>VXBX01006539.1:601965-712976 GCA_013400415.1 Scytalopus superciliaris
TTTTTTGGGGGGTGGGGGGCAGGGAAGGGGTGGAGACAATTTTCTGTGTAGGACATTAAAGTGGCTCAGGATATGTAATTGGGTAATCTAGCATTACTGGACTAGCATTCAAGGAGATGGGAAAAGCTCACACTAAAATGGCTGTTGTTTCAGCTGTCACTTAGAGAAATTATTTCGGTTCTAGAACTAAAACTTGCATATGGCCTACGCAACAAATTAAAAAGGAAAACAAACCCCAGACCTCCACAAACCTCGTTTTGACATATACTTTAGAAAAATACCACAAATATCAGTTTTACTTTTATAGGTGACATGCTTTTCAAATACACTAGGGAAATAAAGCATCTATAAGCACAAATGTATCTGTATTTAGCTATGACAAGTGTTGCTACCGAAATGTGTAGTAGTTAGACACATATGAATGTTCCATGAAACTGCTTGTGGACTTCCACTTAACCATGAGATTTTCTCCATATGTTCCTATTTACCTAGAATATAATAATGTTATGGACAGTAAGATTGTTCTGATCTGGGCCTGCTATTTTGGACATAAAATGCTCACTTAAAAAAAAAAAAAAGTAACTGTAGCTGCCTGTTTGCTTACTGGTTATCAAATTTGGCCCTAAGTGCAGTGAAGGCCCTCATACAAACCTTTCAGTAGTGGTTATAAATATTGTATTAGGCATGTCATGGAAAGAGTGCTACAAAATACAATAAAATGATGTCACAAGCTTCTGAGTAAAATATTTATTGTCCTTTTTAATTGAAATAGTGTATTCAAATAGTGTATGTGCATTGTGTACACACAGAATTGGAGAAGGTGTGTGGATGCAGATTTTCTTCCGCTAGGGTAAAAAAATGTGAGGGTTTTTCCAAAAAACTATTTTATTGATACTTAGGTTTGAAAAGACACTAAGCATATAGGTATATATTAATTTCTGCTGTCTCAGTCACCTTCACATTCCGAGTTTCCTTGAGAATGTAGATGAAAGAAAGTCATCGCTAAGTAGCAGATGCCCTTGCATGTAGTTCATTCTCTGTCCTAGGCATCCTGCCTTTGCATGGTGGACTCTATCACAGTATTCATAGCACTGGGGTTTTTGTAGGATCATACTTCTGAGGTTAGAAAGGACTGTTGCTTGACGTTAGGAAAATGTTTTTCACTGAAGAGGGTGTTTGATCACAGATTCATCAGGGAAGTGGTCATGGCACCAAGCCTCTCAGAGTTCAAGGAGTGTCTGAACAATGCTCTTAGTAATATGGTTCAGTTTTAGATAGTCCTGTGAGGAGCAGGGAGTTGGACTCAATGATCCTTATGGGTTTTTTCCATCTTGTGATATTCTATGATTCAATGAATCTATGACCTTGAGAGATCATCTTATCCAAATCTCTGCTCGAAACAGTGCTAACCTTGAAGTTATCTTCAAACAGATACTGTTTCTTGATAAAGAAGACCAGGTTTCAAAGCTGAATAACATGAAAACAGCCTGTGCCCACTATGCCTCTTATTTTCTTAAAATTTTATCAGAAGCAGACTTGTAGAAATCTTCATTCTTTTCTGGTAAGCAGCTGACCGGGTACAGATGCCACCTTTTTCCCCTTTCAGACCTAAAAAAATATTTGAATTTGTTTCTCTCAAACAGCAGAGGGATTCAGAGCGCTGAACTTCTACAATTACAAGGCTTTTATGCCCTTTGGAATAGCTAATCATTACATAACTAATGTGTCTGTTCTTGAGCAGGCAGAGGTCACCAGCATTGAGGCCATGCTGCTGAGAACGCAGCTGCGCTGGGCAGGGCACGTCTCCAGGATGGAGGATCACCGCCTCCCCTAAGATTGTGCTCTATGGTGAACTTGCCACCAGCTGCCACAAGAGAGGAGCCCCGAAGAGGAGATACAAGGACTCCCTCAAACAACACCTCAGCCTTGGCCATATTGACCACCATCAGTGGTCCACTCTGGCCTCCAATCGGGAGACTTGGAGACACACCATCCATAACGCTGCTGCTTCCTTTGAGAGTGCACACAGGATCAGTCTGGAAGAAAAAAGACAATGCAGAAAGAACCGTGTCTCGCCAACATTGCCCGAGGAGACTTTCTGCTGTGCCTTTTGCAACTGGATTTGCCTGTCTCGCATTGGCCTTTTTAGCCACCAGCGCGCTTGTAGCAAGCGTGGGCAGAGCCCTTCCCAAATCTTCATTCGTGAAGCCTAGCCATGATGATGATGATGAGCTATTGAAATTTTAATTAAAACTACAAAAGATTCAAATTAGTAGGATAATGAACTTTATATGCTGTAGTCTTTCATTTTAAAAAGGCGTTACATTGCTATGATGAGCAGAAAGTGCTTTTTCAAAAGCATACATTATTTTATATTTTATTCACCTGTCCCAGAACAGAAAATTGCATACTGCACTGTGTATTTAGGATCTCTCTACTCTTGGTATACCTTATCTTATCCTGACCTCCTAACATCTGTCTCTTTAAATTAAAAAACAAACTAAAACAAACAGAAAAAAGAAAACCAACCCCAGGTGCATATTTAAAGCAATTATTTTGTGGCTGACTGGTCTTTATTGCATCCCAGCTATTCCTGCTAGTGAGAAATTATTGTTAGATGTTTCTTTTCTCATTCCTGGGGTGAAAAAAATGTTCCATTCTACATCATGGTAATGCAAACCTTTTGTATTATAAATATCAGTATAAGGAAATTGTTCTTCTCTTACACCTAGATGCTCAATATGAAGATGTCTATGAAAGAAAAGTGAATACTTGTTACATTTACATGTGTCTCCATTTATCAGTATGAGTTTTTGTTACAAAAAACTGCAGAGCATAAAAAAATGGATTTTCACCTGTGTTAGCTAAAAACAAACCAATAATCAGTTAAATGCCATGATTTTTTCTCTTTTTTATGAAAATAAAAATTCTAAAATCTTGTTTGAATGCTTATAAAATGAGAATGCAGATCTTTTCCAGACAGATTAAGATCAAATTCAGTGCTTCAACTTTGTTATTCTGATGAAATAGAATATAGAATAAAAATAACTGGATATAAGGGCACAAGTGCCATGCTTTTTTAAGTGGGTGGTGTTACTGAAGGCTGATACTACCATTTACAAGAGGGTATGAAGGTTTTTTTATTTCAAACTGCACATCTCTCTCTCTTCACCAACAAAATGTATTTGTCTTTTGACACCAGTTCGCTTTCACTTCCAGTGGTCTAAGCCAGCATGAATTCCAGTAAGCTCTAGACTGATGTTATTTTGGACTGACACCAAGAAGAACAAAATGTACCCTTCTGAAAGTGTAGCCCACAAACCACTGTTGGCTTTTTGTTTAGTTCTTTACTGAAAGGTCTGTGCTGAACCTGGCACTGTTTCTTTAATGAGAAGGCTCTTTCCAGGACTGAGGAAAGGACATTAACTTTAGGAAGTATTAAAGCAGCCTGATCTGCAGGACACCTGGGAGAAGGGCAGCCCAGTGTTTGAAGTTCAGTTTGTCTCAGGAGTGAAAAGCACTGTGAGTATAACTAGATAGAGCATCTGAAGTGAGACCCGCCTGTAGCCCATTGCCTAACTCTTCTAGACTTCAACTGATTTTTTTTTAATGCAAACTAGTTCTGTTTATGTCTACTGAACATATGTCTTCAACCCCAGTAAAGCTGTGTACTTACTAAGTGACCAGTAATGTATCCGTGGTCGTGCCAGCTGCAAAAGCACTGCCCAGCCTCCTTGCTTCCCAATGTGTCTGCAGTGACACTCATGTAATCCTGATGATTTTAACTGCGCAATATTGATGAAGCTAACTAACAGTTCATAGACCACAAATGAGTAAACACTGAAAATGAGGCTGTTTTGTTTTTCCTCTGTCACTTTTCAAATTGTAAATTGGGCTCAAGAAAGCAAATGGGCAGTTAGAAGATATGTCTTGGCTTGCACCTATTTCTTAGCTTCTCTTCAGACTTCAAGGGGGCTTTATGAGAAAGTTAAGATTGGGGGGTTTTGTTGAGTTTGGCTTNACTTCAGTGAAGGGTTATGTCTGCTTTCTGTTTCTGAGTGGACTTCATTGCCATCTACAGAAACTAAGGCCCACAACTGCAAGGGAGCTCCTGATCTTTTCTCCAGAATTATTTTAGTCTTTTATTTAGTTGCAGTCTAGTTGTAGCTCCATGAAAAATCTCAGGGACATGGAGTGCAGCCACAGGATTTCTCATGTCATGGTTTGGTACTCTCCTTTTGGCCTCATGTTCCTTGTTATGCTGTAGCCTGGATTCAACAGGAGCAGTGAAAAGTTTTTCTACCATAAATGTCTTCTACTCTGCATATTCTCTTGGCTAGAGCATGAGGTTTCTAACTCTAAGGTTGATCCTAGTAATTTATTTTGTGGTCAGATATTTTCTCTCTAGAGAGAGTTAACGAGAAATTCAAGGACTAAAGGTATATAAACAGATGAGGAGAGGAATAGGCAAGTATTTATCCTCTCACAACCATAATCTAAAACAGGAATAGGTAAGTGCATAGACAAATGTAATGACCATCTCTGATCCAATGATTGCAGATGCTGAGGGAGTATGAGATGAATGAACAGCAGATAATGGCTTATGTAGATACCTTATACAGTATTGCCCATTACCACTATTGAACAAAGAGTATTAAGCTATTGGTTTGACTGTTAGAATCTCTTTTTTAGGCTTTTATGTAAAGGTATATAGTGGTTGTTGCTTTACTAAGATAGTTTAGATAACAACTTTTCTGCCTTTTTTTTTTCTTCTTAATGAATTTACAAATTCAAATCAGTTCAATCCCAGTTCAATGGGATTGTTCAAAATCAAAGTATTTGATCAGTTCTCTTGGGACAGTTGATAAAGACAGTCAGTAACGTTAGCAGGGAAGGTAAAAGGTTCTTATCAACTGACGGTGTAATTGACTTTGAACTAAAACTGTGACCACTTACAACAAGGTGATAGCTCACAGAAACTTGGCAACAGAAAGGTTTTTCAGCCTTAATTTTGTATGCAGTTACAATAAAGATGTATGCATGTTGAATGATAGCATTTTAAAAATCCATAGTGAGATGAACAAAATTATATTTCTTCCATATATGTGACTGCAGTTCTGCAATGATGATTCATTGAATGAGGCAATAGCTCTTCATTCTTACTCTCATTTTGGTTTTACTTTTCCTTCATGCAAACTGTGCAGCATAAAGATTTTGGGGTTTTGCCTTCTCTTTCTTCCCCTTCATTCCTGCTCCCTGAGCCTTCCTTGCCATAATTCAAGGGATTCCCATGAGCTCTAAGCTTCAGATGCTTTGCAATATGCAGCCAACTTGCAGATATGTTGGCATGTATTTCCAAGTTATACATCCAGGCACTGTGGAGAAAATCTGGGTGTTATTCAGAGAGAGAAAGTAGGTAGCACATGCATTTTAGAAAAGTATATTAATTCTTATTATTTCCCTGGACAGCTTCATTCTTTGAGATGTGAAGTAAAAAGAAAGGTCAGATATATTGTCTAGGAAACCTCCTAATCCACTTCTGATGCTGATCAACAGCAAGAAGGCCTTTTGTGTACACAGCACTGAGTCTGCTTTCCACCTTCGTGGGAACTCAGCAAGCGTGGGTTGATTAGGCAGATTGAAATGTCCAGAGAAACTGGAGGAAGTGAGACTGTAAATTTGACTGTGGTGGGGTCAGTTTAAATGAAGTTCTTTCTCACTTATAAGTTACATTCAATGCTCAGTGCGCATCCTCTGCTCTGTTGGTTATGTGCTATTCCAGTTCTCTTCTGTCAAACTATGAAGGTCCTCTTATGCTGATTTTTGCTATTTGTTGTTTATAAAAATGCTTTTGTTGAGCATCTACCAAAGATGGTTTTGTTGATGAAGGATCTCACACAGAACCAAACTGTTTTAAACATGACACCCACACATTCTCCACATGGCATCTGCTAGACAAAGTGCACCTTGATCATCCAATTGTAATTTAAAAACTCTCAAAATTATACACTTGTTTCTACATCAAATGAAGTTCCCTTGTGCCCAAGGGAAACTTAAGAGACAATCCATTTCTGTATATATACAATCCTGACTTGTTAGAGCTTTGCTTAGCCTAGCCTATTAAATAATACTTTTGCCATTCATTGGATATAGAAACCCAGCTAAGTGTGAGCTAAGCCTTTTGTAATGTGAGATTAGCTACCATGATACCTCTGCGCATATTTATTGTCCTGAAGGCTAGATATGCATATGGCCAAAAGGAAGGGCAGTGCACAGCCAATAATTTTAAATTCATATATAAATTTGTCTTTATAGTTGAGGTGCTACTGCTGAGAACTGACTCACAAGCCTTCTTTAACTTAACTGTGGTGGCCAGACACTTTGGAATTACCACCCATCTTCTCCACAGACTGAAACTTCCCTGTCCAACCATCCAGGAGCCACTCTGGCAGTTACTCTGGCACCACATGAGCTTGGACAGAAGCCCCTTTGCAGGTATACACCCCACACTCACACAAGCAGACCAGGTTTCCTTACTGGCTCATTGTTAGGTTTCCCATAGCAGAGTCTCAGATGTCCAGATTCTTAAAATAATTTAATCATGGTGCAATAACTAAACAAGAAAATAATGGCTCAAGAGGGGTGGCTTGGAAGAGGGACACCACACAAAAGCCACACCCTGGCTTTTATACCCTTACAATCTTAGCAGGAAGGTCTGGGGATCGTCAGTTCCCACTGTATCTCTGAGTGTCCAGTCCCCTGGTTGGTACCAAGGTCCTTGGGGCACTTTGTTATGCAAAAAGTCGGCAGTTCACAGTCTCTTGCCTCGGGCTCAGGCTCCTGCTCCCCAGACCTCAACCTGCAGCTCTCACTGCAACTGGACACTGAGCTGTCTGCATTCCTCAACAGTTGTCACCAGCCTTTGTCCTCAACTGTGTTTGTTGAGACTCGTGTATTCATCTAAATTGAAACAGATGGAAATGTATCTGTGTTTAGCAGCTTATAAATTACAGCAGCTGATGAACAAGTACTGCTTGTATGTACGTATGTACTGCTATGTATGTGCAGTCTTTAGAGTGGAACTGAGACTGATGTCTAGGTGCAGGTGCTTCATTAGGTCTTGCAGCTGAATCTGTAGGTCTTGCTGAGGTGAAGCTATCAGACATCATTGTGTTCCTCTTGTTTGTGAGCTCCCAGAAGGCCCATAGAGACATCAGTGAATCACCAGGAATTTGAGCAGGCAGAAATCTGTAAAAATACAGACTTGGCTGGTGTATAAAAAATAATCCTTTTTTTTTTTNTTTTTTTTGGTTTTTATTTTTTTTTTTTTTTTTTTTTCTTTTTTCTTTTTTCTTTTTGAGATAATTCATATTGGTACTCAGTCAGATGCCGATGAAGACAAAAACAAACACATTCCAAATTTTTCAGCCCAAGCAGAAGAACAGTATGATCTTAAGGTAGCAAGAATCCTACCCTTAAACCTCTTGGAAGCTAACATCAGACATAATCAGAAGCACAGGCTCACAAGTGCTGCTAGTCAGTGAAGTTTCTCCATGGGTAGATACCATTTGACTTCAGACTCTCAGAGCAAAGCACATCTAGAATGTGTGTTTTACTCATATCTTTAACAACTATTTAATAACAGCAGTAATAAAGACATGATATGGTGTGTGCAGTGAACCAAAAAATGGCAGCTGCACAGGACACAGATCTGAAGAGGAATGGAGGACATCTCATAGGCTATGACCAGCTGTATCTGTAGAGTTGTTCAAAGATATGTACTATACTAGGAAGCATATGGCACATTTAGATAAGTAGTTGAAGATTTGATACATGGATGAAACTTGGCAGTATTGTCTTTGTAAATGGAAACACAAAGATAGTATTTAATTTTTAAAAGCTGGCCTTGCAAATGAGCTCTCCTTTACTTCTTCCCTTTAGGTGTGTGTGTAGGTGAACCTGTTGCCTTCTTAGGGAATAAGTCTTTTTTCTGGTTTTCATGAAAAATAATTCCAAGGGCAGTTTTTCATCAGTGGGTGACAACAACAACTGAAAAAAAACAGTATAAGCTTAATAAGCCCTCAACTTTTTGAAAATCCCCACATTTTTTTCCAAGAGTATTATTTTAATGAATCCCGGATCTCTGGATCATGGGAGAGATAGAAAGCATATGTGCAAACATGAACTACTCAACAGCATTGGAAATCATGGTTTGGACTCAATACCTTACATATTCAATGCCAATTATGCAAATTGCTGTTTAGAAGGCTGTGAGCTTCATAACTGTTACTTAGCTTTTTAGAGAAAATGCCAGGCTTTTAATTTTTGCTTGTTGTTTGAAAAAAACTAACTAACTAAATAAAATACTATTTCTAATGTGTATTTCAGTAAATGATTCAAAGGTAGATGATTGCAAATTGCTAACCAGAATTGCGACATGACTGGTATCTTTTAATTGGCAAAAGTACTTTTAAAATAAAACCCCCAAAATTAAATGTCTACTTTATACATAAATTACAAGTTCAAAGGATTCTTTTGATGAGAAATACTTGGTAGTACGAAGCACAAAAGTATGACATAAATATTGGAGGTAGTAACAATTCAGTGCTATTTTCAAAATGCCTTGTCAAATGTGACCATTTTATTTTTCAGCACTCACTAATTTATTCTGAATTTATTGTTGGCATATAAGTTGGCATCATTTGCAGGTTTTAGGTCTCAGAGGGGTCAGTGTGGGAAGGTCATGAACTACACTGTGATATTGAGAGCTGCTTCCAGCTGGCTCTGAAAAAAGTGTTGCCAACAGTGGGAAAACCCATCTTTCATCAAAACTTTAGCTTAACCCAGAAGCATTCAGTTGCTGCCATTCAAAAGTATTTCAGAAGGACAGTGGCAACTTCTGGAGACTGGAGATGTGCTCTTGGAGCGGGAGACATTCCATGTTGAAGAGGGTATGGACACTCTTGTGATCCTGTGAGTGACTCAGACTCGTGCAGGTACACCCCAGAGGGACTATGAGCAGGGGTGCAGCCTGAGGGACTGTGGCTCACCATCGCACTGGATGGGTTTGGATGGATTTGGTGTAACCCACAGCAGAAGGAAGGAATATAGAGACTGAGGACAGAGTGGGGTAGGGGTTTGTGTGAAGATTTTTGTGTGTGTGTGTGCATGTGCATGTTCTTTCTCTCAACACCAAACCTTTTAAGTAGAGCTTTGTGTCTGTTGGCACTCCAGCAAAACTCCCCAAATCTATATACTGTGTTGCCCACAACTGTGCAGGTTGAAGTAAACTGACAGAGTTGATAGTGCTGAGATCCCAATTTTGCATGCAAAATTTTCTTTCTGTATGTAGTTGTTTTGCAATATTTCCAAAAACTAGTTTTCAAATTTATTGAGTCCTTGTGGGAAATGCTGAAGGCAGCCTAGCCTACGTAGAAAAATTAGCACTCATCAGATGAAAAGTGATTCATAAACCTCTGACTTGTGGAGTTGTGCCAGCGTGGGAGAGCTTTCGGGATTGGTCCTGCAGTGCATGGTCTCATATATATATATCAAAAAGTTTGTAGCAGAAGGAAAAAAGGCAGGTTGAGCTAATGGGATACTATAGAGAGAAGCATGGCAAAATGTTTTAGTCATAGTTCAAATGAATTGAGCACAACTGTAGTTTTAATTTGGAAAGTCTCCATGCCCTCTCATTGACATGAGGCATAGTGCCAAGCTGAGGAAACTGCTGACAGCACTCAGGTTAGAGAAGTAATAAAAACGTTCTGAAGAGATTAGAACTTTAGACAAGACAACATTTTTTTTTTCAATCTGAAAAAACCCATAAAGTTAGCTTTATGAGGAGGCAGTAAAGAAAATTAATTGTGTTGGGTTTGTTGGCAGCTTAGCATTTATTTTGGTTCTATGCTTCCTTGAAATTTTATCTGAGGATGTATTCAAATATTTCCAGGTACTTTACTGTCCAAAATTATGCATATGGCAAGAGTGTTGCAGAAACAAACGAGTTTCAGTCTTTGATTTGAAATGTAACAGGAACACTTTAAAAAAAAATAATAACTATGGTGCTTTTAATAAGGAACTCATTTAGTGTTTCCATTTTACTATCTCAAATTTTGTGTCAACTGGTAGCTAGTAACATTTTTGCAGACAGCAATGGAAATCTAGAATAGAAACAGATGCTTCACTTCTCAAAAATCTGAGTTCTCAAATACCCCTGTGTTGCTGGATCTCTCATGATACCCTTTTGTCTGTTTGGTAAGATTCAATTAAAATCCATTTAACTATAAACCCAGGTTTTTAAGGGGCCCTTGGATGAACATGCTGTGCTTGAGGCTTGTGCCACAGCAGAGCCAGTGCAAACCACTGCTCCTGCAGCCCACAAGCTGGCACTTGAGCAGATGAGGTGATATCGCAGGATGGCTGGCTCAGCAAACCGGAATTACTGTAACTTGCTGCAGCTGTGGGGTATTGCTGTGTTAATCCTCTTCTCAAAGACCAGTCACTGGGGTGAGCACTGAGGCCACAATGTTCTGCAAGGAAGCCTGTTTGCACAGGGCTGGTGTTCTGTCTGACGGCCTGCACTGGAAAGCAGTCAGAGGGAGGTGTGTCGTTAGAGGGAAGTGTATGAGGGAAAGCGGTTTTCCCCTCAAGAAGATTTTCATGTCTGGCTTTTCCCCTCAGATCTGTGGGTCAGATTTTGCAAAAAACTGGGGCCTAAAGGTTCATGTAGCTGTGTCCTAAGCACTGTTCTCTAACACTCTTCCAATTGCCAGAGAATTGCTTCCTTTGTGTGTGGACCACTTTGACTAGATGTCATCATTCTGATTAAAAACTAGTGAAAAGACAGAATATCTTCTTGATGTTAAGTAATAGTAAGATCACACAACTGATGGTGCAGCCATTCTCTTACCTTCTGCTACTTCTGTTGGGAACCCTCTGGAGATCCTGAGCATTTAAGGCAGAGACGCATGTTCAGCTGTAGCTGGAGAACAGTCAGAGAATGCCATACCTACATGACACTTTTATGTTATGCACTTGCAAAGAGAAAGGAATTTGTCCCCAAGGCTAAAGGAAATTAAAGGATCACTGGCAGAAATACCTCTCTGAGAAAAAGCCAAAACAAGGTCTCTAATGATGCTGCTGCCTTCCCAGACAATAATAAACTGGAGTGAATCCTTCCATGTCTATAAAGAGGATGTGGATGGTTGTCAAGCTGTCTGTCATAGTTTTGGAATGATATTCCCCAATTTAGTACTCCCAATGAGACCATGAACCACTCCCCTTCCCCCCTCCAACAGGAGACACAAAATGCAGAGATCACAGGTTGAGATAAGACCAATTTACTGGAATGAGCAATGAGATAAGAATATGAACAGTAATAGCAATAGTATTAACAACAAAAGGATATAAAAGAAAGGGAGATTCACATGGCAAATTGCTCACTGCTGACCCCACAACAATGAGACAATGGTGGATGGGTTTCCTTCACCCGGCCCTTCTTCTCCGAGTCTGGAGAGTTCTTTCCCCTGCCTCTGGCAGCGGTGTGAGGTGGCATCAGAAAACATCTGGGTCCCAGCCAAAACTAGGACAATGTCACAGACAGTACTTTTCATAACTGAATCTCTACCTCTCTTCTCCATGAGGTCTGGAGGTCTGGGCAGGATGAAACCAAAGCAGCCAGGCATGTTTGAGCAGACTGCTGCTTGGGCATTAGAGCCATTCATGCTGTGAAGGAGGAGTTCAGGAACCCTGGAAGTGCTGCAGAAGGAATCCTCTGTTCCACTCACTTTTGCCCAGGAGACATCAAAATTGCCCTCTTCTGGATATATGCTGTCTGTTACAATACTTAGTAAAGCTGGGATCCTTCCTTAGGATTGATGCTACATATTCAAGCAGTTGTCAAGCCTGAAGAATTTAAATTTTTCAAAATGTTCAGTTTCTGCATGAAATCGTCAATCATGGCTCATGTTTGTTTACCCTCATGCATTTTTCCTGACTTTCAGTCTGCTTGTAAAATCCACCTACCCCATGCTGTCCTTTAATTCAGGCTCTCTGAACAAAACAAGTGGAAATATTCAGGCATTGCACAACAAAAATGTTTATAATAGTGGAAGAGTGTAACTAAAACAATGGGAAAGATGTATTAGCTCAAAGATGCATTAATAAATGTAATGTTAAATAAAGATGAACCTTCAAGAGGTAAATATTTAAATCAAGCCTGAGATGGCTCAAATTGTATAAAACTGAGGAAGCATGGAGTATTTGTTGAACAGAGTTCTGCAATGTGAATGCTAAAATTTGCATTAAACTTTATACAGATTTCTGTGTATCATAAAACTGAAGTCAAAGAAGATGGTTTTCTTTGTTGTGTAAATTGGAAGCCAAAGCAATGCTCAGAGGGCACAAATGACTGTTGTTTGCCCTACATGCCTGTAATAAATGTTGCCAAGAGAATAGCAGCACTTCATTTCTTTCTAGTCTGTCCAGGCCATTCTGGATAAGACACTCCCCAGAGGAGAAGGAGGGCAACAACATTCCAAAACTCTGAGCAGAAACATTTTCAGTCTTGTTAACATGAAAACTAAGTGCAGTCCACCATGTTCTTATATTCATTTGCCTTAGCAACCTTCAGAACTAGTCTGTATGAAGAAGGGAACTCTTACCCAGAGAAGGCCTGGCAAGTCTTCAAAGAAAACTGAAAAGGGAGCACAGGCTTCATCTCCATCCCTACAGAATGGCATACACTGTCCAGGGACTTCAGTGAAGCATGTTATTGGAGAGGGGCACGGTACAGATAAAGCAGCAGCAAAGACCATTGCTGGAGTCCCTTCTGTTACAAATATCAAATATTGCCTTCAAGAAGCATGGAAACAATTCCTTTTGAGTAACAATCCTTGCTACAACATTGCCTTCAGAGAGATAGAGAAGGGGACCTCTTTAAGCACATCACCTAGGATTTCCTGAACACCTGTCATCTGCCTGTGCTTCTGTTCCTCTGATTTTAATTTTCAGCAATTTTTAATTATAACTCTTTTGTTTCAAGAGGAGTATGTTGTCTGCCAGTTTTGTATTAATGCAACAGTATGTTACTGCTCAAAGAGTTGTTTGAAAAGATTAATATTTTACCATTAGTTTTTAGTTTGAACAAGCAGATTTCCCTACACTATGTTCTTTACTCATTGCTGTCTTTGCTCAGGTAGAAATAAAAAAACACTCTTCTTTTTTCTTTTTTTTTTATTGCCTGGAACTTCTTCTTCCTTAGTCTCAAGCCCTATGAAAAAATACTGATGTATTCATTTATCATACTCCTGATTAGAAATGTATTAATATAATTAATGAAGATAGAGCAATAAACGCTCTTCTGCACAATGTGATTCATGCACTTGTGGGTGCTTGCAGAGGGACAAAGCTAACCAGCCTTTCTTCTTCTGGAATATCATCAAGGTTGCCTAAAGCTTCTGATTTGTGGCTTGTGACCACACCATGTTGACTTTGGGCTCTAATACCAGCTCTGAATTGCTCTTGAAATGCTGTGTTATTAGACAATGGTCCTTTACAGTCAATTTCCAGTTAATGGACCTGCTTTTCTAAATACTATTTCATCATACACTTTTCTGAAGCAGCTGCCCTCCAGCCCCACTGTGCTGATTTGCTGTTAGTTTCCACAGGAAGACATCAGGACTACCAGCACTGTGGAGGAAGACTATTACTAGTCTTTCAAGTTAAGTCAAGATGAGACTTCATCCCATCTGTAATCTCTAAACAGCCTGTCACTGTTTAGCAGGGTTATCATAGAACATTATTATCTAACAGCTACTATGTTCATGTATGACTTCTTGCTAACAGTTTTGCATCAGAAGCTTAACAGATTAAATTTCACAAAGAACACACGTCACAAAAATCTTCAAAAGATCTTCTCAAAGGAACAAGAACCAAAATAAACACTTTTGGAAAATAAAGCAGTTGATCAAAATTGACGACTGCTTCCTTTGAGAGCAATCAAATGAAGATTTGTGGGTAAAAGGCATCCTCTGGAGGTAGCAAGATTGTTTGATATTTTTAATGAAAGTCTATCGTTTAATAAAGAACTTAATGTACTTCATTTTGCCTAAATTCTGATCAGAAAAGGCCCTTCACATGCAAGTAATAATGAGGACAGAATATTTTTCCTAGTTCCTCACATTTAAAAAGTACTGTAAAAGCAGCAGTTATACATGCCAAAGATAGTTTAGACCTCAGAATTTTTATGATTTCAGATTCAGTTTATGCACAAAATAAAGGATAGTTTATATTTTCCTCATATTAAACATTATGTGGGAAATCAAATATTATTTGACTGAAGAAAAATGGTCTGCAGCTTAAATAGAGATGACAGATTCTGCTGTCATAACTTTTAGAAACAAAACAGTGTCTCATTTCCAAAACCACTCTGGCACAGAACTACAAAGGAAGACTCAGAGTTTGGGTTTTTTTCCTGCATAGACTTTAAATATAAATATATATATATAAAAGGTAAAAATAAAATCCAAGAAACTTTGTCTAAGGCATTTTACCCAAGAAACTAAAATGCATAATTGTGTGTTATTTTTTTCCCCCTATGGATTAGAATAAGCACATTTTTAATAAAAAGGAGAATGACCCTTCGAGTTTATCTCTGGAAAAAATCAAAACAGTAATATGTGTATGTCTTTATTTTAATATTCTTATGCAGAATTAGAAATTCTGAGTTACCATGGGAAGCCATTCTCTTGGCACTTCCATCTCGGCCAGAGCCAAGCATAAGAGTTATTGCAGAGATATTACGCAGCTCTTGTGTTTTCCCTTAGTTTTCCAGGGATAGTTCTAGGAAAAATACAGATTTGAAAACAGGATTAGTTTCTGATGGGAAATGGCCCTGCAGGGTGGGAATAACAAACACGCAAATCCCGGGAGCGCCCGGTGGCAGAGCGCGAGTGCCGCCCGGAGGCCGCGGGAGAGCCCCGCGCCTGCTCCTGCTCCTCATGCTGCCCCTGCTCCTCATGCTGCTCCTGCTCCTGCTGCTGCTCCTGCTCCTGCTGCTGCTCCTGCTCCTCATGCTGCTCCTGCTCCTGCTGCTGCTCCTGCTACTGCTGCTGCTCCTGCTCCTCATGCTGCTNTGCGCCTCAGGCTGCTGCTGCTCCTGCTGCTGCTCCTGCTCCTCATGCTGCTCCTGCTCCTGCTGCTGCTCCTGCTTCTGCCCCTACTGCTGCTCCCTCCCCTCCTCCTGCCACCCCACTGCGGGAGCGCTCCCACAGGATGCCAGGCTAATCCCGTTGTGCACGGCTCCCGAGGGTATCACAGATTTAGGGAGGCCTTTCCACACCTTAGGATCCCAGTGTTTGTTTTATATGGATGATGAGAAAAAGTTGTGGCTTTTAAACTTTTTACATCTTTCCATGTTATCAGGCACAGAAGGAAATGCATTGCAGTTCATAAAATTGCCTTTATAGCAGCTGAAGTCAACATATGCATATATATGATTTCCTACTAAATGTGACATACTTCACATCAAAAGAAAAAAAAAAATCTTCCTTGTTTCCAAAGTCTTGCTTTCCAAATGTAGCAGGACAACAGAAACATCAAACTGACAAAACATCTGCTGCAGTTTTCTCACAATCTGCATTTACAAGTATATCTCTGCACTTCATGTAAGTTAATAAAAACTTATTATGTTAATATGTTGAGACTTGTTTCCAAATTGTATTTCCTTTCTTATCTGAATATTGTAAAAATGAGTGTGCAAATATGTCTGTGAAACTGGTATTAAATAGCTTACAATACAGCTATAAGGAAACATAAATCATAGAATTACTTAAGCTGGCAAATACTTTATACTTTTAAGATATCATTGAGTCCAATGCTAAACCTAACATTGCCTAGTTCACCACTAAACCATGTCCCTGAGCACCACATCTGCACTCTTAGCCACGTCCCTAAAAGTCTCATTTACATGTGGTACCTTCTAAAACAAGAATGTAATCCTGAAAGGAATTTATATTTCACATGAGGATATTTTTCATACTCTGTGTGATTTAATTATTTTAGATCCCTGCAGAAAGAGCTAGGAAATCTTCATTGGTCAATATTGCACCATTAAAACATTTTTTTTGTTTCTGTGTCTGAATGGGGGCATATATCCTCCTCTGGATGTGAGTTTTTTCCTCTATATCCTACCTTAATACTACCTGTTTTGTGGAGACTGTGATATGAATTTTATCCCGATGTATATTCTTTTAATTGAAAAAGTCTTCAGAACAATAAATTAAAAAAAAATTAATTACTTTTCAAAAAACACAGCTGGACTAGAAGACCGTTGTAGGTCTCTTCCAGCTGAAATCTATTCTATTCTATTCTATTCTATTCTATTCTATTCTATTCTATTCTATTCTAGATTGAGCTGAGTTGAATATTCTTTGGAAGATAAATTGTTTTGCTGTTAAAGAATATGATAGTTAATATGCTATTTTAACATCTCAGTTCAGGAGATACTGTATCAGTTTTAAGTTTGCTTTTTTTTCCCACTTTATGTTTTTTTGCCTCCTCTACACTGTGGGAAAGAAACTCCTACAGCTGAAACCATCATGTTTGCAAAAATCTAATATAAATTAAATATAGTATAGCTTTCTTCCTTTAACTGCTTTCAGTTCAGCTGTGAAGCTTTAACACAATTTACCGTCATGTGCTCCTAAAGAAATACTGCTTTTACTGCTTCCAGGGTGTCCAGGACTTTGCCTTTGCAAGACATGTATTTTAAAAAGAGATGCATAATATCCAGTTAGAAGTGCTGGTGAGAACATTTACTTTATAGTTGTATGTTTTTTCTCACTTGTTACTCTCAGTTGGCCATGCATTTTAGGTTTTATGCGAGTATTGGAAATCTTTACATTTCAAGATTAAAATAGACCAAAAGCTTTAAACTCGTAATTTGCAAAAGCATGGAGGTAGATTTGTAAATTGAATAGTTGAGGTTGTAAGGGATCTCTGGATATCCTCTTGTACAGCCACCTGCTCAAAGCATGGTCAGCTACAGCAAAGTACTCAAGACTGTGTCTAGCCAGGTTTTTACCATCTCCAAACATCAACAATCTACAATGTCTCTGTTGGAACAGGCTGTGAAAGGTGTTTAATCATCTTTACAGTAAAAAAACCCCAACAAAACAAAACAATATTTAAAAATAAATTTTAAAGGCATTTCTTTATTTTTTTTTTTCCCCCACTGCCTCTTGTCCTTTCACTGTGCACCACTCAAGATTCTGGCTTTGTTATCTTTATTTCCTCTCATTGGGTATTTACTTACATTTGTAGGATCCTTCTGAGCCTTCTCCTCTACAGGCTAAACAGTACAAGCTCTCTCAGCCTCTCCTTGTACAACAGATGCTTCAGTCTATTAGTCATAGAATATCCTGAGTTGGAAGGGACCTACAAGGATATCAAGTCCAACTCCTGATCTACACAGAACAACCCCAAAAATCACATATTCACACAAATGGCCTTTCACTGGACCTTGTATGTTTGTTCCTCTGCCAGGGAGGCCAGTGCTCAGGAAGTCTCACAAGTGCTGGGTAGAGGGCACAATCACCTCTGTGAACCTGTTGTTCATTCTTTTTCTGAGGTAGATCATGATGCTGTTGGCCTCCTGGGGGGCAAAGACACATTACTGGCTCATCTTCAACAGATGTACCAACCTAATTAAAGTCAAGATAAACAACACCCACTGCTGTCCTCTCTCCCATAGAACCACTCATTGTAGAAAGCTATCAGGTTGGTCACGCAGGATTTTCGCTTCAGAAACCCATGTTGACTTCTCCCCTTTATGTCCTTAATGTTTAACAACAGTTTGCAGGATTATTTGCTTCATCACCTTCTCAGTAATTGAGGTAAGGCTGAATAGCTTGTAAGTCCCCAGATACTCTTTCTCACTGTTCTTAAAGGTAGGAGTGACACTTAACTTTCTTCCAGGAGCAACATGTACTTTTTTCTGAACCCCAGGAACCTCCCCCATTTCATCCATTGGTGCGTCCCATCATATCCCACAGACTTGCATATACCATTTGATTAAATGTTGCTTAACCTAACCCTCCTCCATGGCTAAGTCTTCCTTGCTCCAGATTTTCCCATATGCCTCTAGGGCCTGGGGTTCCTGAAGGCTGGACCTACCAGTGAAGACTAAGGGAAAGGCATTAGGCACTTTGAACCTATGTCCTTTACCACCAGAACCCCTATTTTATTCAGAAGTGAGTCTCTGTTTGTCCTAATCATAAATTCATTTTGCTACTGGTAAATCGGTAGATTTCTCATTGCTCTTCACATACCTCACCAAATTTAACTCCAGATGTCTTTGTCTTTCCCATCTCTGCATGCTCAAACTGTTTTTCTATTCCTCCTGTTTCACCTGTTCTTGCTTCAGCCTCCTGTATGATTTCCTTTCATGCCTGAGTTTTGCCAGGATGTTCTTGTTCACCCATGCAGGACTCCTCCAGACTGCCTTTGCTTGACTTCCTGCACATGAGGATGGTCCATCCTTGAGCTTGGAAGAGGTGATTCTCAAAAATCAGCCATCTCTCCTGGCCTGCTCTTTTCTCCAGGACAGTATCACAAGGTATTTCTTCTTCGTGAAGGGACCTGCTCTCCTGAAGGTGAGGGTTGTGATCATACTATATTACATTGTGATCCTGCTCTGTACCTTTCTGTAATGGAAAAAAAAATCAACTTGGAAGACAGGATAGATGTATCTCATGTTGGTTATTGCACAAGTATATGGTATCAAATCAATAATATATACTTTTTTTTTTTTGTTCTCAGATTTGTCTATTTTAAGATCTTTGATTCAGCTACAGTCTAACTGCCTTAGTACTAGCTAATGTGACTACTATACTCCTTGAATTAAGAAAAAAAAATTACATCCATGGTAAATGATGGATGACGGAAAAGCCTTTTATATGATTTTACATCTCATTTACTTAAATCTCAATTCCATTTCAAAAGTCAAAACCTCAACACACCTGTAAAGAAAAAAAATAATATTGCCTTTCTTCCTAAAGTGCTGAGTGTATTTTTGGCAGCCTGACACTGAGAAATGTCTACAGAAAGCTGAAGCTGGTGCTTTTCCCTTACTTTCTGCTCTCTTGACTTTTGTCACAACTTGCAGTTTGTTCATCCTGGTAATGCAGGGTGAGTCCAGAGAGGACACATATATCTGCCAGATAAACTTGTCCTTGGAACTTAGGTCAGAGAAGGGGCATTTGGCTGCTCTGTGTAGGTGACAATAACTATGCCACAAGGATGCACCAGTAGGTAACAGCAAAAAGGTTTTATTTCACAATGATCAGGTTTGTTTCCCTCTTTCTCAGACAAGCATGTATAAATGTACTTAGGGAAATAGAAAAGGCAGAGGAAGATTAAAAAAATCCCTTTCTTACCTCTCTCTTTCAATGTTAAAGACATATGAAAGTCAAAAGGAAAAAAAAAAGTCTAACTTCAGACAATGAAAAAAGCTTTTTTAAAGGTTGCTTCTTGTATATTTTCCCTTTCAAAAATCTTACATAAAGGTGAGGAGAGAATGACATTCCTCCCATTCCACGCCAGAAATAATCAAGGGAGATCAGAAGTTTCAGAGCAGATGCCCAAGGAGATTGTGAAGAAAGTCATGGAAAATCAAGAGGTTTTTCAGAGCTATAGAAATTTGCTATGAAGATATGAAAGAGCCAAAGAGGTGAGAAGCAGGAGGCCAGTAATAATTAGGGAAGAAGCAGAAAACCTGCAAGAGAGCAAGAGAGAGGCCTGGGCAGGCATCAAGAGGAGGGCACACTTAGATGTTCAGGATGGTTCAGGATCAAAATCAGTATTTCTTACAGGTCAGGATAAATCAAATGTTCCAAATACACTGCCCATTTTAGAGGCAAACTTAGAGAGTATAACTGCTCAAATTCAGAAACCCTTACAGCTATACAGTTCATGGTTTTCCAGAGAGAAAAAAAAAACGGCTGATGGACAGCAAAAAGATGTAAAATCAAAGGACATGGCTAATCCCTCTTTTCAGCACAAGAGGAAACATTCTGAAAGATGAAAGGTCTGCCTATTTGGCTCCGTGTCTCATGCCAAAGCAAATGAGTGTCTGTAGATATACTAGCTAGCTTTGTCATCTCAAGGAACTGGACTAAGTCCCAACAGAGCCCTTAACGCATCTCCCCATTAGAAAGTACAGCTATGACTGTTTCTTCTCCTTTTTTTTTTTTTAAATTTATTTTTTATTTCCTATAGATTAATAAGAGAAATGCTTCCTAGCTCAGGTGGAAATGTGGTTGCGACACATGAGAGACAAGTTGGACTCTGAAAAGAGCTTTCCATTAGTTACTGACAGGTGAGTCTCAGAGCACCAAACCTGCAGGAAGACATGCATTGCAGGAGTCAAACAGGGGTTTTATTCCTGTGATGCTGTTGGGCATACAGGGTTCAAACTTCATTGGATACCAACGGCAAATACCATCTGACTGTAACTAGTGGCGATGGAAAGCAGGTAAGTGTCCTGCAGACTCTTTGTACTAAGGGCTAAACTCCTGCCCAAAGTCATCAGAGAAAGGAAACAAAGATTCGCCCAGCACCTATTATTCACCAGAATTACAGATCCTACAGTTTGGGAAGTGAGCTGACCCTTTCTTGCAAACTGACCATAAAATCATTTACAGATTTGTAGATCATTGGGTACTGTGTTTGTTTCATCTCCCTTGCACAGACGGTTCTCAGAAACTTTCCAGAAACCACCTCCAGGGAGCACTGGAGCACTGCAGGCTGATGTCTTGGGAGCAGCCCGCTGCCCACCCCAGTCAGGTACCGGGGGCAGCGAAGCCCTTTCCCTGCTGCCGCAGCAGCCCCGCTGCGTTCCCATGTCAGAGCCCTCCCATGGCAGCTGCCTGCTGTCATACTGCCAATTGCACAGACACGTCTGCGAGGGACGAAACTGCTGGAAGGAACCAGCAGAAAGACAAGTTATGTGGTGAGAGTAGGATTATTTAAGGTCATCGCAATAGGAACACGAGAAAACTGTAGAGCCTAGATGGCTAGAGAGCATTCACAAGGCCAAGGAAGGAAGACACTGCTGCAGGCATGGCCTCGTTGACAGCTTGAAGATAAGTGCTTTGAAAAGATTATTTCAGTGCTAGAATACAGCTAGTGGTGGTGCACACTCTGCTATGATTACCAGATTTTACTGGCAAGCATTTTCTTGATGAGGTAGCTACACGCAGAGGAGGCAGCATCCCACCAAAAGCAACTGAAATAAACTGCTCTTGTTTAATTTTGTTTTGATTGACTTCAATCAATTTAGCATTCTACTGTTTTAATTTTAAAAGTGCAGCTGGTGTCACAAAAAATTACCAAGTTAGGCTTTTCTTCAGAGAAAAATCAAGATAAGCAAGAAAATCTTGGAATAATTTGTAAGAATAGTAGAAATCTATTTTAAACACAAGGCAAAAAAACCTGTGTAATTCCTAATAATAATGAAGTATATTTAAAAAGTTTTAGTTTCATTTGTATTATTGGGATTTATAACAGTTTTAGAGAAAAAAAATAATTAAATACATGTGCAAGTTTGGGGTTGGGATAATTAGTATCTTCCAGAATTAGCTGTGAGAACTGAAACAATATATACTGCATCAGCTGTGGCTGCATTAAGTGGTTTTGATCTGTGCATTTGCAATAAATCTACAAACTCTTCAAGGAATAACTTGTTGCTTCTTTCTTTCCTTAAAAAGTAATCTGGTTTCATTTTAACATAAAAGTGATATGCATTCTTTTAATTTCAACTAAACTGGCAGCTGACTCTAATTTTTGTGTTTATAGGAGTAAATGAAAAGAACACATAATGGGCTCTTCAATAACCCTTCATTGTAGTAAGTGCTACTCTATCTACACTTGGATACTTGTCAGAAAGACCAATTCTTAGATAAACAATATTGTACTTATAATATAATTGGGGAGTGGGTGATGTTAGAGAAGAGACCAAATTAACAAGGGAATAAAGTGACATTCCTAATGTTCCAGTCCCAGTGCAAATGTTGTTGATTTAGTATGGCTCTCACATAAGTGATGTAAGATCCGCTTCCAAAAGTGCACTCTGCTCCATGTGAGGGTATTTGTGAGTCCTTGTTCATGTGATGACTTTCAGAGCTCAGATCTCTTGCTGCTCTGCTGGGGTCTGGCTCTTCTGATTTGGGATTGTGTTCAACTCTGGTAATTTGCTTGTTCTTTTCTTTTTTCTTTATTCTCATTTATAAAAGTCAGCAGAACTTCTCCAGGACATCTCACTTTAATGAGATATTACTCATAGGAAATCTTTTTTTCTTTAGCAGTGAAAAAAGCTGAAGATGTCACATGCTAAATGAAAAGCATTTGACATTTTTCTACAGTGGTTAAAGGAACAGTTACACAATTTTTTCTTCCTATTTCTTGTTAGTTTTAGGACAAAATACAAAAATAAGTTATTATTTTGCTACAAGGGGTCTCTTTGCTGAGTTTTGTGAATGACTTAATACCCAAATGGGAAAAATCACATAGTTCAGACTACGAACATTGGCAGATATAGCATTCAAACATGAATCTAATGTGAAAATGCAATGATCGTTCCCATTACATGAATAAAAATTTATTTTTTAAGGCAAAACCATTGTTCTTCTGGAGCATAATATGGAACACTTGCAATGAGTACATGGTTCCAAAACTTGTTATTCTACAACTTAAACTCATTGTCAGAATTTCAGACTAGACAACTGAGTAAATTAAATCAAACTGCTGTCACTTCCCTTCTTGGCTTATCGTGAAGTTAGAGCTTAGCTATATTTTTGGTATTTCTATTATAGATTTCTGTTGGAAAAAATCAATCTGTCCATCCATCCATCCATCCATCCCAGGATGAAGTCTAACAATTTGAAGGAGAAAGCCTGCTGCTGAAGGCTGGCTGAAATTTCTGTTGTTACCCTTTTGTCTTCAAACTGATACTGTGAGAAAAAAATGCTCAAATTTCTGTTATGCCCTGGTGTCTTCTTCACATCCAAGTCCTTCCATCTTTCCCTTTCCTTTTGGGTCTTTGTAAATAGAGTGGTGATGCTGATGGTCAGGGTTAGGAAACAGCAAAAATTTTTTTCAGTCTGGACCCCATTTTGAAGCTGCAGTTGTTTGAGTTTGGGCAGTTTCCTTACTCCCTGTGCAGTGCTAATACTTGGACAAATTGGTCCAGGCTCAGATTTACTATTGAAGTAAATGGTACTTTTTAATGAGGAAATGAAACTCTCCTCTTTTGTTAGATTACAGTTTTAAACTCCCCAGCGAAAATATGAAGAGAAATTGTTATGCAAATGAAGAAATTAAAGGGACTAGAATATCCAATACATTTTAAAACAGCTTTAATCATAGATTGTTACCTACCAACTGAATGTCTTACAAAGTTTTTTGAGCAGTATTAATCTTACAAAAACTACAAAGAGTTACGAGACAATGGGGAATATAACACTTACATGCAACACTGATAGCTGTGAATAGCAAGAATTGTTAAACCTCAGTAACCAGATTATGCAGTTAACTCCAGCATCCCTAGGCTCTTTTAATTCCTTTCATGAAGCAAGCACATGCATCCTTTTTAATGCAAAGTTGTGTGAACAAGACAATCATTTCTCCACATGGTCTAATAAAAAAATGACTCATTAAAGACCTCCCAGATATACAGAATAAACTGGAGCATGCAAATATACTTGACTCATTTTAAACACATACAGAATAGCTAGTTAAGTGCATTTTAGAAGGTAACTAGCTCACAAAAGGAAAGAAATAAAATTTAGAATAAGTTTTAGCTTGACATGGGGGAAGATCTCTATTAGTGGTGCTTTTCATCCATGTATATTCTTTAAATATCCACTAAATAATAATAATAAAAAGGTAGAATTAAAGAAGCAAAACACAGCAACAGTTTTATGATTACTTATAGAATCACCAAAACTGTTTCAGCATTTCCGTTCCTAGGGTTAAGGCTTTCAGCCTTTCAGTTGGTTTGGGATCCCCCAGAGCACATATTTGTCCAATGTACTTGACAGGTCTTGAAACACGTCTGTTTATACCTGGATTAGTATACCCTTAAAACCTACACTGGATGCTGAACAATATAGCACCTAAGCATGTTCTGGTTCTTATGTTCCTCCATAATGCCAATGAACTTTCACAGAGAGGCAGACACACATAAGTGGGTTTCTAGACATATTTGCCACATTGGTGTATTCTGAGTTCAGAACAGCGCAGGAACATGAAATGCACTTAGAGGCTTTTTCCCACTCACAGCTTCCCAACTTTTGAATAATTAACAGTTTTGTAGGTGCCTGCCTAAATAGATTAGGTTTGTAAAGCTATGTGAAGCTTTCTGCAAATATAGATCTTCAGGCTTTTCTGTATTCCTAATCATCAAATTAGCTACTGACAGCTATTAAAATTGTGGCCTCAACTGGTTTAGCAGGAAATAATTAAAAGTGTTGTTCTCTTTCTTGTGTTTGCAGAACAGCAGAAAAAGGTTTAGATTTGTCATCACTTTTCAGGCCCCAGGATTGCTGCTTGACAAAAATAATGCAAATGCAAAGTACTCTGGTAATTGTGCAGCCTAAATTACTGTTTCACTCTTGCAGGAGCAAAACGGACCTGTTCAATAGAAGAGTCAGTATGATCTTTGGATATTTTAAGAAAAGTACTGTTAAGACGACTCACAAATAGGATAAGAAAACTCTCAAGTGATTCTGTCAAGATATGGCTAAGCTGTTTTAAGTTACTGATGAAAACATATTTGCTCTTTTACAGATTAAGGGAACTGGAGATGGAAAAGTCAGTAGATTTACCACAGATTTTACTAATACTGGTAATTGGTATCATTATTATATAATTCACTGCATCTGTTCAACTCAGACCTTGTTAACTAGATCTCTGTGCGTAATTGTTTTGCTTGGGGAAAATTCTAAGAAACACTAAGCCCAAATATAAATTGATATAGAAGTTTAATTCAAAGAATTATTTTTGGTTTTAAAAAATAATCATGGGGATGTTCAACAGTTAAAACCATTTTGAATTGTCCAAAGAACCCCAGAACAACAAGGCATTTATTTAAAAAGTAGCAACAGATGACTTTTTCTTAAACACTTTCTCATTATTTCCTGTATGAGACAAAAGATTTCAGAAATGAAAAGTTAGGTTAATTGCCCAGGAAATACCTGTGGCCAACAGAGGACTAGCTGATGATTTCTAGGGCAATTCAGTGTATAATGTAGACATTTAATGTTCAGTTCTGTATGTCCAGGGTAATCACATTGCAATGTTTAATACAAGTTTTGTGTAAACTGTGTATGAGATCCTTACTTCCAATGAAGTCATAAAATTCCAGGCTTTGCAACAGAAACAAGTGTGAAATTGCCTACATTTTTTTCCGATGTGCAGCATGCCAACATATTCTTTGTGAATTACAAGTCCAAAGAGAGTTTCCTCTGTTTATGGTTTTTTTTTCTTCAGTTTGTTCTGACATAGGAGAGGAATTAAGCTGTCACATTATAAGAACAGAAAAAAGCCCCAAATGATTTACAAAACACTATGCCTATAAATCACAACTCTTAAAAATTGTTATTTTATACTTCAAAGACTGTTGAAAAACCAAATGAACTTTATAAAATATTTTAAGTTTTTATGACAAATTGGGGGACATCTGTTGTAACATCTTCTAATAATAATACTTTGCATTTTTTCCAGTAGTTTCTCCAAAGATTTAAACATGCTTGGTAAATAGCTGCTTAAGTAGTTAATCCTTATGAGTAATCAGTGTATATTGTTGATTATATTACTGCACTGAAGTAATTTATTCATATTATTTTCATATCTAGACAGAATATTTTTAAGAGTGAGGTTTGTACCATTTTAGAATTGGAACACAGGTAAGAAAGTAATTAAAAAAGCACAAAGTATAAAAATCTGAGAGAAAATACTTTATTGTAATAGTAACTATTGCTGTAATATCTGAAGACCATCCTGTCATTAAATTCAATGTTACCTTTGTTTCTTTATTCTTCTTTCTTTTTTTAAATAGTTTTCCCTCTAGCTTTATATTTTTTCCTTTTACTGTGGAAGAGAGGATAAGCTACGGTTATGGATAAATTCAACTAAAAAACCAATTAGTGTATTTAGCAGCACTCTTGCAAGCAATTTGCATATTGGTAGGATCTTTTTCTCTGTGAATAATTTTCTTAGTTTTATCTGATTCTCCAAAAAATTCTTTCTGTTGGTATTCTAGTCTCCTGATTTCTATTGCTCAAGGAATATGCACGTAAAGTAGTTTGAGAAGAACTGGTACATCCAATATCTACCATGAAGTTCAAAAGTATTAAAAAACCCCTCTTTTACAAGAAATGGGAACAGAGTTGGGCATCAAATTTTGCTCTCAGTAGTTGACATTGGTTTCTGGTTCCATTTCACCTGAACAATTAATGATTGGAAAGCATCCTAGTGAAGCTTCACAGTAAGTAAAAATATCTGTCCTTTCAAAATGTCTCATTCTATTAGGTGTTTGCTCATATATACAAACCCATTAATGTAATATTTGATTAGTTTATTCCTGAGTAAGCCTAAATAATGCTCCTCTGTGTCTCCTGTGATTTCATTAAATGCCTAGATTTTGTTTCTTGGTAATTTTTTTAAAATCTCATGATATTTTAGAAATTTTCAGCTTCCCTTTGCTCAGCATGGAATGATTTCAGAACTCCAGCTTGCATTTGTGAAAAAAAGAGAAGAGTTGGGGTTTTCTTTTTAAAGTAGTGGAGCACATGAGATTTAAGGCTATAATTTTCACTAATTTCATGATTGATGCACTTATGTAATACTTTTGAGATGGTATTTTTCCAGGTCAATTTAACAAGTATGTTAGTCCTAGGTCAAAACTTGTTCTCATAAGGAAATAAAACATTTCTAATGTTTGTTTTTCATGTATTTATTATACTAACCTGAAATTCCGAAATAACTTGTCTCTCAACACAATGGGCAATTCTGTTCAGCTAATAGCAGAGAAAGAGAGATTCCCTTCACCTGAACCTCTTTATCTTACAAATTATCCTTAAATACCAGATTTGCTTGCTACTAATTACAGGAGTACATTTTCATGAAGTGGGCTGCTGTTGTGGCTCTTTTAGCTAAGCAGGCTTTCTTTTGTTATGAATGGGAAAAAAAATATCATAAAATCATAAATAATAAAAAAATTCTAGTTAGGCTTGGATTTACATATTATCTACAAAATGCCTTGAATGTCTACACTCCTATGTACAGTATTCAACATATGTTGAGTTTGTGACTATCCTCTGTGTTTAAATTTAGTGGTAAGAGATGTAATCTAGACAAGCCCTCAGATGGTTCCTAAGATAGGTAGATAGACCAATTATTGGGATGACTGCCTCTGTAATGTTGTCTTTTTTTTTTTTCTGTGTGTATATATGAAGCCTCCATATATGTATATATGAATTCCTCCATAGTACGTGAATGAAATGAAAAATATGAAATAAAAAGTAGCATTAAAGATCTGTCATAAGATTTCATAGAGTTGGTGAGCACAATATTGCAAGTCTTTCATCCTTGATCCATTCCAGTCTAATTAGCGAAGGACTAGAATATTCCTCAAGCTGACAAGACAGATATTTTTTTTTGTAATTCAGTATTGAGGTATTCCAAAAGAAAGATACTGGTTGAATATTCCTTCTTATATTGCCTTTTTACCATGTAACTTTACTATAAAAATCTGGCAGATGCATAAGAAGTTTTTGTTGTATTGTTTGTTTTGGTTTGGTTTTTTGTATATTTGGAAATTTCTTAGGAGTTTGTAGCACCAAAGCCCACCTCTATGGGAAAGGAGTTTGGTTTAGAGTTTAAGAACGGTCTGAACCTAAAGCAATAGGAATTATTCTTACATTAACAGTGATAGTGCTAAAGTTGCCTTTTAACAACCTACTTCAATAAACCAGTGCAATTTGCCTGTAAGAACTAGGTCTTCTTTACGTCAGCTTACTCCCTGGTAGTTCTGGTTTAGAGTGTTCTTTAATAATTATAATTCCTTATTACTTCTTAAATATGTTTAAATCCGAAGAATATTTGGAGAGTTACATTTTTATCCAAAAAATGAAAACCAAAGTTCTTGCTGACAAGCAGAACTCTTCCCTACTCCCTTCAAAACATTAACATTTCTAGTCTCTGTGTCCAAAAGTCCCATAGCAGGCCCTGGTTTGGAGAGCCAGAAGGAATGCTGAGGCCATCCAGCAGTTTATAAACGAACATTTAGTGTATAATAGTGCTTACTTTTATCTTGAATTTCTGGAATTTCCTACGCCTCCAATTGGAAGCACTTCAGTCCCCTAGTGAACTTAACTAATACAGTTTGTAAATACAGAAAGATTGTCACCATCTATATACAGTGAAGGGGATGATGCTGAGTGTTAAGTCGTGTTGAAAATAAACTTCTGCAATGGGAACTTCTTGTATCTATTTGTAGCATTCCCCTCTATCAGAGTGAAGGAACTGATAAAATACATAGCAATCTTGTGCTTGGGGACTCTCAGCTGTTTCTCAATATAGACAATTTTATTATCAGCTCTAAAAGAGAAAAAGTCTTTAATTATCCCTCTGTAAGAAACAGCTTTTGTATGCCTCTGACCTGTTGTACATCATTTCATTACAGCAGTCATGGTTCTGTCTGTAATAACTTTGTGCTCTCAATGATTCTATCCTCCTGTAAGAACAGTATCTGCACTCCTCAGATGAAGTGCACAGACTGTGTCAGTTCATCTTTCAGCACTCATCTTATTTTTGTATAGATGCCTTGAACTTGTCATCATTAGTGAAATAAATCCACATTCTTTGGCTCTTAACTAAAGCTTGGTGGAGGAATTTCTACTCCTGTGTCTCTGACAAACTTCCTAGCTTAGCTGCATGATTTTGGTATTATCAATGTTTTCTGTATTCCTGATTTCTATTTCTTGACTTCTGTTTATATATTTTGTTAGTTCATACCTTCTACTTTTTTTTTTTTTATTTTTAAATTAATTCAGTGTCTGGCAATGTCAGGATGAATCTTCCTGTTGTCTGCAGTGGGCATTGCACTGGGACCTTTCTAACATTCATATCATGTAACTAGTCTGCATGGCATTTTGTGTTTGTGTGGTATTCTCAGAGTGTTTGACTAGTTTCTTCTAAGTCCTGCTTTCCAGATTAAACAGAGGCATGGATAAAACATAGATAGAGTTGAAAAGGTATTCAATCATGTTTTTCTCCTTTTTGTATGGGTAAGTAGTTAGTATGACTACAAAGTCTATCCATGAAAGGAACTAAGAGTTGAAGGCTTAGAATTCTTGTTTGTATCTGTGCATGCAGTTCAAAAGGGAGGGAATGTGTCAAGTTAGGGAGTGTCATGGCTCGATTTATACCCATATAGATAAATGTTCTTTTTCCTATACCCTATGCTATCCCCAAACCATTCTCATATGTTGTCTGAGAGTGTTCTTTAGCACGAAAAAAGGTTCCAGGAGACCTTCTGGTAAATAATCTATCTGAGGAGTTGTATGTTCTGCCCCTAATATCAGCTCTTAGGCAGAGATGGTAAATTCATGAAATCATAGAATATCCTGAGTTGGAAGGGGCACACAAGGATCATCGAATCCAAATCCATATCCAGGTCCTGTGAAGGACAGCCCCAAGAATCCATCCTTGTGCCTTGTGGTAAATGAAATCCAGAACCAACATGCATCCTCATGTGAGGCACTGGAGAAATTAGATGTTCTATAGGTTGGCCAAGAAATCTTGAGTTTTGAGGAACTCTTGATTTGTAGAACTTGCACAGACTTTTGTAAGATTTATAGACACGTATTTTGTTCGTTTAGGAACCAGAAAGTGAAGTTCTCTCCTGAGATTGTATATCTGTTCTTTGACAGAAGAAACAAGTCATTTATTGTAGAACAGGCAGTAGAGATTGTGTGTCCTGGCTTGTATATAATACTAAAGCAGTTGGAACTCTTGCTGGAACTTGGGAGTCTTACAATCAATACACTTTTCCAGCCTGTTAGGATTCAACTTCACAAGAATACACTCAGGCTCTCAGGCAATGACAACATGAGTGGGTGAATAACATCACCCACTGAATCACAGAATCAAACAACAATTTATGGCATTAGGGAGCCCCAAAGGTCATCCAGTCAACTCTCTCGCTCAAAGCAGTTCTACTTAGACCAGATTGCTCAGGATGTATTCAGAATATCTCCAAGGATGGAGAATACCTCTCTGAGTGATCTTTTCCAATATTTAATAGAAAACTAAATTTTCTAACATCTAGTCAGAATTTTCTATGTTCCTAACTTATTCTTGACTCTGACTGTGCATTTGCAAGAGTCTGTCTCTGCTTTCTTCATAGTATTTATCCTGTACTTGTGCAGTTGTAGACAGCAGTAAGGTCTTCCTTCTTTTGTTAAGGCTGAACAGGCTCAGTTTTTTCAGCCTCTCCTCATACTACATGTTCAGCCTATTGGCTTAGTGCTCTCGCTGGGTTTGCTCCTGTGTCAGTATCCTGCTTGTACTGAGGAGCCTCACAACACACACAGTACTCCAGATGTGTTCTCACAACTGTTTGACAGTTGATAAGGACATGAACTTTAGCCTGCGTTTAGGTGTGAAGGTTCTAATATGTAGAAGTTAACAAATCAGTGGGATTTTTCTTTCCCATGAAGCATGAATTTCCACAAACTTATATCTGACAGTTGCCATTATCACAATATCTGTTTTATTACCTGAGAATCAGAAGAGTAACATTGTTAGATCGCTAAAATCTGTTTTTTAATATCTCTGAGGCACACTTAGAAGCTGGTTTCCTCCATTCTTATCTTGGAAGATGTATAAGTGGCTGCCTTCTCATTTGTAAAATGATTGAAAATGTAGAACATAACCTGGAATAATGATTCTAACATTTCAAGGATTATGGTGTGTCAGACATAGATGCACTATTAATTTTTCATGAAATAGTCTCTGAATTGCCTTACACAACAAAAACTGACCAAATCCACTTTGAGCTGTTATAAAGAAGTACATCAAGTGGTTGTGAAAGGTTAGGCCCTGTATCATACTTTAGTCTTGCTACTGATTTCTACTCTGTCACTTTGGGGGAAATTGCCTAAAGTAATTGTTTTCTCATCTACTCAATAGACTTAAAGAATATTTATAGCATTGCTTGAGAGGTCTGAATCAGTCAGTCTGTAAATAATACTAAAGAAATCACTTATTTACACCTTTTCCTTCAAATATTTCAATAGTCTAAATAAAAACTGGAGATACCGCCACTTCCAGTGAACAAGAAATCTGTATTTCAAGATCAGTCTGTATTTCATCTTTTTGTAAGTAACAGGGACAATTCAGACAGGATTTAACTGTGTTAGAATTTTGTTGTGTTAGACTACTAGTGTGCAAATAAAAAAAACATTCACTTTTGTACTGTGACTCAAACAATCACCGTGCATGGCTGTAGCTATTTACCCCTCTGAGTTTACTGTGATACAGAACTGAACTGTGTGTTGGCAAGCCCTGGGTCCCAGTGTTACATGTGACAGACCTTTTACATTTTTTTTTAAATAAATCAAACAAAACAAAAAATACTTCCATGTGCCCTTCCTGTTCAGTCAGTCAGCAAATAAGGATGAGTGAACTTCTCGTTTCAGAAAGGCAGCCTTTTGAAGATGTTTAGAAAATAAATGGGGAGGCTAAGATCAAAGGACCTCAGAACCTGTTCTATGTAGTCAGTGAGTATTGTTCTTGCACATCTGGGTCAATTCAGAGTGTTTTTTTTAGAGGCAGAAAATCTTCTCCCTAAAGGCAATGAGAGCTCTCTACATACTGCATTCTCCAGAATTTACGATGTGGGTTCAATGTTATATCGAAGTTAATTGGTAGTGACCTTAAACATACACAATCTTAGACAAAAACTATGCTAAGCTAAGTGAAGGTCACAAGATGTAGCTATAATTTGGAGTAATAAAGATATCCAAAGGGCATGCAGAACAAATACAAGAAAAAAGGCTGTGTAAGAGACCTAAATGAGTCTGATGAAGAAAATGCACAAGAGAGACATTCAAGCCTCCTCCTGCTATAATCTGTAATGATGCCATGTGGCAATAATTTGATTCTTTTTCATAGCAACTCAAATATAATTAAACTCTTTTAAAGAAACATACTTGCTTTATGTTCCATCCAGCAGATCTCAATAACCCAAAATCACCCAGAGTTTTTCCCAGTAGTGCTCCATTGCAAATGAACACTAAATCTTCTTGATACCTTCTTGCTAAAAAACCCCCAAACTTTGACAGTTTTATATTTTCATGAAGGAAAGAAACAAACAGTATAATCAGCAAATAAGTCTGGCCACATAAAGCACACAAAAGAAAAGCATTGCATTTTCCTGTGACTATTATTGAATCCCAAACCTCCTTCATTTGGAACCTTCTTCACCTGCCCAGAAGAAAGACACTGTAGCATGTTCTGAAGGTCTGCAGTCACTGTGCTGGGCCAACAGATGGGTCTGTCCCATGTCTGACAGCCACTGCCAAGCAACAGATCTACCTACCCTTCTGTTTCAGTTAAACCAAGCACATCCAGCCTCTCTCCTTTATTTTGGATAAAACAAATTTGATTTTCCCTTGCTCACAATGTGAAAGATCAGCTGATTCTTTGGGCAAGCAGAAAATCTCTCTGAATAAATCACTGAACTTTGCTGAGGCTCAAGAAGCACCTGGGTTCACTTTAGTTCAACTATTTAGGTAGTACAGCCCCCAGATTTACCTAATTGATATATCAAATTATAATACATCTATAAAGTAGATGTAAAAGAAGATAAGTCAGTGTTTCTTGCCACAGTCCCAGGTCAAATGCTTCAAGCCAGGAATTTCAGATGAGTGTTCAGACTTCTAACAATGAGATTTGTGGCATTGACTTTGATGGGAAATTGTGTTACAACTGCAGGATTTTTTTCCATAGTTGATGATTCTCCAGAAAAAGTCAAAGTTTTGCAATCACATAGAAATCAAGTTATGGTTCTTACCGTTTTACATTTGCTCCTTCATGAACTCTTCAGAGGGTATCTAGTTCTCTGGTGCTGCCTTTTAAAACTACAAAGATGCAAATTCTCTGGGCAAGTCTATAATTTCACTATTTTAGTCCCAGACCTACCTCCCACCCCCAAACTCTGCTTTTTACAGCTCTGTAAAACATGCCTTGTCTTTTTAACCATAAACAGCAGAGGGCAACATGAGAATGACTATCCTAACTGGTCCTACATCTGGAGATGCTGGAAATTCAGCAGTTTAAAGGGCGCTACCAACTATTGGTACATGAAATACATGTCAGAGAATTACAGTATTCAATATTGACTGTGTATGTGCCAGACTTGTCATATTTCTCAGGGCAATCTGGAATTTCATTCTAGCTCAATTGACTATGTGATCTCAATAAAAGGGTCACACTATGCTCAAAAGAACCCATGTAATACTAAATATCATGAATGCTTGACAGCAGTGCTTGTTGCTCATAGCCTGATCCAAATACTGCAGCAAATTTACTTAAGAGCCATCCTTTAGATCTTGAAAATCATCTTTCTGTTGGTATATAGTATCTTATTTATATCCAGCTGTGTTTCATTGCATTTCTTTAAACAAAAGTTTGAATTTTCAAACATGTTACAACAATATGTGCAAAGAACATTTGCTGCTGTTTTTTCCATGGGGACCCTGCATGCCTTCCTCACAAACTTCTCTGAGGTTTCACAGGGCTCATCCCTTAATCCTATTCCTATTTTCCCCTCCCATGGATCTTCTTTGCAAACACAGCTCCAGCTATCAGATGATGCCAATGACTCACAGGTTTAGTCCTCAACTCCAAGTTAAATTCTTCTCCAGCATTCTCAGTGCTACTAAATACCATGGCAAGCTCACAAAACCCCAAACAAATCTTAATTGTTCCCCTTCAGTTTTCTTTGTTATATTTACATGATATGATTGCTGTCCTTCCTTGGCCTGATGCCTGTAAGATGGGGTTTGTGTTAACCACAACCTTCTTTCTAGAGCTTTCTAGGGGAAGAGTCTTTCCTTTTCATTTAGGTGGGAACAACTCTTGGATTTTAATTCTCATGGGTTTGGAACTTTCAATTTACATCAATTTAAGATGGTGTTGTTATATGGTACTTGGTCCCTAATCCATTTCATACCTTCTTATTGCAGAGATTCCACTTCTTCTGGCAACAAAAGACAAACTGCCTGTCTACTATTGCAGGGAACTTTCTTGCAATCCTTACTATCTCGTCAGTGATGCTGAGCTTCTGAAAGCATGTATTTTCTGCCAGTGTCTCCCCTCCCCAACTCATTGTGACATTTTTTTTCAAACAAGGACTTTTATGTCATTTGCTCTAAATATTAAAATCCACTTAAATTCATTTGTTGTGGTTAATGCTAATAAAAATCTTGGAGGAAGCTTTAAACCTTAAACTTCACATCATAACCCTGGTTTTCCCCATTTTTTTCTAAAGCATGAGAAATAAGACAAAATTAGTTTTGATCAGAATTGGCTTCTTCATAAAAATCGAGGCACTATACCCAGGTAATCTGTTCTGAGTGAGGAGCGGGTAGAACATGGGCAAGAGTTAGATGAAGACTTTCCATTTCTTTGCCTTGCTTCAGAAGGTGAGCATTTACTGTTTCAAGGGTTCTGTATCTCCCAAGCATTGCCAAACCAAGCCCCATTTTTTTTTTCCCATGGAGAAACTGAAATTCTGGGTTTAAATCTGCATCAGGATTGCCCTACATTTTAGTTCTGTACTGACTTGCATTGCCTCTCTCTGCATGTTTCTGAGAACATTAGAACTGTTTATGTGTAACTGCCTCTGTTCCTCTGGGAAAACATTTAAAAACATACTAACTTTCAGCCAGTCCTAAATTATTACATGGTTATGCAACAAACAAGACAGTAAATGGAAGGAAAGAGTGATGAACTCATTAGATATGCTCTTGCAGACTAGTAAGGCTTCATGATAAGGATAGTGTGAGATTATGTGAGCACGTTTTGGTGACCAAAAGCAAATAACGATAATTTATATTCATTGTTTCACAGGACAAAAAGAGAGTCTCTGTCATACGACATCTAAATATATTTCAGAGGTCTTGGTTTGTTTTCTTTTTTATCCAATGGTATGAGATACTGGACAGACATCACTTTTCATAAAAGTCTACTAAATGTTTGTATTTCTTAGATGTCCTTCTTAATATAATATTGGCAAAATCTACCAACATTTTGGGAAAATATTGGCAAGGCTTCCATTGGCACAAGTGTTAAAACAATATTACTTAGACAGAAAGCAAAACTTGGTGAGGTATTAACATGAGAGATTAAAATAACCTTTTGCTTTCATTTGTTGAAGGTGCAGTCATTATGACCACCAAGAATTTTTCCACTCACTTTAAAACTGTTCAAAATGAGCTATTCCAGAGCTTTTTGGCATAGAGCTACAAAGTATTATGGATTTTGAATTGCTATAAGCCTGCAAAGCTGATCTGACCACAGCTAATGTGTTGTTGTGCCACTGTGTTTATTCTTGCAGTGGCTCTGGCACTGCTGCCTCTGTTGTGCCCTGTTGTCACCAGTTTTCTGATGGGAAATTACTAGCTGGTGTGTCCAGTTGCCTTTGCTACAACTTACTGAACTTCAGCCTCTCTTCTTCCTGTCAGCTGCAGACACAGGTCTTGTTTCTACAATGTAAACCTTCTTGGGCTCAGTTTCTGAGCCATCTGTCTTAGTGGTGACTGCCTTGAGCTGCCATCCCCTGTGGTGCGAAGAAGCACCATGCTGCTGGAGTAGAGAAGAGAGACTAGCTCTCTGAGAACTGCTTGCTGTGTTTATATGGACCCTTGGTATGTTTAAGACTGTTTGTAGTTGAAGTCTGTACCAAGTTTGAGGATTTTGTCATACTATATGTTTTTCCCTTTGTTTCACTGTGTGCTCCTGCTGGAATTTTCCATCACTTCTTGCTTGTAACCCACCCCTGATTGGTCCCTGCCCTTGTATTCCCAGTTTTGGAGGCTTTTACCTTGTATTGCAAACCTCTCCCAGGTTTTTCCCTAAACCCCTCCTGAGTTCCACCCCGTTCCAGAACCTTCCCTACTGATCCTATATAAGTTGGGCATCACTTCAATAAAAAAATCTGCCTTTTTTCCCTCCCCATATCTGTGGAGTCTGTGTCCTCCACTCCCCGTTTTCCCTCCCCAAGGCCGCACCATGCTATGTAGTAACTGTTTGCAAAATCAGTTTCTGCTCCTTACTTCTAACCCCAAACCCAGTGTCAACAGGGATCTGACAGGCTGTCCTTTTCCCCAGGAAACACAGTTGCTCCATCTATCTTGCCTTAAATATCTGTGAAGGCTGCACTAGCTGTAGCCCTGAGAACCATGACTGATGGTGACAGTGCTGAGCTAGTCTGTGATCAAGCTGGAGCCTAGAACTTCTCAAACTCCACCAGTCTGCTTGCACTGAAATTATGCCCTTACCTTCTAAAACTCTGGTCATCAGGCTTAGTACTTTTAACCCTGAAGTTATTAAACAACTATTTTGAAATTGCTCATTATTCTATAAGATGTGATGTGAAAGAAACAGTCAAAGTATTTTCAGTACATGTTTTTAGTTTTACAGGCATTTGAGAGTGGAAATTTTCAAAAACCTGTGACTGTGGCCTTATGTCAGAGAGACAAAGGGTATTGTCAAAGAGAGACTTGGATGGATGATGAATTGTACCCTTATTCAGAATGACCATATTTTGGCCAGTTGAAGAAAAAATTATTTATTTTTATAGGACATGAAAAACACAAAGATTTTTAATGAAAGTCTGTGTGGAGTCTTAATTCACTGGCACCTTCTTATAAATATTTAGTTTTCTAAGAATATTACAATATAAAAATTTAATAAAATACAATAATAGAAACAGACTGATGCCAAAACTGGGATTGAATAACTTTTTTCTGAAATTCTAGTAGTTTAGAATATATTAAATATACTGTTTCCTTCTATATTTATACATTCATATAGTAAAATGCTCAAATAGTTTTTTTGCTTAGTATAAAAATATTTTCAGGGCCCAAATACAATGTGGGTGGGCATAATGTGATCACTGACTTAATTCCTGCTACCTGCAAATATGCCTTGCTTGCAGCTTAGGAGGCTGTGCTCCTATGAATTCAAAGGACCATTCAGTTTTTTTTGCTTATTTAGTCCTACATTTTTTCTTAGCTACAGCTGTTTATCAGTGTGTATTGTGCATCCACTTGTTCAGTACAAGCTGAGCTAACAGCACTGATTTATGGCCTTGTGTCAAACCTGGCTGCAGAGAGAGCAATGAGTGGCCAGTGTAGAGCAATCAATACCAACCAGCCAGAGGCAATAAGAGTGGAAGTGAACCATGAAGGAAACCCTTGTACCATCAGCTTGCAGTGTAAGAAGAGAAGTTGTCATGCTGTAACACACCTTTACAGTGATCAGAAGAAAGTTTGTAAGTACATTTGTGTGTGCTTACGATGCCTTCTGTTTTGCAGCTTTTCCAGAGTTAAAGATTTCAGTTTGTGTATTGGCTCTGGACTATGGGTGGAAAATGTGCTACAGGTACACAAGTCAAATTTTATTTTGCCTAATGTTTCACAACACTTTGTTGTATGGTTAACAAATGAAAAGTTCTGGCAGATGGGAGAGACAATCATAGAACTACACCTAAGCCTGAGAGTGTTGGAACACTTTCACATACCACACTCTTGTCGGACACAGGTGCGTGCTATACACCTTGTCTGCCCCATACACACTTGTTTCTGCAACAGAAAACTGAGGTTGCTCATTGGAAAGAAGATGCAATTTGCTCTGACCAGATCCTTCATGAAGGTATTTAAGAATCCATAAGCCCTGTTTGACTGGTGTCTAGTCTAGGCATACCTTTTGTAACTTTAACTAATCACAGTCCACACAGAGGTAACACCTGACCGTAACTACCTATTGGAGGATCAACAGTGCTAACCTTTTTGTTGTCACAAAAAACTTCATAATCCTTCACCAAGAAGTCATATTCATGGTATAGAAGTCTGTCAACAGAAAATAGTCCAATGCAGCATATCTATTCTGCATGCATGAACAACTATTTATGATATCCACTACCCACCCAGGATCTTTGATTATATTTGATGGGATATGTTTGGAATTGAAAAATTTATTAGATCAGTGCATTGCTTAACCTTTCCTTTTTTCAGGTTTTTGGGGTTTTACAGTTTTCATTGCTTCTGAGAGGTTTATTGTGAATAAATTGACAGTAGGAAGATTCTCTAGTTAAGTCTACATATCTCCACTGAATTTTTTTTGTGTAGTGTCCCAAATAAAATAATAATAAAAAAAGGTTAAATGCCATTGGACTAGATAAAAATGTATGCTCTGGACTCTTCTCTTACTGCCTCATAGCAGAGTAACATCAACATGTTGCTGTATATTGTCAAAATTATGTTCCAAGTTGGGCAAGTGCCTGATTTGTGCATGTGCATCATCTGGTTCCATGCATGTTATAGACATTCCTCCAACTTAGGAAACCACCACTTCGCTGGAGAACAAAACACTGCGGGTCTAATTTACCTATGTTGGTGGCACTGGTCAAGTCTTCACACTGGCATCAATGTATTCACTTGAAGGAAAATGTGGATGTTGAATAAGAGAAAATCTTAACCACATCAGTGGAAACATCTTCTGCTTCCCCACTTGCCTGAAACAGTGGGGAACCTTTCTGATGTTTTCAGTGTATTGAAACAGATCTGCAGTGGCTTGTAATCTTCAATTTAGTAAAACAGGTTTAACTAGAAACCAAATCTGAGATATCTGTCTATGAAACATAGTAAAACTATAAGGCACTTAAGTCAGTGTGATCAAATTCTATTAGAAAGAAAATCATATTGATTTCATTGTCTCTGAATAAGGTCTTTCTACCCAATCATTTTCATAGGCTATGTAATGTGAAATCTTGGAAGAATAGAAACAATATAAGTAGCAGTGCTCTTACTAATCAGCTGCATATGATGGTGAAGATGAAGTTTATTACTATTTGTTTTTTTATTTATTTTTAGCTGACTGAATTTCTTACATTGCACTTTGAGATAAAAGGTATAAACTTCCCACTGTACATAATAAGGGCATAATTTCAGGTTGAAGTGGCGCAGCGGGCTCTGCACTGGTCTTTGATGTCTGGAGAGTTGAACTTACATTCTGCCTTTGATCTCAAGTGAAAATAAGTTTGGTGAGTCTTGTTTTAGCCTCTTCTCCACAGTGTAAGTGCTCCCACAGTTCAGCACAATTGGCATTCTCTGTGTAAGAAAGGCCCTAGGCATGGGGTGTTGTGGGGTCAGTGCTGACATTTGTTGGCAAAGCTGAATGAGGGTGCTTGCATAACAGCTTGCATGATGCCTGGTTTATATTTAGTGCTGCACTACAAAATACATTGACATTGTTAATATAAAATAATATAGTTCCAAAGCAGCTTGCAGATAGATATCTTAGTTCATCCATATAAAATACTTTATTGCACTATCTTTATTTAAAAGACTTCTTTCTCGTTACTTGACATGCAGATTTTTAAATGCACACTTGAAATCTCTCCATCATATGCTCCATCAAACAGTAAACCTCTGATAAACCCCTCAAAGCCTGCCAAGACCACACACACTCCATAGTTCTACCGAAAAACAAATGGAGTGAATTTTGATTAATTCTGAATATTCAGTCATTTTTGTAGCTTCACTTTTACCTCATTTTTTTTCCCCAATAAATTCTTCACAAGTCCTGCTCTGTCACAGTCCAGTTTCTAAAACTAGGTGTTCTTCAGCTGGTCACTGTAGATGTGGTACATATCCAAGCAATATCTCCCAACATTTAGGAATGGGAATCTTGGTTTATTGGGCATCTGTATAACAGCACCTGACATAATTTGACCCTCTTTTTAGGAGCTATTGTGGTACATAATATAAAAATAATTATTGACAAATTAAATATATAAGTGCAATACAACACAGTTAAAAAGTAATGATACCTTGAGACTCTCATTGTAGAGCTTACTTGGCAATGCAGAAATTTAAATACAGGGAGGAGCTTTGTGTAAGCATATTTCACAGTTCATTTTGTTATTTGCTGTGATTCAAAGGAATTTAAGAAAATGAAAGTAAAGAAGCAATAATGAAGACCTGCACTCCCTTATTTATTGTTTAACAGGCCAAAATTGATCTTGACTCCAAATTGTGGTTGGTCTGTATGACCACATAAGTCTGTGTGTGACTGTTACCTTTGTAATCATTGTTATTGTTCAGAAAAGTGTGGAATACTTCATCATATGACATGAAATGAAGTCATTAACCACAACTCCAAACTGTGCCTCCTCCAATGAACTGCTGAGATTCTTGTGATGTCATTTCCTCTTTTTGTCTTCTCTTTTTTTTGTTTTTTAAAGTGAGTAAGTAGATAAAAAGGAGGAACTTCCAGAAAAAAAAAAAAAAAAACCTGAAGTTCGTCTTCCCCAATTTACTGTTTTTAATAGTTGACTGGTAGTGGATGCATCCCCAGTTAAGAAATAGGAAGTAATGGATAGGGTAAATATGTTCAGGCAACCAGCAGCAGGAGACTTCTTGAGCTAGAGATCATATTGGCCATGTTGGTCACGCTGATGGCTACTGAAAGACCGTTCTAGAGCTCTGCCTGAACTCATGGCTCACAGCTTCTTGCTGTTGACTGAGCCACTTTGGAGGAGAAAATACTGAGTACTTTTTGTAACTTTGATGATAACTTCTGTTATGGACACAGCAGGATTCCAAGAACAGGGAATCAGTGTTTTGCTAACCTCACAAAGTCAGCAAGCAGGCCCCAGCTAGCTTTCTCAGGACCATGATACAAATACATTGGTGTCTGATACCTTTTTCTCCCACTCTCACTGGGTACTTCTTGCCTTGTTTTTGCAGGCACACTGATCTTCACAGAAGAGCATCCAGTGATACTTCCTAACTCACCCATCCCTCATGTTATATGTGCTTTGTGCCATGAGCTTTTCTTCTATTGAGGTGGCACTTAACTTTTTCATCTCTCTAGTTCCAGGTGGCACCACAGCTGCTCCTCCCATGGGCAGATAAAATGCACACGAAAATCAGGAATTTTATGAAAGCTATTCAGTGAATTTTAGCCCAAACCTGTAGTATCTGGAACAGCCTTTTTGCCACTTGTAGCTAAAAAATTATTTGTTTGCACTTAGTAAAGCAGTGACCTGTCAGAAAGCAGGAAAAAACCCAGCCATGCTTCATCCTTTCCTCTAACAGACAAGCAACAGGTCAAATGAAGACAGAAATCTGAGAGATTAACTCTGTCAATAACAGTTTCTGTAAAACTCTTCCCAGGCAAGAACTTTTACATTCATTGTAAACAAGGCTGAGGAAACCATACTAATTTCCTAAGGAAAAAGATGTGCAAACATTCACCTTTTACACTTACTAATGTACACATAACTTTCAGTCAAAAGGTTATTTATATTCATAAAAGTTTTTTTTTTAAATTAATCATAAAACCAAGCATCATGCTATTTTTGTAACACATGATTAGACCAATGTAAATGTTTAAGTAATTTAATTAAATCTATTAAACCTTTCCACATCATGTAACTAGCTATTAGCAGTTAATTAAAAACACTGCTTCTATGATGTTGTTAAAACTAATTTCAAGGAGTTATTCTTGTAGAACAGGGAAGGTATCCATCCAGGTTGAAAAGTTAATCAGCTTTTGGCATATTTTATGACAGGATGGGTAGTCCTTTTAGAAATACAGGCAGTATTTCTCTGAACACCTAGGAAAGGAAATATGTCAACAAATACTCACCAAACCAGCACTTTGCTGTGCAGACATGCCTGAAGTCTGTACACACTGTGGTTGACATGGAGCTTCTGGATCTTGCTGTTTGTTTCTTTCTGACCAACTAAAGCTTGACTTGTCTATATAGAGAAGTGTGAGAGAGTTTGATAGATCCTTTGGGCTACCCACTTTATGAATACCCAATGTGAGCACCAGAAAGCATGGCTGAGCCTTCTCTTCCCCTCAGCTTTTGGCAAGTGCAACCGATCTGTCGGACCTGAACTGTCAGATCCCTTCAGTTCTGCAGGACACCAGGTGGTTGGGCTATCACAAAGGGGTAATTAGCCCATGAAAAGATGTAAGGGTTACCAGTGGATATGGGTAAATGCAGGAAAGTTTTATCCATCATGCCAGGTCATACACAAACCAGTTGTTTCAGTATGCATGAAGCTGTGCTAATGTCACACCATGTTTTGAAGCTAAAAAGCTCCAATCAGAAGACTAATGTATTTGTTTGTTGCACTATCAGATCTATTCAGCTTCTAAACTAGAGCTGTCTCAAGTTGAACAGGCTTTTTTCTTTTTTTTTTTTTTTTTTTTTTTTTTTTTTACTATATTTGTGAATTTGGCCCAATTTGAAATATACCTGAATGTCTCCTGTCTCAGGGTTTTTAGCTGTGGGACATCCCATCATGTTGATGAGCGTTGATACTTCTAGACTGAATTCAGCAAGGAGGACTATGGTGCCAGGGAAGAAAAGACTAGAAAACAAAGGACAACCTGTCAGCCTGCGGGAAGGAGACTCTGCTAATCCTCTTTGGGGATATCCATGCTGCTTTTTAAATAACTTGTTTGTGGTAAGAGTGATTTTGTTAAAGATAATATATAAAGCAATTTCTCATAAGGAGTGAGTCCAGTGAGACACTGAGACATGGGAACTAGCCAGATAAGCATTAAGGAAGGACCACTAGTTAGACAAAGCTGAGAGATAATGTAGGGGACAGATGACCTGGTAGCTTTAGTGTTGATATAAACTGGCAAAAGTCACTTCCCTGCTCTATCAAAAATTTCGTGTGTGACCACATGCGAACTGTTGAAGCCAGGTATTACAAGGAGATTATGGTTTACAGCTTAACCTTAGGCAAACACAGCCTGTCTGCAAATTTCCCAAGAAATTAGGTACCTAATTAGGAACAGTTGTCAAAATACCTTTGTGAACACTGCCTCCAGCACACTTGTGCTCTACTGCTGAATGCACTTCTACTCTTCTCAGAGGTATTGTAGGAATGAAGACCTTAAACAGTAGGCTGGTGGGCAAACATGTTTTGGGCACCTCGATGTCAAGATGAAACTATGTACTAGATGTGCTTATTTTTCTCTGTGGACTGTAATGACAGCTTGTAGATGTCACACTTACATGTCTATAGAACACATGCTGATGTTAGGGCACATTCTGTTTTATGTGGTTAAATAGCTCCTAGAGGTTAGTATTATGAAATTACTTTCTGAAAATGAGTAGTCAATAAAATCTCGTGGTATATACCCACTGAAATGTGAACTCTCTGTGGAGTCCAAAGACTTAGCTGACAGAAGGCACACAGAAGCTTGTAGAACATCCATATTTTTATAAGATTTCATCCTCCTTTTTCATTGCTTAAGCATTAACCCTGAGCAAATGCAATTCTTTCAGGAGAATTCTACTTGTCTTTTTCTCTTTTTTCTGTCATCGTAAATTGGATCCTCTTCATTGCCTGTCCTTGCAAGCCATGGGTGGCAAAATGCGCAGGCTGCAGTCTCAATACAAGTGATGATGTGACTGAGCTGGTTCTTTGCCCCATTCTTTTGTTAGCTTCTTGTGTGGAATTGGTCTTGTTTTCTATATGCTGTGCCCTAACTTAAAATAAAATGCACACAGTTCACTACATGTGATGGGTTGGATAAACCCCAAAACTTAGATTAAGGCCTTAGTTTAGTTAGGCCTGAAACCAAATTTAGTAGGCCCCAGTTTTTGGGCCATGGGGCACTCCGTAGATTCAGAGGGGCAAGTATCACCTGACTTAAGCAACCAAAGAGGTATTTCATATCATCTGACGTCGAGTATAAATCTAGTGGGGGAGGTATCCTCGCTCTCTTGCCCTCCCTCTCTCCGTGCGGTGTGGTGTGAGGGACTCCCTGTTACTGCTCCCAGAGCGATAGGCCTGGCCGCTTCCCTGCCGAGATGCCCACAGCAGTCCTGGTCTCTGGGAAGGAAATACTTTTGTTTGATATTACTTTGCTGGGTGCTCTTTCAGTGAAACGTGCTTAGTTTTGTTTTGGGTGGTGAAATCTGTGTGTTATTGGGGTAGATAGCTCTGGATGAAGTTATTGTTGTTTTTTCTTATATTTGTACGTATATGTATTGTAATTTTCCTGTAAATATATGTATATAGTTCTTTCCAGTTTCAGTTTTTCTTTTCCCTTCCCTCCTTTCACTGGGACTGCGCGGGTCTTGGGGAGGTTTGGCATTTTGCCAAGGTCGAACCCACGACACTACATAATGAGCCTGACAAGCCATATTAAGATGGGAGTGAAAGGCTGTGCTAAGGCTGTTATTAGAACATTTGTGTTGCTGGAATATAATCTTATTCAAATTTAATACTCAGCAGACCTATCTATGACAGACCCAGTTTCATTAGTGTTTTAGGTTGGTTTGTACAGTTGTCCTCGTCATCAGGCAGGATCACAGTTCATTGAGACAAATGCACAAAAAGCTTTCAGGAAAAATATCACTCATTATCTATGAGAAGAGCCAGAGCAATGGAATAAATATTATTTAAAATAACACAATACTTTAAAATATTTCTTTTGTGGATCTACATGTTTTTGAGTTACCTAGTGGGCATACATTGGTCCATTAGTCATGAGTAGTTGCACTCTGACAGGCATATATGTAGGTTGTGTGTGTGCATCTCTATGAAAAATGGAAGACTAAATTTGCATACTTACCGTTTCCCAATTTAAGGGCCACTTACAAATTTCTTAGAACAGCAAACTCCTACTTAGGTGATTGCCTGGCTTATAAATTCAGCCTAGGCTTTGGTAGTGACAGTAATGTCTGCCTACTCCTCATTATCAGGTTCTACATTTCAGATTGCCAATAATTCCTTGGCATTGCAACCAATAAAAAAGATCTGCTAACAGCTCTGGTGCTATAATTACCTATGCCTCCAGGGCTTATAGACTTATGTCTGCTAGAAATTAGTGTATGGAAATGCCTAATTCAGAAAGAGAAAAGATTCGATAAAAAATTAAGATGCTGGTTAAGTCCAAACCACAATGACACTTCTAAATGAACAGTTTATTCTGAAATTGGGCTCAAAATTCTAGACCCTCAGGGTGTTTTGACTATCCCAAGAATGGTTTATCTTTCATTATCCTGTTCTGAATATTATAGTATAACAAATATTTAGATTTGAATACCAAAGCCATCACTAAGGTATATTTGTGTTAATGGTTGGAGTGTATCAAATTTGTCTCATTCATATAACTTAAAATGTCATTTGGGACAGTCAGTTCACCATTCTCTGCTTATTCTAAGAAATTAGCAGCTACCGTAACATCTTGAACTTTTCACATTCTTACATGTAGGATTGAGCATAGAGTTAGTCACCTGCTGAAAGGTTTTGGAGAACAGTAAAACTGAAGATGAAAAAGGCATGGAAAGGCAAGGGTAAAGACTGAACTTGCTTAAGTAAAAGGTACAAAGAAATGCACATTAGAAAAGCCAATACAAAACCCAGTTATCATCCAGTTTTTCACCATTTTATAACCACAGTGCAGCATAAATTTCAGATAAGCTTTAACTAACATTAAGGTACTTTACAAATCAACTTGGTCCCTTGGCATTAGGGGGAAAAGTAAAGTATCTCCATCCTAACTCCTGATTATTTTTAGCAATGTTTGTGTTTTCTTTTTAAGAAGTTAGTCTTATGCTGCTAGACAAAAAAAGAAAGAAATGTATCTTATACTAAGAATCAGAGCATACTGACCAAAAATTCAGGTCTATGAGGCATAAGCAGTTATGAGAGAATTCATTATAGTTTCTTTTCCCTTGTAAACCTTTGTGGTCAGAGAGGATCTTTGTAGGAACCAGAGGAATTTTACAAAAAACAGACACTTCTATTTCCCTGGTGTCCCACTCTTCAACATGCCAGGAGGTTTTAAAAACATGTATATATTCTTTGCTAAAAATAACTCTGTTTATTACACCCTGACAAAAATGTGCCAACTGTTTTATCCTCTAAAAACATTAGTTAGTGAAATGTGTAAGTTAGAATCAGTAGAGAGATGTGTAACAACTTGCTTAGATGAAAAAATGCGTAGTTTTCCTTTTATTTTCTTTTCCCCTTTCCACTTCCTTTTTTCTCTCTGTTTTTCAGAAGGGTAGTCCTGCACATAAGCTTTACTATGAAATATCTCTATATTAGCAGAAGTAAGACACAGTTACTCTAAACTGTGCTTCTACTGAATGTTTTAGTGATATATGTGTTATCAGTGTATTTTGGGTAATGATCTAAACCATACCATAGCTGGAAACCTTCAGATCCTGAACACCTAATACATGGCAGTAATATCATATACACACACATATACAAAATACATGTACACACACACATGCACAACATATATATACATGCATATATATACACACACTGAAACAAGGACCAAGGCTCATACATTCTATAGGGTCTTTGTACAGATCATAAATCAACTTATTATGAGGCTTTCTGCTTCAATGTTATGAATTGGAGCCAAAAGATTTTTAACATAATATGATGTGACTTAAGTCAAACATGAAAAAGCATAAAAAGAATGTTCAGCTGCGAGAGAATTCCTGAGGACCAAACAAGAAGTGCTTTCAGAAATCTGCTTGCATGTGTTAGGATGAAGACAAATTAAAAGTTTGTTCAAGTGTAAGAAGGCAATATTTTTCACATGTAAACATGGCATAACTTCATTGTTAAATGATGATATTAAAGGGACAAAGTAAATAGTACCAAAAATAAACATATGCCAGAGATGATGAATGCAATCACAGTGGGCTAGGAACAACCATGAAATAGTGCATGTCTGCTGGCCTCTCTCATGAAGTGACCAGTGCTTGCTTCAGTCAGCTGAAGGAAGATGGAAGAGGAAGTTTGTGAAAGCTCTGCAGTAAGCAGAGGGAGATGAAGAGCAGTGGCAGTGAGGTGCCAAGTGTGAGCATAACAAGCCACACTCTCCTGCCATACCAAAAGCATTCACCTCAAAGCAGGGACCACCACAGATAAGGACTTTAAAACTTCAATTAAAAAAAAAAAAAAAAAAAAAAAAAAAAGGGTTTAAAGAACTGAAGATATTTCCTCAAATCTGACAATAAATCAAGTGGTAGAATCTGGAACTCCTTACTGCTAAACTCACATTTATACTCCTCAAAAATAATACACCTGGAAACTTACATTCAAAATTACTCCAAAACTCAGGTTATTCAATGTCAAATTACTTACATGTTATGTCTGAAGCTGGACATGTAAAAATAGCTCTTAAAGTACTTTCCTTCTTTGTGTTTATTCACCTTTTTAAATACAGACAGTATTTTCATCAACTTTCAGGGACAAGTTTCTAATACATAGAAAGCAGATTAAAGTGTGTTTTCAGTAAGAGCAGTAGATAGAAAATACGGTCCGAAATGCTGAAAAATTCTTGGCAAATAATCTGAACAAGGCAGGGGCAAATAGCTGTAGAACCTTTTCCAGAAATGCTTTTTCATGTTATGAAATACAAGAAGTTGCTGAAATCTATTTATTAATCTATTTATTTTGCCGAAGAGTTTACAGCTTGGAGGAAAATGTAAACAGTAATAAAAAATAGCAAGTCTTTTAGAGACAACAGTGAATGGAAGATAATGGTACTTAAGGAAGAAAAACTGTCTTTACATTAATGCTCTCTCTCGCCTTTGGAATACCAACATCCACTCTGAAACTCTCCCTAAGGTGCAGAAGCATCTTTCTGCATCTTTTTTACCTCTTGCAGTCAATACAACCTGTTTGTGTCTGTTGTCATAGTGCAGGTGGAAGGGGAAAAGTGGATGGGGTGGGGTATATACCTGTGTGCCAAAAAACATTAGAGCCACCATTGTTTTAGGCCATCCTGGCTACCAGCCTGCTGTTTCAAGACATAATGGAGAATTTTGAAAATGTTCCCAGGGGAAGACACCTTACTGACAAAGTAGTGATAATGAAGAATAGTGATAGTACAAGGGACAATAACTTTAAACTGAAAGTGGGTAGATTTAGTTTGGATATTAAGAGAAATTCTTTACTGTGGAGAATCTGAGGCACAGGAACAGGTTGCCCAGAGAGACTGTATATGCCACATCTCTGGAAGTGGTCAGGACCAGGTTGGATGGAGCTTTGAGCCACCTGGTCTGATGGAGGATGTCACTGCCCATGGCAGGGAAGTTGGAATTGGATGATTTTTAGGGTCCCTTCCAACCCAGACCATTCTATGATTCTGTGATAAGAATAGGGACAGCAACTTACATAAAAGCTTTTAAGAGTATATTGAAAGGTTAGGTTAAAAAATACGTTGTTATAACAATTAGAGTTTTGAGAATGTTTGACTGACTTGAATTGTGTAGGTTATATTTTGCTTATTAGACTTTTAATATTTACTTCAGGCTAAAAAACGAGTTAAATAGATTGTCATTGTTTAGTGATTGAGAGTCTACTGATTGCAATAAATTAAAAACACTGGTTTTAGCATAAACATACATAGTTTGCCTCATTTATGGATGAAAGACTAAGTCACAACATCTTAATGGCTTAACTCACACACTAAGGAGTAGGTGCAGAATTATTTCTAAGTAGCTGGTTTAGAAGGCAGATAGTGCCTTTCTATATGTGTGCTTATGTTAAAGTCCTCTCAGCTTATTTTCTCAGTTTTCAAGGTAGATATGTGTGCAGAGAAAATTAAAAGATAGTTCTGTAAAAAGACAAAAGAGGATTAATGAGTTTTTATGTTTCAAGGTAGTATCTGTAATGGATGTTGACAGCTTTTTGTGGGGTTGTGTGCAATAGGAACAGGATTCATTTAAAAAATAAGATGTGGTGGATTTAATCAACATTTCTTCAAGTCTTAGTCTTTCCAGTTCTGGGTTTAATGGTGGTAATATAGATTTTTTAAAAAATCATATTTACCATAGCAAACTAGAGGAAAGAACAAATAATCTGTACTATGTCCCTTCTGGCTCTAGAACAGAAGTTTTAGAAATGAGTAAAAATACACTCCCTGTCTCCTCTGCTTCCGTGTTCAACACTCCTATCTACATTCTCACACATGTTATCAATCACTCCACATCCATCTTAATAGAGTCAAACTTCACTCTCTTGCCTTTCAGCACCATGCATACTCTACATATTCCTGTAGGTCATCAACTTTCCTAACTATCTTGCGACTTAAACCTTCAGCTGAAATCCACTTAATTGAACAATGGCCCTAACAACCAAAACCAGGCACAATCTGTTAATGTCTTTCTCTTTTTAGTAGAAAACAGTAAATGATGTCAGGGCAGCACATATTTTTTGTAATGATCTGTAGATATGATGCCTTCCCATGTCCAGAGGAGCTTTTTAATGGTAGTTTTCTTGCCCTCTTCTTCAATATGTCTGAACAGATTTAAATATAACATTGTGTCTTAAATATTTCAGAAACTTTAGGCCTTTTGTGTAAACTGGTATTCTTTTCATTGCATTGTTCACATCATGCCATTATAAGCAACAGTGACAGATGCCACGCTTGAAAAGCAAACATTTTTTAAAGAGATTTGAGAGAGACAAAACAACTGAAAATGTACTTTTTTTGTTGTTTGTTTTTAATTGTGAGGTACCATCAGAATACCCCCATGATCCTGCAAACCCTCTGCTGTTTAGACTACAAGAGGAAATGCATCTTCTAGAGCATCTTTTTTTGTTATTATTTCTTGGATGAACTGTTGCAGACAGACTTGCTTTTGGATCAGTGAATCCCCGTTTAAACAAATAGTATCAGATGCGCGATGTGCAGGCACCAGCTTGATCCCAAGATCTTACTTGCTATAATCCCAAGATTCTACTTGCCTCAAAAATAAAACTTATTCAGAACAAACTCTTTGCTTTATAAATGCAGCAGTTGTCTGTCACACCTTTCGTGGGCTGTTTGGGCCACCCAGATGAAACAGTCACAAATCAAACTGGAACTCCCATCACGCTGTTAAACACTCCCCAAAGATAAGAGCAACAGGCCTGTAACATCGATTATCTCACCAGTAAGAGACAGCAATGGGGTTTCACAGTATCTTGTTCTTCTGACAGTTTGTGTTAAAATAAAACAGGTTACAGGACAAAGAAGTTTAAATGTTAAAGAACAGTCAAATCTATGTGGCTGTTGTCCATAAAACCAGAAATGTGTATGTGACCATAGAAAACTCAAACTGAACTGATTCTAAGATTGGTTAATGACATGGCAAATGCATTTAGCTTTGGTGATGGGCTTCTGCTTCCATAGCAGGGAAAACCAGTGAACTGTTTTGGGAGAGACTTGGCCTACATATGAATTGGTTTTGCATCCCTATGACTGCTTTTGGAAAAAGGAAAATACCTCTCCTTTTTTGCTTGCATTAGAAGTACTTCTCCCAGTTCTTCTCTTTGGAATGTTCTAAGTTAAATCAATCAATTTAATTTGCTTAAGAGCCATGCAGCAATGTCAAGCAAAGGGCTTAAACAGGTGGGCAAGCTAGCACAACTTGCTCATCCTTTCATTAGGTCAAGGATGTGATTCTTGAGTCTTTAATACACCTGAAAAATCCTTCCTGCATCACCTCCAAAAAAGATCCATTTAACCCTTATCCCTGCCTTCTATCTGCTTCTCTTGCTGTGCATTACAAACAATATTCCAGAACTCAGTATGAGTCTCCACTGGGGGTCTAAACTTCGGTCCTCTTAACTTGTGTTTCTCAGATCAGTGGTCTGGACATCAGCAAAGGTTTCATAAGGCTGCTGTAAACAGCATTCACTATCCTTCAGCTTTCTTTAAAAGCTTTTCATGACAGAAAGTACACCAAAGTGAGAGAATCCTTCACAGGACTGTCTTTTCTGGGTTTTTTTCCATGATATATACTGCATACATTGCCATATGTGCTGAGAACTGACATATTCACTGTGTTGGTAGTAATAGACCACATTGTTATCACAGAACATTGTGAACAAATTTCAGATCATTTGGCAGTAATATTTCTAAATTCACTGCTTTGTGTATGCATTTATACATACAATGGTGTCAGTACTTTTTATTTCCTGTGAAAATTAGCCAATAAAATAGTCTGTATAGCTACTTTTTTACTGTGTTTTATGTCTTTATTTCAGTGCCAACATTTCTATCCAGTAGTAACAGAAATAACCAACAGTAACCAACCTGCAGTGTACAGTATGAGTCGTAATAACTACTACTGGGTATGAAAGAAGAAATAAATATTGCCAGAAAATGAGTTAGGAGGCTAATAATTTCCTTTCTGCTGTTTCCAGATGAGCATAAACTCGTGATGAAGAAAGGTTAGAAAATCAGTATTGCCTGTTCTATTTTAGCTTTCCCTTAACAAATGTAGCAGAAGCAATTTCTAGCTTTTATCACTAGTATTTTTGATGTACCTAAGGTTCAGAAAACAGAAAGCAAATAAAAAGAAATGAGACATTTTCATGCGGAAGGATTCCCAACTTGGAATTTTTTGAATTCTCAACATTGCTAGTAGTTCTTCAAAATAGTAATTGACACAAAAATGTTCCTTTTAACTGTAATCTGAAGAATTTATTGTACGTGACCTAATGCCTAAATTGCAAGGTTCTGCAATACTTGGAATAGTTCACTTCTTCTGTCTTCATTTTAGCAGGGTAAAAGGTCCTTTGCATGATAATTTCATATAATGAGTTAACTTAATCTATTAATAAAATAATAACAATTATGCCAAATGGAATGTGGCATTTCTTAGAAACTTGATTAATTTTTCACATTTTCTTAATTAACATTTGAAAGATTTTAATCTCAAATAACTATTTGAGATTTGCCAGTTGTGACTGTGGCTTTAAGTGACAGCTTTAGCTGGTCTGTGCCTTCATTCAGTTTTTTCTAACTGGTGTGCTTTCCCTTTCCACTCTTGTGTAGCACTCGTAACATTTCTTTTAAAAGAAGACAACTTAACACTGCAGATCTGGCTAGAGTCCTGCTGCACAGCCTTTCTATGCATTTGTTCTCACTTGTCAGAGTGATTTTTACCATCCACATTCAAAGTCTCTGCAACCTACATGGCCTCTCATGTCACAGGTTGGTATTCCCAGGCGTGAGTGTAAGAATCATATATAAGGAACAACCTTCCCTAGTTTTTATTAAATAATAAGATAACAGTGCAATCCCGTTTCTTTTTCCCCCCCCTCCTCTGGGGAGGATTTAATAAACTTCCTATCAGTGTTTCTAAGTCTGTATAACACTAGACAGCCGTGTGGCTCTCCACTTTCAATGTGATTTTGAAGGCAGGCTCTGGAAAGTTGATAACACGTTTCACGACCTTCGTGTCTGGAAGCAGTTTCCCTTGATTGAAGTCATACAAGTTCAGCTAAGTTGGAGTGTGTTGTAAATATTTATCTGGCAGTCTGACATATAAAGTTGTTCTGAAATTACAAAGTACATTCCTGTCTTTCATGTATTATTGCCACTTTTTTCAATACACTTGTGAGTGATATTATTTAGAGAACCTTCTATAAGTGACTTATCATTTCTTGTTAAAGTTCTCACACTCTGTTGTACGGTCATTTTTTTAGGATGGTAGCTCTTGAGTTGTATTACTTCACTATCTTTTAAAGCATAAATGTGTGATTATCCCAGAAGTGCAACAAGAATTTATGCAATGAGGTAAGCATGGTTGGCACATTTAATTTTAAAATCTGGTTTTGTGGCACTTATTTCCATGTAGGGATCCAGATGTTTTCTATTGCTGGCAAATGTACGGTGATGACAACTTTCTAATCATTAGGTCATTTGTCATTACCTATCAAATAATTACATATAAAGTAATGCTTCTGGGTAGAAATTCTTTTCCAGGAAAAAGAATTAATTCAACTCCAACTTCTCCTATGTTTCTTTGGGTTTTTTTCTTCACTTCTATTCTAAAATGAATTTTGTGCTCTAAAAGGTACTGCATCTGAAATTCTTACAGAGGTATAGGAGAGGTTCAATAATGTTAGGATGAATAGCTTTAGGAGGGACAGTGCACTGCTGCTGAGCTCTCAATTGGAGTCCTTTCAAGTCCAAACACAGTTTTGTTGCTAAGCATATCTTGCAAGGCTTCTCAGTGGGCTTAAATGTGAGCTATTTCTCTGAGTTTGTGAATAGCTTTTTTGGGAAGAGGGAGGAAGGAAACTGAGGTGACATATCAGCTATTTTCAGCACACATTTCTAATTTATACCTCTTTCAGTTGAAACTGGTTGAAATAGCTGCAGAATGGCTTCCCTAACACCTTGTTCTCTCAAGCCAGAAGCCATTACAGTCCCTCAAACTCCTCATTCCAAAAAACTTGTCACTGAGAGCTATTAGGATGGAGTTACTGACTGTGACATGCAGTTCCCCTGAATGTTGTAATGGGATAGTTTACTCTTTTAATAGTTAATGTCAGGAGCAAACACTTGGCTTACATATAGGAAAAGTTTTGGCTTAACCCGTGTTAAGGTTTGTTCTAGTTCTGGTGTTGTTTTCATTCTTTTATTTATTTATTTATTTAGTAATTATTTCAATTGTATAAAAGCAGAAATTATTTTTAGAAGCCTGCCTCAGGCTGGAATAAATACATTGCTCCTTCTTCAATCCTGACTGGTAGCAAAATAAAAACTGCTCTGGAAACATTAGGAGAGAGTATTAGCATGTGAAATACCACTCACTTACTTCAAAACATTAAATATAGTCATTAAGGCAGATGTACACTCAAGACACCTGATGCACAAGAAAAACTATTGTTACTAATTTGCAAAAAAATCCCAACCCAACAATAATTCTCTATAACTGGAGTATAAATTGTCACACTACATGTTAGAAACTAGTTTAAACATGATCAAATAGACCTGACAATTTAAGATGTATGCTCCTGGAGAAAACAAACTCTGTGTGCAGAAAAATGAGCACTTTCTTATGGTCCTTTGATTGACTTGTAGGAAGCTGAATAGCTGCAGAAATAAGTTAGTTTGTTAACAAGTATTTAACCAGCCAAAGAGAAGATACCTTTCTGCAGCTTGTGATAGTTGGTCAGACTGGTGACTGTTTCCAAAACCTATAGAAACTATGAAATAAAGTAGCAGAAGGGAAAAAAATTAATTTTTTTCCTGTTATATTTAACAAAAGCAAAATAGGTACTTCTTGGATAGTATAATGGTATTCACTATTCTAGACTGATGTATAATAGTGTCATTTGATGTTTTACACTTTATACCCCAGGCTTTGCATAGATTCATAGCATGCAAGAAAACACTTAAAAGAAATCACCTACACATTTACATATGTAAATAGATAAGTTTTGATCATTTGTAAGACATTGCCTTTGAGAGGATCCAAAATAAATAAAAAGTCTGGTGTCTCCCTAGCCAACTGCAGTCTTTGGAAATTTACAATAAAATATTTTTTATTTTAAAAATATTTCATTCTAATTATTTCTGCATTTAATTTCTAAAATGAAAATTGCTGCTTCTCCAAAATTGACACCTTTGGGTTTTTTTTGTATTTTGGTTCTGAGTTCAGTAAAACATTTTGGTCTTCTGAATCTTTATGGAATTATGTCTTCAGGAATATCACTGCTAAAACCCTTAAACTCTTAATCAGAGAACAAAATGTGTAATTATCTGCTGCTATGGCTTTATAAAAACTTGTGCATTGCCAGGCTGGTAACTCGCTGACGTCTTGTTTCTGCAAAGGGAATCCCTACTGTGACATGTTTCTCCATTCAGGGTTATTTTTCTTCTGGGGGCCAAAGCACACTTGATAACTTACTTGCATTTGAAGAAACCGTGTATGTGTGTGTGTGACAGACTGCCATTTGATCCAAACCACCAGTATAAGCCAGCTAAATATGTGGTCTCATATGAGTAAGAGCTGAAAATTTACCCTCCGACATGTATCTTATAGGAATTCAACCAGATATTGACTCAGTATGTTGTGGTAGTTTCACTTTCCATGAAGGTATCACTCAATGACCTGAATATAATCACATTAGCAAGATGACGAAATGCTTAAAGCAGAATGAATCATATGGATTTTATACCCAACAAGGATGTGATGCAATTAAAGGTATGTGTAAGGAAGACTTCTCCGAAAGTACTTAAATGTTAAAACTGATAATTTAAAACCAGGAGCTTGGTGTTTTGTTACTGGCACTGGCTGAGTATTGATACGGGGTTGTTTGGCTGGTTACTAAACCTCCCCATGATTTTCCTCCACCTTTCATTAGCAGGTTAGACTAAGTTTTGTTTTTTCTCTTATTGTGTTTAAGAAGTATTTTGCAACTCTCAAATGCGAAAATGAGCATTACAAGTGTAAATTTAAAAGGTTATTACTGTATTTATGTAATTATACCAATTTATTTCACTCAATGAAAAGCCTTACAGGGTAGCAAGGTATATTTTTTTTAGCTGAGCTAGTAGATACAGTATGAGAAGCAGAGTATTCTTGTTGCTGTTTTTTTCATATCTATGTCACTGAAAATATCTGATTCTGGATTTTTGTCTAAAGCTGATTATAGAAAAGATAGAGCCATTTTAATCGAAATGGTTGATTTCTGTGTTCCAAAACCTAAGTTTTTCAAAAAGTGGTGGGGAAGACTAATGCAATAGATGTCTTTGTTGATAGCTATTTTGCCACCACTACAGTATTCAAAGTATTTTGGTTTAGTCACTTTGCAGAAATGTAACACAGAAGGTACATCCAATAAATACATATTTTGTTTGCACTGGGATGTATTGACACTACTATGAAATTATTTTGTTTATTTCAAGTAGTCATTGAAATACAAATATTTTTCTAGGCAGTGTAAGTTTCATGTGGGATTTGTTACATGATGAGTGTTTAACAGTAAAAAAAAATAATCTTTGTTTCCATCACTTGGGTCTCTGCACTTTGGCATTAAGGCTTCAAACCTTTGGGATTCTCTTTGGCATAAGTGCAATCCTTCCTGAATTACTCTGCTTCAAAAATTAAGTAAGTCACTGGTTTATACAGGTATTCTTCTGTTTAAAGCAACATTTTATAAGTTTGCTCCTGCTAGTCTTGTAGTTAAATAATTAAGTGCTAAACCTGAGGTTATGGATATCACTTAAGCAAAGGCATTGGGTTGAATGCTCAAGAAAGAATCAAGTGAATGTTTTATTTACATTTCACATGTGATAAATACCTGAATACCTATCTCTCTATTCCAAGAGAGTTTGAATTCTTGCAATATTATAGATATGTAGAAATACATCTTTTCTTACTGTGTGCTTCTCCTATTTTGCTGTTTTCTATTCCTGCTTTTACTCTTGTAGTTATTGCGTTAGATACCATGGTTTAACACTCTTGTCACACATCAGTGATGGTGATGTACTCCATTCCTGTTACATGCAGCAGAGAATTGCTTTATTCTTAAAAGGGAAAAGAAAGGAGAAAAAAAGAAATAAACAGACTCATTCATTTATTAAGTTTAAATGTAAAAGCATTTTTACATTAGTAACAGCAGAGGTCAAAACTTACCTCAGAGATTAGGCCACTGTGTTTAAATGTGTGATTTAGTGATTCCTTATGACAGTAGTATTTCTGTCAACTACAGGTTCCACTTGCCCAGAACAAAATTTTTTCACCTTGCACAAGAAATTCAGCCACCATTAAATAAAGCAATATGTTTATATTGCTAAAATAAAAAAGCCTTCTGACATAACATATTCTTCACAAAGATTTATACCTTCAGGATTTTATGTAAATTCAGTAATATTTTGTTCATGTCTCTGGTCCTCAGCACCAGAGTGTTAGGTACGAAATTAAGAGGGACTGTATGATTCTCTTCAGTTCTCTTAACACTTTCAAAATGTATTCCACCTTAAAATCAAGTCTTATTACAGTTTGAAGTGTCAGATATCTGAGATTTGTAGGATTGTAGGTGTGGGACTCAATTTCAATAGAAGAAAACATAATCTATCTTCCCTCTGTACTTTCTGAGAACCAGTCCCAGCTGGATCTTGGCAGCATTAAAGATATCCATCACTACTAACTATGCTTGTCTGGAAGCAACACAGCGATCTGCCTATTTTAGAAGCCCTGATTTAAACATTTCCACTTCATCACCACACATGAGTCTCCATACATGAAGTCACATATGTACTCCCAGAGATGCACTTTGTAATCTCATTAGTGCTGCAGGCTGATGGAGGTGGACACGGCTGTGTGCGTCTCTGTGAGCATCTCCAGGGGTCTTGTCTGAGCAGGTTTTGCCAGACACAAGGAATGTTGATGAGAACTTCACAATTATTACTTCAAAAAATTACAGACTCTGGCTGTCACCCAAAATACAGCAATTTAATTCTGATGACTAATGTTCTGGTAGCAAGCTGCACATAATCTATTTTGATTTACTGTGGTCATGGTATGTCCCCTCCAATGGTTTTTTCCTCATTCTCAAGGAGCTTATAGGTATACTTCTCCTTAGACTTCAGAAGTGCCGCTGTGAGCTGGAGAGACATATGCATGTGATTAATCAGTGCATGATGAGAAATCAGTATCCTGCTTTCATTATTTTATGGTGATTAAAATTCCCTAGTTATTCATGCAAAGAATTGCTTTGAGGTGTGTAGAAAATCCAACATCTGGATAGCAATGGGGATAGCTGAATTGGGATGAGATTTTCTAGGGGAAATTTTTGTTTCAGTCTTCTTTGTACAGAAGATGAAAACTGGGGCTATCATTTACAACAACAGAGGGCTGTGGGATCAAACTTTATCACAATGGCTGGTTCTATCAGTCCCGCCAAAAATAACTTTAAGGAGTAAAAGAATTAGAATGTTAACTTAGCCAGAGAAAGAAAAATAATCAGCTGTTTCTACAAATAGCCTTCCACTGTCTCTCTGCAGTAGTCTCAGCAATACTCAGTAGGATAAGAAGTAGGTTTTAGTTTCTTTTAAAGACCAGACAAAAATGTATGCGGAAGTATCCTCTGAAAGAAGAGGCTGATTGATTTTATTCTGCTTTACAAACAGAGATGAATTATACATTACTGTACAGCTTTGGAAAGACGTAATGGTGCTCCTTACAGATATTTAGAGTTATCTGACAAACAATTAAAATGCATAAAGAATTTTTTCTTTTGAAGTGTTTAAAGCTAGACATGAAGATTTAAGTGCTAAATATTTGTTATCTATAAGAATACCATGATCTATGTGTTTTAGCACTACTGTATTTGTGATATTTGAACAAGAATAAAAAAATGGGTTCCTTCTTTGTGTGAGACACAAGGGTTTTTTTCAGCTTGTGTTTGTACATATGCATTTAGAGGTATGAATGAATGGGACTTGGAGCCTGACATGAAGTAAGGAAGATATATAGCACAAGCTAAACCTGCAATTAGCAGTGTTTATTGTTTCTGTCTACTGCTTCTCTGCTATAATAGAGATAGGTAATGGTTGGATGAAATGCATGGACATGATTAACCTGTTTTCAACTAGAGAGCAATAAGATTGCTGGAATTTAGCAAATGTTACTTCAAGTGGTTGTTGTGTTTTATTTCTTAATGTTAACTGTCTTACTGAAATAAATATATGATACACTGTGACACTTCATCTGTGAATCTGTCTGTGTCTGGAGTCTTTCCCAGGACCTCCTTGAAAGAAGATTTTTTTATGTCAAGGGATTCTTTCTCATTACATAGCTCTAAATATTGCAGATATATTCACCAAATTGCTATATGTCATGGTATCCCATCGTTATTATCGAAGAGATGGTTTAGTGAAAATCTGGCTCATTTCTTTCCATCAAATCAAGCTATAAGCAACAGCTAATGAAAATTCAGTCTTGAGAGGTCTCAGGAGTGTATAATTTTCTAATTAGATTGATGTTTAGATAAATTTAATACTGAGGTGGCCAAGCAGTTTGATGGGTATGGGGGAGAGGGAAGGGGCTACATAACTGCTGCACCAAAGTTAGGAGCTTGGTTCTCTCTCTTGCTCTCTTACTGTGGCAGTGAAACCTCTTTAACCCACACTGGTGACAAAGTGATTTGTATGACCATATTTTTGTGATTTAGAAAGTATGGAAGACTAAAAACTGCCTAAGAATACTACATTATAGGAACAGTGTTAAACTGAAATGAAGGGGCAAGACCTGAAGGGCAATAAGTTCAGGAAAAAAAGGGGAACACTTATGTTTTTGTCTAGTAAAAAAAATTAGGTTCACGTATAAAAGATGGCATAGTACAGGATGCCATCTCCACACAGCCTGGTTCTGTCATGGCAGTGGACTCTCTGTGTTGCTGTAAATAGTAACCTACACCTAGCATGAAAAGCTTCTGTAAACATACAAAAAGAAGCAGCAAGGCTATTTTAATAATTCTGCACTCCCTGATGTGTAAGTAGGGCTGTGCTGATCTCTCTTCCTGTGGATCAGGGCTTGCTGCAGTCTGACTGAATTATAGCTTTACTGGCTTGTTCAAAGTATTCCAGAATCTGCATTTTCTTCCCACGAAGATCTGAAATATCTATTCAGTTGTTGCACGCACACAAATCACCAGTGTATGGTACCTCTGTAAGCAGCTTCTATACAATGGTGAGTCAAGAGACTAAGGAGGCAGAGCAATGTTTCTGCACTGCTGTTAAGCACTATTTTTAGATGTCCATAGTGTTTCAGACTCTGCATTTAGACCCACATTGTACTTGAGTTATTCCTGCTCTTTAAAAAATCCTGCAGACTGGACAATCTTGAAAAGTTTTAACCTGTCAGATGTGGCTATCTTCCAGGAAATCATGCTTTAGAGCATGAAAAATGTCTTCAGAGGTGGAAATAAATGCTCCAGGGGAAAAAGAATGTCACTAGCCTGTAAAAGACTCATCACTCTTTTCCAGACTTTCTAAGGGGGTCTGGAAAACAAGATGTTGTTTCTAGAAGGCTGCACTCAGAATCGGCACAATTTGTAGCAGGGTTTATGGGATCAGAGAGGCATGGAGGGCTTCCTTCCACCCGTGACACCATGTTTAAATGATTCTTCTCAGGACTTTAATGTAGTAAATAAATGAAAAATGTGCATCTTTATCATGCACAAGAAAGAAAGGATGAACTTAAGAGCACTCCAGCTTTATTGGCATAAAAGGAAAAAACTGTTGGGAGGTGGTGCAGCTCTCCAGCCTTACCTTCAAAGCCATGATCATTATTCTAGTGACTACATGCTGTCAGATTTCAGTGTTTCTGCTACTGAGGAGCATGTAGGCATCTCTGAGAATATGTTTCAGTCACCTTTGAGAATTTTCCCCAAAATTCTCATACTCTAAGGCAAATTATGCATCCCAGCATTTATAGTTAAAAAAAGTATAATAATAGAGGAGGATACTTTAAGCCAAAATTATTTTGCAAACTCAGAACTTCTATTGTATTTTAACTTTAGCTCATGAGGTCTGCAGGTGGAAATGGGATAGAATATATTCCCAAATATGTGTAAAAATCAAACCTTGGTTAAGTGTTCCAAATGACAGACTATTTTAATTTTTAATAAAGGCCACTTTCGTAGTTGTTTCCATTGAAATGTTCACACTATTATTACATATTTTGTTAAAGTATTTGAATAGTTATCCAAATGTTAGCAAACCTCAAATTTCTATATAACCAATTTCCCAATGATCCAAGGTTTTTATTTTAAAAATACAGTTTAAAACAAAATATATTTATTTTTATTCTTAAAATAAAACCAACACTTATATTTTTTTTCCCCTTATTTCAGTTCCATTTTCTAACAAGGAGGTTGTGTAATCCAAGAATCTGTCAGATCATAAAACTGTTGGACTTCAAACCCATAACTGCATCTCCAGCTATCCGTATTTTAAAGAAAAAAAAATGAGTTTCCACATATGCTGAAGAACAGGATTTGTACTTTTCCAATTAGGGTAGATAGGAAACATTTCTGAGGACAGATGGGATGTCAGACCTTGGCAGTTTGCATTTTCTATCTACAGCTGCACCTGTACAGAAATTTCATGACAGATGCTTAATGCTCATATGGAAAAAAAAAAAAATCTTCACAATTAGCTACATGAGAAGTTTTTAATTAACATGAAAAATGTTCCTGCAAAGGCCTTTTTTTTATAAAACATTATTGTTATTTTACAGTGCATTCTCGATGATTCAGCTAATGTATCCAGTGTTTCAGAGTTGGTTCATTTCACTCTCATTCAATCTCCTTCTTATGTGCTTCTTTCTAAAGCTACTTTGCAAATAATAACAATAAATCCCAAAGGAATGACATATATTAAACTGGCATCTTGGTAAGCACACATATGTTGGAACTACACTGTAGACTGAAACAGAAGGCATCTTAATAGATATCTGCAAAGACTATCTCCCCGGTTATGAGACTGCCAAATAAAATACATTCTCACTGTGTCAGAAATGTACAAAGGCAGGAAAATCCATTGCTAGGGGGTTTGACATTTGCTTCTATTTGAATTTGAAATGAAAACTAAAAATTGTAAAGGTCCCCATGGCAAAAGATTCTATTATGAATTAAATTTCAGATTAACTACAATGTTTAGCTTAAAAAACTGTAAATTAAAATCAGAATCCCTGTAAAAATGCAAATTTTTGTAATTTTGAAATATTTTTATATTTTAAAAGTGGTTTAATTCCTATTATTATTATATAGTCACACTGTGATTTTACATTAATTTATAATTTTAATTTGTTTACTTATTTATGCTAGTTTTTGTCAACTTTTTAGAATCTTATTGTAAGGACAATTACTTCTGACATAGAGCTTATGCTATTTTTCCCTTCAGAGTGCCTTTTATTTAGAGTTTTCATAGAAAGTCCTAAAACTTTGAACTAGAAAATTAGATGACTCCTCATCACAGTTTAGATAGACATCTGTTTTTAATATCTGGATGGCAGTTTGGTTGCATTTTGCTGCAGTAATAAAACAGCTGTTGCTCCAACTTGTATTGAGTGAGGACCTTACTTTCTTGTTCCAAGTACTTTCCTTATTTGATGTTCAAATGGAGCAGTTTTACATGTTGAATCAAGGAATCAAAATTTATTACAACAGATGAGATACTTCAAAGTAGAAATTCAAACAGAACATTTAAAATGTTGTTTAGAGATTTTATTTAGTATTTTCAAGATACATTTTAAAATGTAAATTAAATATGTGGAGTCTGTGATTTAGAAACTGTCGAAACCCAGAGGAACTCATTCCTAAGCAGTGAGAAGTATATTAAAGGCTATGAAATGTGAAGGTCCAGCTGTGTTGGGGAGCTGGGATTTCTGTGGCACCCAGTTTCTCGAGGTGGTGGCTTATGATTCCACTATGTCAGGCAGCCCAGTTGGTTCAGGAGCTGGGGCAATTGCAGAAAAGGCCTACAAGCTATCACAACAGAGGGTTTCTCTCCTTTCCAGTGGTCAGATAATGAAATAGATGCAGTCCTACAGTATATGCCATTCTTACAACAATTCAGTATTTTTTTCATGAGAAAATGTTGCATTCCCTAAGCAGCTCTCTGAGGGAGGTAGCTATCTAATCTCTCTGTAACACACAACAAACTTGTTTCTCTACTCACTTAAGTGTAAAGGTCACTTGTAACATCTATATGCTCATGCTATTATTTCATGTGTCTCTTTTTTTACAGCTCATTACTGTGGACCATTGCTAAGACTGAAGTCCACACCATTGGTTATTCCACATCACAGCAAGACTGATTCTAAAACAGAAAAAAAGGATCCTTGTTTAAATCAGGTTTCCAAATTATTTTCTCCAGAGTGAAACTATATTGTCATTCCTCTGCAAAAAATTACAATATTCACTGTGTGGCTTAGAGTAAATTTTTGGCTTGCAGAAATCATAATAACTCAGTGGTGCTCACTGAATAAAGATATCTGATATGCAATGCAAAATGTCTAGTTTTCAACTGAAATTTAATGATAAGCTTCAATACCTTGTTCTCATACTCCAGTGAGTTCAATTGTTTCCTTTCAGATGGAGATTGGTTACAGTACTGACTCTCAGAGTTCAGTTCTTTAGGTCACTATTATAAATCTGGAGGTTGCTTTGGGTTCTTGGTATCAGCTGACATTTCGATAGTTGCATAGATATTAACAAGAACTTCAGTATCAGTTTACTTACTCTTAGGACTTAGCATTAACCATTCCTAAATATAGCTATGTGGTTTCCAGCTCTCAGAAAAAATTGGTGTTTTAATATAATACAGTATAAATAGGTAACCAAAAGGCTAACCTTTGTAGGCAAAAGGCACTGCTGGTTTTATTACTACATTTGCACATAACAAACTACTGATTATCAATGTGGCAACAAAGATAATAAAAAAAAAAAATCACCAAAAGCCTCATATTGCTGCTTTCTTGGTGCCCAGATTCTTCAAAGCAAGAAAGTTCTTTGAGGAGTGACTAGAATGACAGCCTCCCAAAACATGACTTTTTTAGGAGAAAATAAATGATAGCCCCTAAAAACTTGGAGCAGGAGGATAGAAAAATTTAATTGGTGAGAAAAACTGCCTATAAAAGAACTTCTAGTCCTAAATTACCTTTAACAAGAGGTTGAGAGAGCAATGAAATCACAAAGAATATCTACATTAAAATCTTCAATGTAGTGACACTTCAGGGAAATGTACAGCATACTTCCTTCCCACCAGTCAGTCAATTCTCCAGGTAGTCATATATAATGCAGCAGAACTCAGCTATGACAAGAGGAAAGTAATATGATTTCATTTAAAATTAGTGAATGGGTCAGGTTATATCCCCATAAATAAAGATGTTCTTTAAAATGTCATATATATGTATATATATATATGAATAGAAAAAACACTGTACATATTTATAATGCGCTACACAAGTACTGTGAGGCTGACCTCAACTTGTCTGGGGACTACCTTGTACTGGACAGTGGGTAAAAATATTGTGACATCCTGTGACATATCTATATAATATTTTAAACCTTCTGTATTTGAAGATCTCCCTCTTTTCAGTTGGAGAGGTCTAGCAGGCACTGCTGGTTTGCTTCAGATGCTAAACTTACAGCTATTATTGACAATGTTCATTACAATGTTGAACTGAAGGTGTTAAACAGGACTGGACCCAGTATTCACTCCTGGAGCACACAATTACTAGTGCAAACTAGACTTTGTGCTACTGATCACTGTCTTCTGAACCTGGACAGTTTTATGTCAACCTCACTCCCCATCCTGCCCATTATTCTCTATGAGCCTGTAGTTTTCTGACACCTCCTTCTTGACCTTCTTGATGATATGAGTGATACTTGTTTCCCTCCAATCCTCAGGTGCTTCTAATCATGATCGTTTGAAGATTATTCAGAGTGGTCTTACAATGACAGGTGCCAACTCCCTCATTAATTGTGAGTGTATCCCAAGAGTCCAATTCACCTAAGTATTCCTTGTCCTGATCCTCTTCTACAATGGATACATCTTCCTTGCTCCAGGCTTTCCCCCATGTTTCTTGGTCCCAGGATTTCCAAAGACTGTTCTTACTAGTAAAGACTGAAGTGAAGAAAGCATTCAGTGTTTTGCTATTTTCTTCAGCAGCACACACTTTTCCTAGTCTTCCTTTTGTCACCTAGATACTGTTAGAAGACCTTTTGGCTGCCTTTGACAATCTGTACCAAATTCAACTCCATTTAGTCTTTGGCTCCTCTCATTCCTACATACTCAGACAGTGTGTCTGCATTCCTCCTAAGCTCTATATTCCTCATGAAACCTGTATTTATGCTGCTAAATACTTAACAGTGAGACAGACGAACTGCCAGCTGTCTGTATTCCTTGATGTCTTGCTTCTACATACTGTCTGGTCACTACTGGACTAACTTTCTCTGAGGCATAGCCTAGGCAAGATTTTGTAGATAAAGTGTGAGCCCGGGACCATCCCCAACAGGCAGCATGTCAAGACTGCAGGATATGATGGAACTTTTACCCATATTTTCTTTTATTCCAACTGCTTCTCTACCTCACATACACTTATAGCTTCCCATCTTATCCCCTGGCATGTAACATACACTTGCAGTATCATCCTATGAAAAAAACCTGACTGTAGTAGGTTTCAACATTGCATTTTGAGTAAAAAAAACAACACGTAAACCAAACATCATTTGCTATGCAGAAACAGCACAGGATTGAGAAGAGACATAGGGCCAAGTGCTAGGTGATGTGGATGTGGGAGGTCTGTGCTACTTGGCCTCAAATGTGAATAAAAAAATTCATAGACTGGAGGTATTTAATGATGTCAGGTTCCTTCGTGACATATTTTGGTCAGCAGCTATAGCTGAAAAGAAATTCCTTCTGTAACAAGACATAGGCTGCTTGACAGGTCATTTTTCCATTTGGTGTTTCACACCTTCTTGCCTCAAGAGTCTGTAAAATCCTCAGTTTTTCTACTGTCAGAACATTTTACAAGATCATCCCTTCTATTTAGTTGGTCAGAAATCCATTTTTGTTTATGTTGGGCAGTGTACAGTATTACTTTGATGAAGACCATATGGAAAGGTAGGTTATATTTAATTAAATTTATTCTGATGTAATCTGGAATTGTGGCAGATGTATTTACCATTAATTTTACATAAAAATATCTCTGTTCTGTTTTAACCAACCGCTCGGAAGATGCCTAATGGAATTGACATCTTCTAAAGTCCAGAATGGAATTATTTGATATATTTGCAGATATTTTGCTTTATTTTCCTAAGAGAAAAAGGCTGGCAGTTAAAGAGTTTTATCAGGTAGAGATTTCATTATAGTGATTTCATTTTTTACCATGCATACCTTCTCTCATGGTTAATATTGTACAAATATTGTTGTGATTTTCTCCTTTTTTCTTTCCTTTCTCTGTGTCACATGAAAGATGTTTCTTCTTCCCTAAAGAAAAGTTTCCAGCCCTAAGCAGATGCCACTAGATCAGAGAGTAGATCTCTATTCTACCCATCTCGTCTTCCTATTTCAAAAGCTAGTAGGCTCCAGTCTACATGTACCCCATTTGCAACATCTAAGCCATTGCTTCTGATAGTGGCATGTGTCAAAAGCTCCATGAAGGAGACTGGGCAGCAAGCTTACATTAATGCACATAATTGAGAAGTACATTATGACTGATATTGCTGACTGCCTTCATTAACAATCAGCAGAGGAAAGGAAATTATGAGGTTATGTCAGCTGATGGACTCTGACTTCCCTGCTTTTGGACTGTCAGAATGCCAAAAGTAATTTCCTGCTGGTCAGGCTGAACCCAGGAAATAGTGAAATAATACTGACCAGAAGAGGGATGTCCTTTGAATATCTGGTCAAAAAACTTGCTTCTATTGAAGAAATACGGGTGTCATTCATAAAAACCATGGAAAGCCTCAGAGCTTTCTTTGACTCCTTGCTGACATTGGATGAACAGCTAACATCAGTTCCCAGAAACACCTCTTTCCTTCTCCAGCTGGCTGGGAAAATTAGTTCCCTTCTCACTGATTAGAATTTTATTGCAGTAGGCTGCAGTTTTTCCTAGTCCCTTAAAGACTAACTTGAACTGTGTCTGTCATAAGCAGGTCCAGCTGACACAAAGTGTGGCTTTCCACCTTCCTTCTGGTTCTGGCCACTGAAGGAAAAAAAGAACTTTGTACAGAAGTCCATCATGGTAAGTGACTTCCTCTTTGAGTTTAATGTCCTTTTTTCAGATTTTGAAGATCTTGAAGGCAATTACCAAGAAGCAGAGGATTTGTCTTGGCCCATTGTACAACCACCCAGAAAATATCAAGTTAAAGCTGGGGACAAGAGTTATTTACTAAAGAAAGCAATGCCAAATTGAGGCTCTGAAGACATGAAGTGATGCCCAGTATGTCTGTTCTGGTTAACAGCTTTCCTCTTCTAGACATCTCCTATATATGTAACCTCACAAAATTATTTTGTTCCCAGGCTTCTTATCATCACTTCCTCTTTTCTACTATTTCCCAAATCAAATCTTACTTCAAGAGGCACTTTTTTTTTTTTTTTTTTTTTAAAGGAGGAAGTATTAAAGCCTATTAGAAGGTCACTAATTTCTTCATTACTGTCAATTGTTTTATAGGAAAGGTGAAGAGAGGCTGAGATAAATGAAAGTAGAAAGTCTTTAGTAGAACAAAATACAACTGTAGGTGAGAGGGATTTTGGTAAGTCATGAAGAGGGCTGTAAAAAAAATAAGAGATAGATAAAGCAGGGGAATAAATGAAGTCAGTACTACTGCAGTTGGATTTCAAAGCTGATAAATATATAACAATACCATAGGGAAAAATTGAAGTACTTTAGAGGAGTCTAAAATTAACAGCACCAGGAATGTCTGGAGAATCTGATGTCACTGCAGATATGTTAGTGAGGACCTATGTTCAAGAGAGTTAGATAGGAATCAGATGAAGGATTACCGAAGTCACCAGGGTTTGCAAGAACTGGGAAATTCTATTAAGAAATACTATTACCATTACACAATTCATTGATATGTTTGTTTGGGATACTTTATGTGAAATTGGCTACCCTGTCTTAAAAGCAAAAATGAATAATGCAGAACATAGGGTCAATCAGAATTGTATGATGAAATGATCAAACTTATGACTATAAAAAATGTTTATATCATGAGAATTTCAAAGGCTATTTTACTTATCATAGAAGCCTGTCATGGCACTAGATAAAAGAATCTAAAGAATGAAACGGAAACTAAGTGTTTGTAGCTTCTGTTCTCTTAGCTCTTAAAAATGTGAAATGTAAAGAAACTGATGTGTAAGGATTCTAAAAGTCATGCATAGTAATACTTTTCTGCATAGCACATTGCAAAAGTTTTTGACATACAATGCCCTTAGCACCCTCAGAGGAAAAGAAATGGGAAAAATGAGTGAAGAAAATAGGACATTTGTATTAGAAGGATTAATTGGATTAGAAACAACAGCTTCAGAATAAGTAATAAACATTGCTTCTCGGTGATTATGGTGGTTTCTACTATTAGACTCATATTTACTCATATATTTTCTTACAATATTAATGCAAAATGTCTTCTTTTGTATTTTACATATCAACTTTATCTTGCCCTACATGAGATGGCAGATACACTGGGATGTTTTCATACATCACCTAGCACAATAATTGATCCTGATTGTCAAAATATAAATAAGCATAGTGAATTTACTTTAGTTCTACTTGGAAAACTGAGCATATCTGAATACCAATATTGACTTTGTCTCATGTTATTGCATGTTCAAAGCAAACTTGAACTTTATCTATTACAAATATGATGATCAGATAAGGAATTTCCCCAGGTCCCTCAAGCCATATCTGCAGATCCCATTGAGAGGGCAAGAATTAAAATACTTCTAAACTCTTTCTCACTGTTTAATAAAACTGTGATCCAAATCTACTCATATAGGTTTCTAGGGCATACAAGGCTGCCAAATCTTTTTACTTAAGTAAATAGTTCTGAAATGGTGGGTCTGTAAATAATCAAAGGGATGCTATATTCTTGTCAGTCACTCTCAGTGAAACAAAATGAGCATTTTAATTACTACACACAACATTTCTGTAACAGCAAATCCCCTCATCTCTGACTACTCAGAATTCTTTTCAGATCAGTTCAAATGAAAAATGAGATTTCCTACCGTGCTTTATTTTAAAGAAATAAGGGATGTCAATCCAATAAACCCTTTATGTTGCATTCCAAATGTGTAGCATTTAAGGCAAAATTGGATTGTGAAAAGCAGTTAAGGGAGTATGATCAAGAGACTTGGTAATGTCCTCCTCCTTCCAAGTCCTATGAAATTCCTACCCTTTAAAGAAGCCAGCTAAATAAATGGGTATCCCAGGACAGTTATCCTGGGGTAGCTGTCAGTGTTGAGAAGCTCAAAACCTTTCTTGTTCAGGAGAAAAAAAATTTCCAGAATTTTGGAGGAGGGCTGGAGTGTGTTTTCTCCAGAATGAGAAAGAAAAAAAAAAAAAAAAAAAGAAAAGAGAAAAAAAGGATAAAAAGCCACTGATAGTCATGAAATATTCTTTTGAAGAAACCTAAGGCGCACTGCTTAATGTTTACCCAAAAGAAATTGTTTCAATGTTCATCCTGATACCACACAAAAGATCCTGTATCCAATCTGTGAACATACCTTATCTTTTCCTAGAATATGACAGATGAGATAGCATACAGAACAGAGTTTCTAAAGGTTCTTCTATATTCATAAGTGAACTGACAAATAAAATTCAGTCTTCACACAAAAACATATTTCTACCTAATGGTATAAAAATGGCCAGTATGCCACTGGGGCCAAATTCCATTTGAATTGCTCAGACCATTAACTTTTTTGAAGTCATTTGAACAGTGTAGGTAAGGTAGTTGGGATTTGTTGTCTTTATTATCTCAATGATGTCATCAATTATTACTTTGAAGAAGAGAGAGAACAAAGCTATGTTAAATTCCCATGAGTGGAAATAAAAAGCATTATTTATTGTAGGATACGCTAATGGCTTTTCATGGACCAATTAATCATTTTTATGGAAGGATAACACTCAAGCCAAACTACTGGAAAGACCTAAATGCAATTAATTCCTGAAGGCCATTCAAAATGGTTCCTAAGAATTGAAGAAACAGTCCAAAATCAGCAAAGTACAGTATATTAAAAAACGTATTGTGTTTGTGAAGAAAAAGCGCAATACACAACAAAATATTTCTTGTGACAGATATTGGCCTATTAAAATGGATGACAAACTAAACACTATGAAAGTTTAGGAGGCTACAAAAAACTGAACAAGTCTCATTGCAGGCTGAAGGCTGTGTCTTTCATCCAGGAAAGTAGCAGGTTGCGTTTTTTCAGGAAGTGTAAGGTTTCATCTGGACGACTGTGCTCAGCTGCATGCCATACTTCTAGGAAGATCATCCAGAATGAATGGTGAGGAAAGAAACAAGCAAGAAAAGAGGTTTTGAAATAATGCACTAGTAGAAAAGTTTGTAAGAGTTGAGTTTGTTTAAGCTAGGATTCAAAACATTTAGAGAGGAGAACAGAAGCAACTTCTAGTAGACAAAAGGTTGTAAAAAGAACAGTGATCAATTTGTTCTTCTTGGTCACAAGAACTGGACAAATAGATATTTGATTCTAGTAAAGGAGACTTCGAATAAAATACTGTGGGATCTTTTACTGGGGGTTTGCAGAATCAGCTCATGCAAATGCCTACTGAGAATGGTATAGGTATTTGTGAGTTTTTCCAGATCACAGGGTGAACAGGTACTTTTTAATGTCCTCTCATTTTATTTTATATTTGCAATGGGACTAGGTAATAAAAAGTACTATTGATACCATGTCATATGTAAGAACGTGCTGAAAAGCATGACATTAAAATTTTAAAAATTCAAGCCACTGCATGTTTCTGCAGATACCACTCTCTGAAATGCAAGAACGTGTTTGGGTTTTTGTTCATTTCTATCTTATTTAAAAGTTTAATTTAACCACTAGCCTACTGATTGGTGTTAGTGAAAATTAATTTTGTTTTCAACTGGTAGTTCAAATAGGTATACTCTTTTTGAGTTCATATTTTTCATCATTTCTTCAATTGTATTGTTGATTATCTAGCTTTCAACTTTACTTAGAGGAATTAAAGTTATTTGATATAATAAATTTATCCAAGACTCTTAAAAAAATTAATTTTCAAAGCTCAATAGTAAGGGCAAGCCTACAAATCTTTCAGTTTTCCTGAGAAGTTACACAAATTTATCTAACACATAAACAATTTAGAAGTCATTCAATCAAGTTGTTTGATTGAATATATAGTCATAGAATGGTTTGGGTTGGAGGGGACCTTAAGGATCATCTAGTAATCTTCTGACTTCATGTTTCCAAAATTCATTTACTGTAAATATTTCATAAATATTTATCATCATCAGTAATTCTGTTATGTCGCAAACATCCTAGATGTATGTCCAATTGTCTGAAACTGGCAATGTATTATATGTTAATCTTGCCTTTTTAGAATCTTCTGCTCTATTCTTTTGTATTGAATCTTTTTTACATTTTTATTTCTGAATGGAAATTTAAAGAAGATGTAACATTCTGCTGAAAATGGATGTTTACTGTCTATATAGAAAGACTTGGAATACTGAGAACTGCAAGGTGGTCTATTACCTTTGGCAAAAATACTCAATATTTTAGTACAAAATTTCTTCTCTCAATCACAGTATTCCAATATTTTGATTAATAATATAAAAGAGATTTCAAGTCATTCAATCATTTCATTTCATAGTAAGAATTTTATTTTTTTTTCAATTTCTTGGGAATAATTATACAGATTTGTTAAGTGGAATTAAATTTGACTTATGATAAAATTCTGAACATACAGGCATTTGTGTTTGGGGATGTTTGAATAATACTAACAAAAGATAATTTTGATTTTTGCTCACAGTTAAGTTTTGTACATTGTGATAACAGTAATTCTTCATACTTTGAAATAATCAGTCTGTTTATTATTTTGTAGCTGATAGATGACCACAATAAACTTTTGCATTTGCTAAACACTAATGCAGCTCTGCTGTAGGAGAAATTAATTGCTGTCAGAGGAATAATACTGCATTGTCAGAGGAAACTGAGCTTTGGAGTTGAAAGTTCCTTCTGTGACTGGGGTGGGAATGCAGAAGAAAATAAGGTCTCATAAATCACTGCATTCAGGTGGGAAGCATGGAAGCAGTGCAGAAACAGCTGTGCAAAGAACAGTGTCTCTTCACAGCAGAGTCTCTCCATTGACTCCACATCCAGTGTTGCAGTGAATTTTTAGTGGCTTTAATTTTTTAAAACTAGTAACAGACCAAGACTGTATTTAAACTAAGGATTGAAAATTCTTATATAACTCAACAATACATTTGTACTGTCCTTGTATAATTTAATTGCAAAACACAAGGAACTGTCTGAAAGCTGCAGAACATTTGGGCAAAGGAGCAAGGCTATGTAATGAGCTCCCCAAGGAAAACCACACTCATTCATGCAGCAAGAGCTCAGTGAGAGAATATTTGCATTAGGAATATGTTTTCATAGCTATTAGTGAACAGGAAAAGGAGGAGAAAATGCTAGAAACATGAGGCTAAATCTCAGGTCCTAGAACTGATGCTGTTCCACAATGTATAACATCACCTTTAGTCTTAGTGGAGTTCTACCTGTGTAGTATGAAAAATCTCTTTCAGTCTCTATATATCCCTGTAGTTCCACACCACTGAAAGCAGAGCAACAAGGAAGTTCTGAGTAAAGGACCAGAAAATGGGATCTATTTAAATTTGGGACAAAGAAATCTAACATATTGTTTATAATTTTGTCTTTATTTGCCTATTTATTTTCACTTCGTGTTCACCTGATAATTTTTAAGTTAACTTCTTTGGGTCAATTTAAGTATTAAAATCAGGGTTTACACAGGAAAAATGTCTACTAAACTATGGACATTTTAATAGAAATAGAATAATATTATTATTAGCACAGACATTTTGTAATTAGCTAGCAGTGATCCCTGGATGGATCAACACTGGGAAAAATAGTAATGTGTTCTTTAGTTAACAATTATCTTTGATTTCCAGTATGAATTTAAAATTCCATCATGGTTTTGAGACTTTAAATTGTTAGGGAAAATTATTTGGATAAAGTTCCAAATTTTTGCATATTTGTTGGAATCTTCTTTGGTCTGGTCCATTGTGAGAAATCACAGTGATAAGCTTGCAAATACAGGAATTCTCCTGGGACTCTTGAGTGAGCCAGAAACAGTCTGTCTTTGTTTTCCTGGTTCTTCAGCTTCTAATCCCAAATAGAAATGAAGAGAGAAGATAGACTGAAAAGCAACCTAAGTCTTTTTCAGTTCAGCTGTGGGAGGACATTAGAGTCAGATCTGTCCTTACTTTGTCTTCAGTTGTCATCTGTTTTCACCTTTCTGAGACCATAAAAAGTATTTCTTTTGTGGTAAGCTTATGGCCACTGGAGTGGGTAAAAGAAAGCTCTTTAAAAGGCAATGGACTGTTGCTATTTCAGACAGGTCCCAACCAGGATCCCTTTCTCTCTTTCTTTTGACAGTGCTTGCATTGTCTGTCATATCAATAAAAGCTGTTTGAATTGATCTGAACTGTTGCCAAGGAAAGCTGTTGCAAAATAATGTGAAGTCTCCATGAGGACAAGCCTAAACAAGCTCCTTCCCAAAGTGGACTAGGCTGAACTGCACAAAGGAGCTCTTGTGAGGAATGAGATTTTCCGTATTTAATTCCCAGCTATTTCCCTGCAGTCTGCCTGGATGGCCTTCCCTCACTGCTTTCACTACCATGGGGATGAATCATCCTTCTCTACATCTGGCTGGCCTTCATAGCTACCCTGACAATTGCTGCAAATTTATGAAATGGTATGTTTCTATTCCAATCGAATATAAAACAATTAACGAGTTCTACCCACCATTACTAAGCTGTCCTGAGAATTTTAAGGTGAGTTGCTAAAATAACTCCCTGAGATATCCTTCAAATGGACATTTACATTGAGCAATAGATAATTAGACTTACTCTTCCAATGACTGTAATTTGTCTATATTGCTCCAAATTACTGTGGTGTAAAACTGCTCTCATACACTTGTTCCTTTCAGATTTCATAATAATTCACTGAAACTCTATAATTTTTATGTGACAACTGACAAACTTTTTTGCATTCTTGGAGTATTCTTCAAGTAGGAGAAAAAACTAATTTTTAGCAAGTACATCTTTGAGAGCTGGCTGGCTGGAATGCAGCTTGGCAGAAAAGAAATCTGAGGGACTTGGTGAACAGCACATTGAACATGAGCCACCGGTGTGCCATTATAGCAAAGAAGGTTGAAGGTATCATGAGCTGTGTAAGGAGAGGTGTTTTCAGCAGGCTGAGGGAGGTGAATGTTTTCTGCAGTGCTACTAAGGCCACATCTGGAGTCCTGTGTCCAGTTCTGTGATCCCCATTACAAGGGAGACATGGAGCCACTAGAGAGAGCCTAGCAAAGTGCCACAAGGATGATTAAGGGCCTGGAACTTCTGTGAGGAAAGGCAGAGAAAGCTGAGACTGTTCTGTCTGTAGAAGAGAAATACCAGAGGGCATCCCATCAGTGTGTGCAAATACCTGAAGGGAGGGTGTAAAGAGAACTGAACTGGGATGTAAAGAGGACTGAACTAGGGTGTTTTCAGTAGTGCCCAGTGGCAGGACCAGAGACAACAGTCATAAACAGAGGCACAAGATTTTCTGAAAATTCTGAAAATTTCAGAAAATTTCTCTGAAAATCAGGAATCACTTTCCACTGTGAAGGTGACTGAGTACTGACACAAGTTGCCCAGAGACCAGTGGAGTCTCTCTCCTTGGAGATATTCAAAAGCTGCCTGGATATGATCCCAGGCAATTCTGTCTAGATTCTCTGGCTTGACACCTAGGGATGTTGGACCAGATGACCTCCAGAACTTCCTTCCAACCTCAACTATTCTGTTAAATCTGTATATGTCACTTGGAATGGAATTATGTAGGTTTATATAGGTCATAATGCAAAGGTTGAACTTCATTCAGAGAAGTAGAATTTAGTGTTTTGAATATCCCGAGTACTGACAATGCAGATTTAAATATCTATTATCTGTATATGACTAGATAGTTTGCAAAATTTTATTTGAACCAGTAATATGATAAGAACCTTTTCTTCACACGGTTTATTACAATTCCTGTCTGAAAAATATGAGCTAGATACCTGAAAAAGGAACAAAATGAAATTTATAGTAGTTGGCTTAGCTTTTAATGACTGCAATTATTTGGGCTCAGCTTAGTTTTAGAAGGTTCAGGTTTACTCTGAAACTCACTCTATGGCCCATCTATGCTTCACAGCATATGAAAATGATAACATACCATATGGTAGAACTTTATTTTATAACTATTGTTGACCTTTCTTTCAACTCCCAATGTTTGCTGCAGGACAATTCCACCACTCTTCACCAAAAGAGCAAGTACTGCAAATTGGAGGTGCATACTGCACTACTGACGTTTCACCTTCATGTGTATAAACTATTTACAGTGTGTTTATATAGAGATTATGGAAGCTCTGTGATATAGACCATTCACACATTATGAGCAGATTCCGGTATGTTTCAACCCCAGCAGTTCCTTGGTAGAAACAGTCTCATTGAAATCAACAGGGTTCCTCTTGGAAAGGTTAAGTGTCATTCAACATGAGGAAAGGCACTGGGAGCTGACCTTGTGTTTTTTACACTGAAGCTAATAATTATCTTTACAGATGCTTTTGTTTATTTTGTGGAATTGATAGTGATCTTGGTTCAGCCACAACTGCAGTATAGTACACAAGTACTACAAGTACAGCAAAGGTCATTTTCTTCCTGAAACTGCCCTTCTGCCACCTGTAGCAGAGACTGATTCCTAATTATTCCAGTGGAAAAAAATCCATCACTTTAACAGAAACAGATAATCCTTTTCAGGATCAAAATCTTAAGCACATTCACAGGCATATATGTTGTATTAAGGTGAAAGTTTTAACAATAATAACATAATTTCAATTCCTCTCTATTATCAACACCTTAGAAAATTATTTTCCTTCCTTTCAAATTAAAGTCTGAACAAAGCAGTTAATGCTTCAATACATCAGAACTATTTAATGTTGTGTCTTTCCTTCTGATTATTTATTTCCTTAACCCTTTTGCTGAAAAGTGATTGCTCTTGACACCTACAGCTACAGAATGTCTATGATGTGCTCTCACTCTTCAGGGGGATTTGAGGAGGCATAGAACCTGGAGGGATTCCCACTCCAAAGCATGCTCATTTATCATTCTGCTGTCTCACACAGACACAGATTTTGCACATTATCCAATTTAAACATCCATTTATAAGCAATCTGAGTTTTATTCCTTGCTAACATCAGTACAGAGACTGTGATTAACAGACTGTGATTAACAGATTAACAGACTATGAGAAGATGGCTGAGACTGAAACTAAGGAGGAGTATCCAGTATAAGAGAGCCAAAAACTTGACTAGATACCATTGCAGAAATTACCATAGCAAATTTCAAGCAAAAATGTACTGCTTTTTGTTGCCATGACACAGAGTTTTGTTGTAGTGTATTAAGCATGTCAGTATTGGTTTTTAATGCAGTTTTGGGAATTCAAGCAAAATGAAAGGCTAAGAGCTATTCTGTGATTTTAATTTGCTGATAGCAATAACAATTTGGCAAACAAATGTACTATAAAATGAACAACAGTCACATTAGGACAAATTCCACATTGCAATTCTGACCAATGTTGTTTTGCCACAAAATTAAGAAAAATCCTGCACTTCTATGTCAACCTAACATTTTGTTGCTTGCTGTAACTAAACTTCAGTGTGAAAGGAACACATTGTTCTCATCAAGGAAAAGTGCAATATTGTCACTGTCATACTGAAGTTGTTGTAGGAATAGAGATAGAATGAGGATTAAACGTGGTGTGTCTTTCAAACATATAACACTCTTGCAAGGATGTCTTTTATTCTGAAATAACTTTATGGTAACTACTATAGAGAATATATTAGTGCCTTTTATATCAGTTTGGGACTTCTTGTTTCTCTGAGGTTTTTTTGGAGGGTTGGAAGGTGGGGGTTGGACTTAAAGTGGTTAATGTCTTGCCATTTAACATGCTGAATAATGTAATCAGGAAAGTTGTTAATACCAAAGAGACTTTTAAGAGTCATTTAGGAATCTTGGCATTCTGGCCTCAATAGGTCTAGACAACACAATTTGAAATTGCATTCAGTACCATAAATTCTCCATATATCTAAAACCTGTACTTCATAGAACTTTTTGTAATTATAGTTTTAATGAAAAGATATTTGTGAGAGTTTTTTAAACTAATTCTTTTTTTATTTTTTTAAATTCAATTCTGCATTTTAAAATTGACGCTCCCCTCAGTTCCCCTCTAGACCACCCCCAACCCTCACCACCCCCGATTACTGGACAAGCATTTCAGGCTTATTTATTTCCTCAGTTGAGTCTGTTTTCAGTTTCTGAAGTTCTCTCCAGAGAAACCTGAAACTTTCAGAAGGTGAGAGAAGCCTGTAATAACTTACATCTATGCTCAAACACACACAGTGTGAGGCACTGCATTTATTAATCACATTGATTTTGAAGGCACTAATCCTAGCACACAAACCTCAGAACAAGTGCAGGTCTCTGCAGGACTGTGACCACAATGGTTTTCCATAGCTATTTCCTATTCATCATGTGTCATATTTCTTTATGGGAAATTAATACCAATGTAGATTACTGAGAAAATGTAAACTGTTATATGCCATGTCATCTTCCACAAATAATTCTAGTTAAAGGCAAAGATATAGAAGATAAAAATAGATGTATCCACACAAGAGATAGTGCCATAAATAGGAATACAAAATATTGGTGGAGCAGCTCTGAATTCCTCTTGCTCTTTTCTGAAAGATCCAGAGAAGAGACTTGCAGAGTGATCATCTCAGCTCTTGGTTGGAAAGACAGATAGAGTGTTCAAATTTCAAACACTAGTCTGTGTTGCAAAGATTTATGTTTTACTTGGTCTTTAGTGTTGTGCAAGATGATAGAAATTGGGTACTGAAGAGGAAGCAAGTTAGGCTCTTTCTAGGATTTTATGTTCCTAATTTCAAGTAGTCAGATACAAAAATATTTCGGTGGGTGCCTCATTTACCTAGTCTGTGAGTATGCATAGACACAGATGGCTTCATATTTGAAAAGTGAAAAAAAAAAATTGTTTAAAACATGAAAAGTACTGCTAATATGACAAAACTGGTAAAGCCACAGTTATTAGTCTCTAAGGACAGTAAAACACTTAAAAATGTGTATAAATGTATACATTTTTTTCTTTTGTGTTTTTAAATAACACAATACATTAAGGAAAACAGAAGAACTTAGCAAATTCTGATATTTTACAGAATCTATATTTTATAATGTTCAGGAGTTTTAACACACTAAAGTTTAGTATTCTGTGGGGGGTTCATTTATTTATTTATTTATTTTTAATGTGCAGTCATAAACAAGGAAAAAAATTACACATACACACACAGAGCAAGACTAGAGCAGCTTCACCTTAAGGGGATACTAGAGTTTCCACAGTTGTATGAACTGTATATGTTAACGACATTTTTTAGACAGGATTATACATTAAGTAATAGTGAACTCTATCTCTTCAGAGTTAAGTGGAATTTAATCACACAACCTCTGGATTTTGAGGGAGTTGGGCAATTAAATTCTATGAGGCTCTGAAAATCCAGGGTTAAAAGGGTCTGGCAAACATAAAAATAAGGAAATTCATAATGATGGGTGAGCCCCAAAGACTTGGAATCTGGGTAAGCCATGGACAAGTGCCTAAAAGTTCAGATACTTATCTAATCCTCTGGAGCCTGTGCAGTTGGGCTGCAAGACTTTGCAGGAGGATGATTACTATTATGATTTCTAGCACTTCTGCTTCTGCTCATAGACGAATATAAACCCTAAATAAGCTGTGTTTCTTGGTATGTTTTTCCTATTTTCTTCTGGAAAAGTGATTTGAAAGGAATATATTTTATAATAATAGTAATTTTTCCAATTTAATCAGTCATTTCTCATGTAAAACTGAAGAAAATAGACTTTAGTGTATAATCTAAAGTTATTCATAAATCTGAGGAAAATAAGAAATAGTATAAAATTAGTACAATGTGTTCTGTCTTGGCAAAGAGCAAACTTCAGGCTGTAACACTTTGATTGAGGTCTTGAAGGACTAACTTGTTAAATATTTTAGTTATTGACCTGACCACAGTGGGCAGAAGTTTTGTAGTGAAAATCATTCATGTTGCAGAACTGGAATTACTGGTTTGATGAAGAATGAGAAAATTTCCCTGTGATATGAAGTAATAAGGTGAGAGAGAATATATATCCACTGTGCTATTTAAACTAAAGAGCAATGCAGGAATAAGTGAAAATTAGTATATGCATATAGCTAGGAAGGAAATGAGAAATGTGTTCTTAAATGTCAGAACAACAAGGTCTTGTAACAACTCTCCTGTGGGAACAGTGGAGGCAAAAAATAGTTGCTTTCAAGAGGGAGCTACAATAAATATTATAGGGAATTATGAACTGCAATTGCTTGTGATCACAAACAGGAATCAATGACCCAGATAACAGGATTTTTTCAGCTTTAAAAAAATATTTCTGTCAATTCATATAACGTATGCATATGTTATAATATTTGAAAAATATTGCGAGAGTTCAATGTAGTGAAGAGTTGGAAATGGACAATTAGACAAATAATTTAAACACACTAATTTTATCTCCCTGATGTTTTAGATAACAAGGAAAGAAACTACTACTGACATTAGCTGTAATATGTCATTGTACTGAAAGTTCATCAATAATTAAATAAAATAGAAATACAATTTGCCTCAGTTTACATGTCCCTGCTTTTCTCATTTGACAATTGCTAACATTTTTCAAATGTCTTGTGCAACTTGATTTTTCTCCTCAGAGGTCCAGCCCTAGGAAATGAATAACACAGCAGACATAATCTGTGAGAGCATTTAAACTCAATTTTCAAAGCCTGAGTTAGTCCCCAGAAACTACACTGAATCTGTCATGAAGCCTCTGCATTAGGCCCATATGTTAACCAGGCCAATACATTTCTATGGCATCCACACAGAAAACAATATGTGACAAAAAGTGGAAGAGTCTTTTTTTCTTTTTCTGGACATCTGCCTTCTTCGTTGGGATAAAAATGCACTGTCAGCTTCACAACACTCCAAATTTGATATATTAGGGCTCCTTGAAAGGCAACAATGATACATACTGTTGCTGTTACAACTTTGTGATATGAAATACTGCTTTAATTCTTAAGGCAGATCCAGCTAATTATACCTATCTTTATTTTTTTATGCTGTAATTTAAAAAAAATTCATCATCCTTTAGGTTCTTCGATGGGAAACAGAATTTTCTGGCGGTAGTATAGCATACCTGTAATAGATGTCAAGCTGTTGAAAATAATGTTTCCTTAAAAGTAGCCTGGTAGGAGCTTGATCTCTTTCTCTCATTTATTTTGGACTTTGTGTATTTCTTCAACAATGTATTAAGACTCTTCAAATCTCAAGATCTTTTCAGATTTTAACCGTAAGTGCCCGCATTGCTACAGAGACACTTTCGACAAGGAGAATGTCAGTATCTTTTAAAGCAGGTGAGCTAAATCCTGAGGTAAGGCAAATTAATCTAGTAGAATATTATTGGTTTATATTTGTCCCTTTGCAATTATCTTTCAGTGAGCTGGACTAGTGTAATGCCCTAGTCTGCTCAGCCGGTTTAGGGGAAGGTTGTTTGATTGCTCTGGGTGATGCGTGAAAGAAACAAGAAGATTCTCAAGGGATTCAGCAACACATTTTGACTTTCAAAATTTGGAACGTTAAGGTAGAATAAGGTACTTGGCAAATTTTAAAACAACATCCAAAGTAAGGCACTTCACAAACTTAAAGAAGTTAGGAGAAGAAAGAGAAAGACAAAGACTAAAGGAGAAGGAAAGGTTCATAGTCACCACTCTTGGACCCTTCAGTGAGAGCTGGTTGTTGAAATTTTGATGTCCATGCAGATGTCGTGATTTGCACATCATCAGCAAAGCACCCTGATTGTTTGAGCCATTAGTCATTAGCAGTCCAGTCTCTCACAACTAGTATGCAGAATGGAAAATAAGATGGAAAATGTGTTATTGAGGTAGAAATTTTACGTTACAAAAGAAAAATTGGGATATTTTCCTGATTATCTGCAGAATATAGTTTTTTGACATAGTTCAAGCATCTGATCTAATAGGTTTTATATTTATGTATGAATGAGTTTTATGCAAGTCACATTTCTAACACACATAACATTACCTAGATTTTGACTGCATCCCTCCAGACAAGAAGTGTATGTAGTCAAAGATGTATTTGAAATCATGTTCAAAACTTTGAAAACTATTATTTTGATGGGAATTATAGGGGGATATTTATTTAACATTTTTAATTGCATAAACATAGCCATTCATGAACAGATGAATATTTGAAAACAGTAGTAACTTTCATTAATGGCAAAATAATACCTAACTTCTAATGCATCATTTCTGATAAAAAGCAAATGTCATTTAATCACAAATGAATGATAAATAAAAATATTTCAAAAGTGATGTTACAGAATTTAGAGTCACTAAGATCAAGAATTGGCAATCTTAATTAAGAAAATCAGTTTTAAGCTAGGTGTCAAAACAAGCATACTGTTTAGAGAAATACTTTGGTTTGATTGTTTTTTTAGATGGTAATTTATTATTGCTGTTATTGTAATTCTTATTAGTCTCTTTGTCAGTTTTTAACGCCTGTGGAAGAAATACAATTATTTTTCATTTCAGTTAGGAATGGGTGAACCACCTTGAAGATTTGAAGATTTGCTTCAAATTTGTTTCAAATTTGATTCAAACTGTTTTTCCTTGTCAGTAACAAAAAGCACAATTTTAAAATAGAATGAACATAAGTCTCCTTTTACGCTTTTCCTCTTGTACAGAGCTTTATCTATATGATTTACAATTGGTAGGAAGATTGAATATTGTGAGGTTATCTGAAAACTGAACAAGTACTAGAAAACTCAAAATCAAAACCAGCTTGCTCTCCAAGTTTTAAGCATCATCAGCATCTGGATGAGCCTTACAAACACAAACTCTTTACCTGCATGTACCTCTGGAATACTTTTTGCATTTCATGTGTGAATAACCTGTACAAGAGACTATGGAATGTAGGTTTTGTGGCTGACAGAACCCAAGTGAATAGAGTTCATTTTTGCTTTATCCATATGGACTTTAAATTCTGAAAGATGAGAAAATAGAGTCTCTTGGCAATCTTTAGTTGTATTTGTGCCAGACACAATATTTACATTAAGTTTAAGAAGATCTCTTCTTTTGTATTACAGCACTGACTCTCAGACAACAATCAGGAAAGGTTGACTAAATTCATACATTTTTGCATACTCACATTGAATCAATAGCATAACTGTCTGATTGCCATATTCCATATTAACTTAGAGTCTTCACAGCCTTGTGGCCTTAGGTATTTTATACAACTTTAGTGGCTCAATATATAAAAATATTTCATTTTAACAAGAAAAAACAGGCAAAAAACCCAAAATTCTGCTCAGAAATACCAGAAAAAAGTATTTTTGTGTGTTAATTAATATCTTATGCATCAGCAAGATGTAGAAAATTAATCTCAAGATCATCAAATACTATGTTTTATGCAGGCTTATAAACTGAAACAGAATGGATCAAAAGACAAGCATTCTCTACCACCTTGGATGTTTATACTCTTAGTTTTGTCTGCATTCAACACCTGAATTTAAACAAAATTCTTTCAATGGTCAGTGAAAGAATATGAATTTAGTGAGAAAATGTGCTTTTTCATCAAATGTACAATTTTTATTATTTCTTTAATTCTGTTTGAAAAAAACCCTGTCCTCTGGACTTCAGAAACATTTCTATCAAATGCTGTCAAAAGTGATGCAATTTAACAAAATATTTCAGTTTTGGCAAAAGCACACATATAATAGAAAAACACATTTTGCCATGTTTGTCCACCAGCTTTGCTAGTGAAAAGCATCTGTTTAAAAATAATTTGTTCAAACCATATCTTTCCAAAGGGTTTGGTTGTTTGTTCCCCCCCCAACCCCCTCCCCTCCAGTTTTACGTGCACTGTGCTTCCATTTGCAGCCAGAATGATGTAGAAATAGCTTGTGTTACAAAGAAGGTCCTTGTTGCACTATATCAGTCTTGGAGCAGGACGTACTAGAATTATTGTGAGATAGATGATTTTCAAAATTGCCAGCTTAATTTTGCAGGTCCCAGGGAGATGTCATTGTTTAGATAAGCCATTTAGGGTTAGTCCAAAACCAGTCTTGGGTCGCTTAAAGGTTCAGGAAAAAACCTCTATTACATGCTGTACTCCTGCAATCTCATCTTCTACACAGCCAAAATTATCAATGGTTTAAAATAAAAAAATCTGATGACAAAACTTGTAGCATGGCTCTACATGGTCTCTATCCTACAGTTATTGTACCCATTTAAAAAACCTTGTGAGCCTACAGGACAGGAAGGGGCTAAGACTTGCTGGTATATGATAGATAAACAAAATCAGTCACTACAAAAGCCTAGCTGTTAATTTGCTTTCAGATGTGTCTGTACAACGCCTGATATATCCTCTTATTTATGCAGGTACTCATTTTTTCTGTTGCAGGCTTTAGGGCAATGTGTCTGACCCTTTAAGGCAGAAAGTAGGCATCAGTGAAATACACTTTCTTTATCTTTTGGGAAACGTATAGAGAAGATTAAGAAATACCTCTGGAATGGCTTATATTTTGATCAGGTGCATTTGCAGACACATCTCTTATCCCTCCCTAAAATTACAGAAGGATTTACAAGTCTTACTGTGGAAGTGGTGTCAAAGACATCTCTAAGCCAAGAAAGACATTCTTCAGAGCTTCAATCCATCTGTTGAGAGCTTTCTTGGCAGGCAGCTCTCATCACAACAAGGTGTTCAAAGAGAGGGATTTGCTCTGAACTGGCAAGTTGTAATGATGCTTTGCAGGCATCATATGCATTGTATCTGAGTGTCTTGGGATTTAAATGAAACTGCAATGCCCTTCCATGTAACTGTCACATTTAGGGAATATGCTGTTGATGAAGTACCTCAACATAAATGTCCACACAAGGCACTTTTGTACACTACATTGAATATAATAATTTTTTTAATGAACTCAATCTTATTAAGGAATATCTTATTTTAACCTACCTGTTTGCTTTGCTGTTTTATCATTATGGTTATTTTATCATTATTTTATCATTGGTTTAATTCTTTAATTATGTCAAGGTATTCATAGTTAGAACATATATATAACAGCTATTTTTACTGGTCTTACTGCTACTGCTGTGTAAAAGTGAAGTGTGAGAACTAGAATTGGAGTATATGTTCAACTGTACTTTCTAGTGGTGTTGGGTATTTGAGGAGAAACATCTGTGAAATTTATAATGGGAATTGTCACAGTGATCCACATCATCATAAAATGATCCAAAAGGCAGGAATCCTGCTGTCATCTAATTCTGACACTTTTGACAGAGGTGGGAAAAAAATAGTTATATCTGGTTAAAACTACCTCCCTTGTAGTTTCAGCAGTTGATTCAGTCTTTAAACTTCACAGTCTTCTATCCTGCAAGAACTACTGAGATGAAAAAGTAAAGTATACTCAAAAGTCGTGCTAGGCAGGAGTCAGCATGAATAATGTATATCCTCAATGAATCAGAATTGTCAGGGTTCAATGTTATCCTTGGGTCATTGCAATTAGTTCCCTGGACAAAATGGAGAGCACAAGTGCTCTCAAAGGTCATTGCCATTTCTAGTAAAATGGTGAGTATATTCACACTCATGGCAGGGGACCGGGGTTGGCCTACCAACACAAAATAGATCCAAATTTTGATGAGGGCTACAAAAAAGTGGCATTAATTGGAGGTGAACAGCAGTATCAGATGCCTTGAATTGTTGCTGCTACTCCCCAGACTTTTGAAGATACATTTGTATAATTCAGGAGCACTGTATTTCACCACCCACACCTAATGCATATGTTCAGAAATGTTTGCTTCAGCTCTTTTATTTCCTGGGACGTTGGGTTTTTTTGTGAACTGTATATATGGTGAATTTTACTGACATATCTCATCCCACTGACTTTGGGGCTGTTTTTCACTAGTTTAATCTATAGCAGAAAACATTTTGTCATAATCTTGATGGTCTAGAGGTATAAGGAAATAAAAAACAATGTTGGGAGTGTGCTAGCTGGAAACATAGTGTGATTTCCAAATTGACTTTGTTCGTTGATCTCTTAAGTTGGACATATACGCTGAAGTTCTGCAAAGATGGATTACTATTCATAAAAATCTTAAAGATTGGATAATTTTGATTATTTTCAGAACTCTTCTGAGAGGGAAATATTTTCCAGAAATTTTAGATATTCTTTTGATATTTTAACATCCAAAGCTGACTAAAACGGCATATTGATGAACTGTGGATTACGGAAGTAGATTTTTAATAAAAATAGTTAAATGGTTGCATGTAATTATTTTTATTTCTCAGTTCAAAAGACTTTTAAATATCACTTCCCAGTTACACTTATATGTTTCCTTTGAATTTATTGAGATTGTATTTAGGCTAACATTTTATAGCGGGAACACACCAGAATTTATTCTTTACAGATGGAAATCATGGAGGTTGTCCAATTACTCAAAGGTACATTTTCATATAGTTTACATAACAAGATTTCTTATCTTGCCCCTCTCAAAACAACCCTTTCCCCTCTGCTGGCATGCTATGACAAAGTGCTCATCAAAGCAAAAATGTTTTACAGTAAAGTACCATGTCTGGTTCCAATGAACCAAAAAACTAACCCCCTCAGATGAGGCTGTCTCTCTTTCTCTTAGCTTAATTGTTGACTGGAAGGATAAATTCATCAGAAAATCTTTAGGAAAAGTTTTTTCATTAAAAAATCTATGCTATTGAATCCAAAACACTTTGAAGAATGTATCCCTTTAAATAAGTGTCAACATGGGTAGATCTTTAGGTCCAACATTTTTTTCTGGAAAGATAAAAGTTTAAAAACAATAATTTATATACTAAGTTGCTTTTTGAAAAAGTGTCTGGAAGGCAGACCAGTACAAAGTAAAAACATATTTCACAGCCTTGACGTTTATAATGAAAGTCTTAATATTTTGTCCATCTGTGAAGGAAAACTTACTTTATTGGCATCTGCAAAGATAATTGTCTCCAAATTCCTTCTCTCTTTCTTGAAAATACAGGAATTCCTTACTTTTAAGTAAATATTTTATTAGTGGTGTAGAAACAAATAAAGGCTTGTACCTACCTTTGGAAAATAATTGTTTTGGTGGGTGACCAGTGACATGAAGATCAAGAGTGTAGTTCAAAACCCACAGCTGCTCTGTTGCTGAAGAGCACTGATACATTTTTTCCTACATTTCCCCTAAACCTGCACAGCCAATAGTTTCCTTTATAGCTACAGTTCTTCGATATGCATTGTAATTTTACAGTGCTGTGATATGGTAAATCTCTCTCTTTTGCATAACATGACAGGAGATTTTTTTACAGCTTTAAAAATTTTTATGCTGATTGGCCAATTACTTTCCTTTTTTCTTCCTTGTAAACTCCAGTATATCAATTTTTTAAGACTACGTGTATATTACTATACTGAGAGGTACATTCCAGTTAACAGGTTTTCATATCCTTGAGAAAATTGTAAAAGTTATGGTGCCTTGCTCTTCTGCTGCTTTTCCAGTAAAATTCCTTGATGTGTTCTGTTGTAGGTCATTGCTCTTTACCATAGCTCCCTGTCTTAGTTCAGAATTCTTTTTTAATAGTTTTAATCTTAGTTTAGGGGATTTACATTTATTTTCTTTCCAAGCAGTCTGTTTACTTAAGCAAGGGGAGAAGTAGAATCCTGTTTTCAACTTTAAAAATGAAAAGAAACCTACAAGTCCAGTGGAGGTCTAAAGTCACACAAACTGGGTTACAAAGACCTTTCTCCCAGTTGGGGAATCTGTTTTCTCCATTCTTAGTTTTCACCACACCTGTAAGCTGACAGCTTGGTACTATTACCAGACACAGTATCTATCTATCAATCACTGTTTGCTTTTGTTAATTAAGAGCAGATGGCAAGTGCTAAAAGAAAAAAAAAAGAAAAATATGTGGCTGTTGATGAAGTGGAAAGACAAAAATCTTGTCTTGAACAAGTTACATACTTCATGTACAAACAAATGTATGAACTAGAGCTTTTGGAAAATACTCAGTTTTATTTACTAAGAGTTAATGAAATTGCTGTGTTCACAGAACATTTGGCTTTATGTAAACAAAGGTAAAAAATATGTTACTTGTGGTTGAAAATGAAAAACCTCCATTAAATCAACTAAAAATTAATATTTTGCTTTAGGTTAAACCTAAATTGGTCTCTATCAGGTGAATCCAGGTTAACATTTAACAGAATCCACCTGTACCAGGTCAGGTTTCCTGGTCAAATAAGTCCTATCACATTTTCTGTTTTCTCTGCTGACTGTAGCATGCAAGTCAGGGAGTTGTGGCGCTTTTGGCTGATAATTTCTGATCTTTCAGATATGAGGGAATTTTCTGCAACAATTCTCAGATGACCTTGGACACAATCAGTATAAAATATTCAAATTACAGCTTTCTCCACTGTGGTCAAAACTCTGCATCATGAGAGACAGTTCCTTCCTGTAGTGGCATTGCTTCTACAAGCAAGGATATATGTTCCCAAACTGCTCTGGGAAATGACATGTTTTTGTTTTCATATAAAAAGAACACCCTTCCAGCAGCCAGACTAGGAGTCAAATTAGAGTCATCTCTGCTCAAAGAAGAAGGCTACATTGACATCCAAACCTGTGCAAAGTTATTTGCCCAAACCAGTCTCTTAACCACACAGGTCAAACATTATCTTAACTTTCAGATCATGTTTGCCTTCTTTTCTGCTTGTTGGAATGTCTTTGGAAGCAACTGGAAATTTCAGTTTTCAGTTGGAATCAGAGTTGACTCACCCACATTTTAAGAAGTCTACTCTCAAGAGAGTTGTCCAAGTTTTGAAGTTAAAAGTATTCAAACTGTTTGTATGAAAGACTGGAAATTAACTAAAGCCTTTAGCTGCTTCTCTTTCTTGAATGCAAGTCCTAAAAGTGTGTGGTAACAGCTATTATGCAAATGTTACTGCATAAACAACATCAGCTGAGTTTTTAATAGGTTTTTTTTCAAGAGGGTGTATTCAGATTTTTGTGTACTGTACTTTTTTGTAAGCCTCATTTAAAAATAAAATTTTATAATAATCTATACTATAGGAAGCCAGAAGACTTTTTTTAGGTATGTCGTTGTCATATTATACTATTTTTAAAGTGTATGTTAATATAAGATGGAAAATAAAAGATTATGAAGATCATGGAACGCAGGATAGAATTTCAGCAGCAAGGGGGAAGATAGGAAGAACAGCTCCTTTGCCTCATCTGGTTTCATATTATTTCTAAGTGAAATTTGAAAAAGTATGCTGATATGATTTAAACTGCCTTAAAGGGATAAGAAAATGTCTTAAATGAGCATGCCATGATTGTATAAGCTTAACATTGTTGTCACATTTTAGATGTGACTGGTGAACCTGGGACACTGTAATAATTTCTTTTATCTTCTGCCAGTTGCAGAAAATATACATGAAGTTATACTGAAAAAAGATACAGAACTCACCCTCCTTTGAGAGCAGTATCTCCCACTGGAAATGTGAGCCACCTAGAAAAATTCAGATATTTCATTTACATAAATTGTTGTCCCTACAACAGTTTACAAGGCAAATGTAAAGTAAAATAAAAAAAACCCCATCAGTTACTTTGAGCACAGAGGAAATGCAGGTGATTCTGCTTTCTGCCCAGTTGTGAAGAACTGGCTGCTCCAGTTTGAATTTGATAATTCTGACCGAAAGGATCCAAGTATCCCTTTTGTTTCTCTTGTACACACTCACACAGGCATACCACATATACACACACATGCACTTTATTCATTTATTTGTTAGTTATCCTTTTCAATGAAATAAATTACCAGATTGAAAAATTCCTCTTCTTCTCTCAGTGTGGGAAAATTAAAAAAAAAAACCCTTGCAAAACATTTTTGAAATGCTGGCAGCCATGGATATAAGCCAGAATAGGCAGCTGGGCTTTATTTTTGCTTTGAAGGGCCCAAAGCTGAGTACAAACTCCTGCACTCCCTCGTTCTCATGCATGCACTGAAGCCCATGTTGGTCTGGGCAGCATCTGAATTGTCTTGCTGACCTTTACCCTCAGTCCCCAGACTGGTGTTCTGAGTAACACTATGTCTATAGCACTTGATATTGATTACTTTCCAAAGAGGGAGTGGGAGTATGGCTGAATTTTGGAGCATACTCTTTTTCCTTCGAGATACAGATGTACAGATACCAGCAAACTTTCTGCAAAGAAGTATGTCAGCTCTGACAGCAAGTGCTTGGGATGAGGCTGGAGTTTTGCCCCTTGAAAGCTGGCCCTGCACTCAGCCATCAAAGATCAGAGCCTGTGTCTGAAGCCACCACACATACACAGGCCAATGACAAGAACATTGGGATCAGTGGCCTTTTGTTTTTCTCCCCAGTGCTATTGCAAGTTTCTTGGGTTCTTCCCAATGGAAAGTGAAAAATGAAACCACAGAGTTCTGTGAGATGAGAATAGTACTTTCTCCCATATTGCAGGATGAGGGTTTTCATGTTGCTTCCTAAAGCACACCTTAAGGAACTGTGTACTTTGAGGCTTGGGCCTGGAGTCATGAATTTATTGTTGCAGGCAACTGGCAGCTCAGATCTCTCTCGTTATTTGGTGATTGTGGATTGTATAATGATGGATCAAATATATAGATCAAAATAGTAACAAAATGTTAAACAGTAATTTAAAAAAATACTTAGGTATAAACAATAAGTAGAAGCTACTTGAGGACAAAGTTGTTTTGATTTATTTCCCATTCGATATATATTTCCTATGTGAATATATGATATGAGACAAATGTTCTGTTATGTGTGCAAAACTCAAAGCTTGCCTCTGAGTCAAAAAGTTCTTTAAGATGTCCTACATCTACAAGGGAAAAATAATCCAGTTCTCTTTCAACATGAATCTCATGCTTCACATGCCCTGTGGGAATACACACTCAATATTTCATATCCAAGTCTTCCAAATCCACAAATGAACAGGAAAGAAAAAAGTATCTATAACAGAAATGTTGATTGGATTTTGTTCACATGAAGGGCAATCAATTACAAAGCTACTGTTTTTCAGTTTCTCAAAACCTGTGTCAAGATGCTTGTGAATAGCACTTTTTCTCCTTATGAGACCCCTAGAAACTGAAATCACTCAGGGCCATCAGGGAACAAAAGTTTCTGCATGTAATGTGATTTCACACCACATTAATCCATGTACAACACATTTTTCCTTAGGAATTGCTCTTCTGCATGTACTTGTTCACTCCTACTTTCAAAAGACAACCAGGAAAACTTGTCTTCAAGCTCCCATAGAGGCACAAAGGGTAAGGAATTGGATTATTAATTTTAGGCTGTCATATAGCATCCATGCAGGCTTACTGGCAATAAAAGGTAAGGTTAAAAAAGTGGTATGGTCTCTTACCTCCAAGCTCAAACTTTAAATCTGGTCCATATAGACATGACCTGAGATTAACAACTCTGAAACTTCTCTCTTAGAATGAAGAAAAAGAGCACATTTTTTTATCCCTTTTGTGGAAACATTAAACTGTGAAGTGACATGAAAGCCACAGACACTGGGACAGAATATATGAAAATCTGTTTCTTATTATGGATACATGTTAAACTGGGCACTAATTCTACTATTTCATAGGTGACATCCATTTGGGTTTTTTCCTACTTGCAGGAAAAATTGATGTGGGATTTATTGCCAATTTATCTAGAATTTTACTCTTAAAATATATTGCTTTCAGCAAACCAAGGATATAAAAATGAACATTTATTTCTGGAAGGTTAAGGTGTTGTTTTCTACCAGGTGTTCTTTTCACATTGTTAAATGATCACTTTTTTACTCCATCTCTTTTTATACAATTTCTTCAGTCATTTGTTCAAAAGATGCATCTGTGTAAGGCTACTTCATTAAGGCCTATGACTCAGAATAGGACTTTGTAAGATTGAAGAAAATGAACTCAGGTGCCAGCTCCTAATTTCTGTCTACAGTTCTAGGAATAGATTCTTCATAGCAGGGTTGTTTGAGAATAGTCAAAGCTACACTGGATTACTGAGACATGGCTCAGAGACCACAGGTCTGTTGGTTACTTAGGCTCTTGAAAAGGTAAGCAAACACCTCAGCCTCCCGGGGTTCAGTGCTGGGTGGGCTCAGCTCAGATCCTCTTCCTGATTTCACTGCTCAGTGGGAGCTGCTGTGGGAGACGTTGGCTGCGATCCTTGTCAGCAGCATAGAGGTACCTGCCAAATTCACAACATTGTTCACTTCACTGGGCTGCAGGCAGTTGTATGCTTTTTATCGGGCTAACATGTACACCCTGCTGGTGGTGACACTTGATGTCTTCAGCACTTTAGAAGTTTTGTGTAGTTTGCAATGCACATGGCTTTTTATGAGAGGAGATCTTTGATTATTTTCCACTGCCCATGAACTAAGGCCTACTCACACGTCTGTTTATAATTATGCCTCTAGTAAGAGCTGTTCACTCCTGGCAAGATTTGCTAGTGCAGGAGTACATTTTGCTGACTGTAGACTGTGCAGTATTTAATATCAAATGTGAGCCTTTTGTGCCAGGCTACTCCAAGGCTCACATTATATGACCATTTGTCAAATACTCCTAGATTTACTGTGAATTAAACACTATTGCTGTTGCAAGGTATTTCACATACATATGACACTTCAGAGTGATTTATCTGTACAGGGGAGAACTGGAGGCTTGGAACTGGACAGATTTTCAATATGTAGCATCTTTATTAGCACGTGGTATGAAAATCAAGTTTCTGGCTGTAGCTGCACACATTTTATCAGAATTTTGTGAAGCCATCTTCATGATGGATAATACTGCTGTATAGGAGACTTAATGTGGTGGCAAAACAACTACCCTTCATTTAATTTGAACATCAAGAAGCAGATGAGCTCTTGTTTCAGGAAAAGATAGCTGAAATAACAGGAGCCACTTGGAACATACAAGCCATATTGGTGAATTAAAGCTTGATAATGAGCAGTGAAAAGGATCTCCAGAAGGTGAAATAGAAAAGCAGAGTTCTGAGGGAACAGGGGCTGCTCAACTGGGACACAGAGTGCCTCCAGAAGCTAGGCTGTGCCTCTTTGGGCTTGGGAGCAAGGAGAATAAAGTAAGCAGCAGACGAAGTATGGCTTCAAGCTCCTCCCTTCCCTCCCTCCCTCCTTTCCAAAATGAGGTATTTGACAAAAGATAAAAGAATGCAATATTATTCTTTTGTTAGTTGCAAATAACTCTTTATTACTTTTCCCTTTTAGGTTCTTGGATGCGTTCTCTTTGTTGTTGGTGAGACAAGCAAAGTTAAGTCTATTTAAATTGGTCCATCACTCATTTTAATTGCTTGTTGAGCTCATAGTAATCCTGACTGTGTCTCCATTTGGTGTGCATGCCTGTGCATGCATGTGCACAGGTGAAAACCAGAATACCAAGAAAGCCCAGTCTTGACTTCTCCTTTACCTGGGATTAAGACAGAGGAAGGACCTGGAAACAAGACTGTCTAGCCCAGCGCGTGGTTTTAGCAGACTGTACGAGACATGTCTACAGAAGAAAAACCTGAAGCATCACATTACTGCAGCTCTCAGCACTTAATTCCTCTATCCTATTTTCATTCATCTGTTCCAGACACGTTTGTCTGAAATTCAACCCTTTCTACTATATATACCCCAGGCACTTTATTTCTAAGACTTGAAATACATGTTGTTCAGGATATTAAAAATAAATATTATTTTAGAAATTGTAAAGATTTCCAATATCTCATTGCAAACCTCAGTCCTTTGTGACTATGTACAGTTCAGATGATTGATTATACTTGCCTATAATAAGTCAGAAATCAACAAATTTAAAGTAAGTAACACCTGAAATACATTTATTTTAAAATAAATGTAAATGTTAGCAAAATTAATATTTTGAATATTTAAAAAATAAATATCCAGTGCTTTTATACAAGATGCTAAAAGATCATGGAAGTTTTCACAAGCATGAACTTCTAATGGAAAGACAGTGGCTGATCTTTTCTAAGGCAGAGCTAGCATCACCAATGATACTAAGTGACATAAAATGGTAAGGTAAATGATGTGCCGAGCTCAATTAATGGAGAAAACAAGCACCAAATTTTGATCAGCTTTTAAACCCTTCTTCTAACCTCAATCCAACACAGCGCTTTGAAGAATCTTTGCTGAAGTTATGGACTTGATGATAAATCACAAAACCATTCAGTTGACTTTATTATATGAAAAACGTGCAGATGAATAGTCATGGTCTTAGCATTGTTTCCAGTCATGTTTAAAGCTTTCAATTTAGCATGTCTTCAACTTCCTTGCAGAATAATGTGCCTCCTTGTGAGAAGGTCTTGAGGTGCTCAGCCTAAATCATCCGTTCTTCATTTCATCTTCAGCCTTCCTAATCAGTTTCTTGTTCCATGCCTTTACCTGTCAAGTGTACATGGACTGTTACTGGGCCTCATCCCTGCTCGCTTCTTCTCCAAGATAAATACACTTAAACCTCTTATTTTAACTTCTATGTGGGTCATGTTTAGTTTTCTTTTCAGCAGCTTTTAGTTGTCATAACGTTATAAAAGATGTGCTGCAGAACACATCCTTAGAACCTCTTCACAGGTAAAATACAAAAACTGGTTTTTCTTTTAGTCATTCATTTAGCTTCAGAAATACTGCATAGTACTTTGTAGGATTGTCTTTGTTGTTGCCAAAATGCTTATATGCTGCACTAATTTCCCAAGATTTCTTGCTCTTTCTATACAGCATGAAATTAATAATTTTCCCCCTGGGATTTGCTGTTCTTCAGAGAAAGAATTTGCTTCTCACAGTCCTTCACTTTCCAGATAGTAATAACACTTCTTCCAATTCAGTGTTGTCTCAGAACTTCATCCATGCTCCCTATACTGCAACTTCCAGATGAAGACATCCAGTAAGGCCAATTGCCAATCATCTTACTTGCTGCCTTCCAATGTGACTTTTTTGGTATTCTAATCCTTTATTTGCTCCTTTTGCCAGTTCTAAATCTACATTACATTTTCAATAATTACTATTGACTTGGATAAATATGTCAAGCTAGATTTTCTGACATAGAATATCAAATGTTTTATTGAAATTTAATTCTAACCACTACATTCATATCATTCTGTGGTTTTAATATCTGAAAATTAGTTTATGGAACAAAGGGTCTTTTTCCTTCATATGTTTTCAACCATTTTCCTTCCCAATTTTTTTTCTCTCAGGAACTTACATTATTTTATTCCATTTCAATTTTTTTTTTTTTTAGTTGATAAGAATTGCTGCTCTTTCCTGTTGTAAATCAGTGCACTTACTCTTCCTAGTGTTCTTGGAATCTACTTAGTTTGCAATAGCACTTGAAAATGGAGTTGCTAATTCAGTTTGTTTATTATTTGCCTTTCAAAACAACATAGAAAACAAATCAGCAATTAAGTGCGTTTTACAAAATTGTGTGAGAGTTGTAGATATATTAATATTCAGTACTACTTTATTAAAAGGTTATACACTGCAGATGTGAGGCAGAAGGGAAGGAGACAGTGGTTATGGCTGCTGATGCAATGGAGTCAACATCTACGAGCTGTTAGTTATCCCATTTACCCAGCCAGCCCTTGCAAAGATGTTACCATATCTCAAAAATACTAGAGCCAAAGTTAACGACCTCTAAGCTATGGTGCAGTGACATGCTGAGGCATCTGCTTCTTGGGTTCTTAGGATAGACATTGGGTCTCTGTTTCAGGCTCTTTGCAACATGATTGACTTCATGATGTCAGAATGCCCAAAATGTGTTGTTTTCATTAACAGTTCTTTGCAAAAGTTTAGAAAAACTTGAAGACAGTAAAGTGAGAAAAGACAAGAGCATGTGAGAAGTATAGTATGACTCAGAAGTGTACCAGTCATATTTAATTTAGTAGTATTTGAATCAACTGGTTTTACCAGAAAGAGAAATTTTAAATAGTCCTTTAAATTTCCAATAGATTCAGACGCACTCAAAGAAGTGCCCATTTTGAAAACACAAGACCTCATTATCCTCACTCACTTCACTTCAATACAAAAAAATACCCTGAAGGGTAGGAGGGAAAGGAGAGTGGAATGTACTAGAAAAATTTCTGCTTTCAGTTTGTTTAAGTCAGGCCTGGGGTAGGAATCGTCTGAGACATTTACCCAGTTGCCTGCACTTAGAGCTGCCACAGCAAAGTGTATTGCATTGACTGGTGGGACAGTGAATGAATCCCTGCAAGCAAACAGTGCCAATGCAGCCATCTAAAATCAGTTCAGCACTTCAGAGACAGTCTGTGTGAAGAACACATGCTTTCATGAGAGAAGATAATGATGGGAGACAATGGCCATTTAAGGGCTTGCAACTCTCTGTGTACCTTTAAATGTGTGGAGTCCTGCATACCGTATCTTTGTAGGAATTAGCTAAAAATTGCACTCATGACTGTTTCACGTTTCCATTTTTCTTCTAGATTGGAATCAAACTTGTCTAATAAAATTAAAGCAATAGAATTCTACATGGGATAAAGAACGTGTGACATGACTAACATCATTGTAATAAAACCAGTTGCTTCATACAGCATGCAAAGCTATCTGGAGGACAAACACTGTTTTTCAGCAGGTTTCAAGGTATGAAAGTGTGATTGTATTTCAGAAACAACCCCAAACCTTCTGAAAACTTTACAAAATAAATTGATGAATAAATATTATTTTTTGAGTCAAAACCAAAAATCATTTTATATGAGAGGGTTCTTTTGACTTCACTGAGTGTTTGTATTTGTTTCTCTCTCTTGTAATCTGGAATAATTTTTCTGTTGGAGTCCAACTAAGAATTTGAACCTGTGTCTTTGACATCCCAACATCTGAACCAAGGCAATGTGAGGATTAATCTTTCTCCTGTTTGCTGGCTGGAATAGTCAGAAAGCCTCGGATGTTCAAAAGTGTTGTTGAAACATACATTTCTGGAAGACATCTGCTTAAACAAAATTTCACTTCTTCAAAAATATTTGTTCAGCTTTAATCATTGGCTCATTTTCCTCTTCTATTACTATGGTTATCTGCCATTTTCTAGGAGATCTAAAGGAATTAGTTGTTCAAATGTCATTACAGTGTGGTGGCAGCTAATTATCTCACCCCTGCAGAGTTTTTAAAATGTCAGATATTCTTTCTTTATCAACAGAGTTTTTAGAGTGGCCTCTGACTGATTGTTTCCTACTATTTGCCTACATATTTATCTTGTGTATATACATGTCCTAATCATACTATTATTGAATTAATATGCACATAAACAATTACTTGATAGACCCTGTTTCCTGCAGGAAAATCTGTGCCCAGAGAAAGACTTAATTTCAAACTGTGCCTTATATTAACACCTATTCCAGATGATTGTGGTTCTTTTTTCTATATATGATGCTTATTGCTATAACCACTAACTAGAACAGAGCAGAGCAAAACTGAACAGAGCAGAGCACCGCAGAACAGAACAATGTAGCATAAATAGACTAGACTAGACTAGACTAGTTCAGTTGGAAGGACCTAGAGTGATCATCTAGTCCAACTGCCTGACTAATTCAGGACTGACCAAAAGTTAAAGCATACTAGTAAGGGCGTTATTCAAATGCCTCTAACACACTGACAGGCTTGGGACATTGAACACTTATCTAGGAAGCCTGTTCCAGTGTTTGACCATCTTCTTGCTACAGAAATATTTCTTAATGTCAAGTCTGAACCTCCCCTGATGCAGCGTTGAACCATTCCCACATGTCCTGTCTTTGGATCCCAGGGAGAAGAGATCAGCACTTGTTTCTTCACCTCCCTAAGCAGGGTGTGTTGCAAAGGAAGATTATCACAAACATTACAGAAAGCTGACAAGGGGATGTTGACATCACAGGAGGAAAAGGGGAGTAAAATACAAAAAATAATCCAGTGAGCACACTTGTCCCTAGAGCAATGCATGCATTTGATGTTATTTACCTTGACCTAGCCACACTGGCCATGAAGGAAAGACATGAGGAAAGAAAGGCCATTTCTGAGAGGTGAAATTAGAAAGTCAAGGGCCCCCTGCTCACCTCCCCATGTACTCAAAGTCTCTGAAAGGACTGGACTTTATTAAGACTGGCTTAGTATCTTCTCACAGCGTCTTCTCTTAGATTTTTTACAGCAATTTTAACAGAAAATACCACAAATTTAAAATGGAGGCCGCTCTGTCAGGGTAGGGTTTCCTCTTTAGCTTGAGTAAAAGTGCAGAGGAACATGTCGATCCTGAATTTGGATGGCATTTTACTGTCAGCAAAAGTAAAATGTGTGAAAACAATCAGGCATTTGAAAAAGGAAAATTCAAATGGCCATGGAAGAGTAAATAATAATATTTGAAAACCAGTGAGAAAGACTCTAATTTGACCTACTAAATAGGAGGAGCAAAGGACAAGACTCCCATCTGAAGGGTGACACGTTAAGACTGACTTCGGTCTTTGGTCTGTTTGGTAGCTTTCTTCAGTATAAGAAAGAGCTGTATTTATCTCTTGTCCAGAGAGGTTTATGTTGGCCCAGGAATCCCATGAAATTAACTTTGAAAGGAAATTTCTGCTTTGGGTGAGTAACTTGAAAACAAATGGCTAAAGTATTTGTAAGGGTGCTTTATAGAGAGGTTCACATGGCTTTCCACACATACAGTTAGAGTCATATAATATGACATGACATAATTCTTCAACTGTACCTCTGCTTCTGAAAGCTCCCCAATATGCTGTGCATAATGTACAGTGTGACCTCTGAACTCACAGCTTTGCATAAAAATAGCTTAGAGAGAACTACGACAAGCATAATGAATCCTCGTGTATGTGAGGTTGTGACCAGTATTTCTTGAAGTCCTAGTGGGAGTTATTTTTCAGAGGGGAGTAGCTGTATGGCTTTGTCCCTATAGAGCTGCAAAAAATAACTTTTCTTCCCTTTATTGATATTAGTGGTATCACAAGAGTTGTCAACATTAAGGTTAAAATTTTGTTTCCTTTATAAATCTTGTTTATAGAGGTTTTCGCATCTGGCTTACTTCAAATTACATCAAACTTCAAGAAATTTGGTGTCTAAACTGTCAGCATGAGTGTGATTTTTTTTAAAGCAAAAATGTTTAAATCCATTAAAATGTTAGAGCTATGGATTGGGGAAGTATAATATGTGTTCCCATGGGATCAATGAGAGTTTTGCCTTTGACTTCAAGGGAAACAGGAAGAGGGCTATAATGCATAATCAGTTTCAGAATTCCCCAGCCCAATCCAGTGCTCCAAACTTTAAAAGAGCATCCTGAGGTGTGTATGTGATGTATCTTTTTCCTTTGCCAACCTTTTAACTGGATTTTTTGTGGTGTTTTAACTTGAACTCACATCTGGTTACAGAGTCAATACACCTCTACTGAAGTAAAGCCTTATTTTCAGAGCAATGGCAATCAAGCCACACATAAATCTCCAGTGCCCTCAATGTGAGAGACTGGTATCTTGTTTCGAGTCCCCTGAAATGTGAAATCACAGAGCAAGAGCAACTAGAGAAGGAAAGTTGAGTATTAGGTCGCATGTTACTCTCCCCTGCCAGTCTAAAATTGTTCCCTGCAGTTTGCAATCTAGTTTTAAATGACCTGAGTACTAAGGGGCATCTCCCTCTTTCCTCAGGAGTATATACCAGTTTAACAGACCTTACTTTAGGAAACATATCCAGATAGCCACTGGATACTCCCTGAACTCAGTCTAAGGGTAACCTCTTTGACCACACAACATAATCATGTTGACTTTGACTCCCCCCTCTTTCAGTTCTTACAGATGATGAGGTCTATTGTTTCCCACCTCCTTCTGTTGTTACTTTACCTAGCTATTCACATAGGGATCTTTTCATAATGCCTTCTACCCTTGACTTTATTTTGTTTTGATCGTGAAGGTATTTTATTTTGATTCCACTGCATTTTTGGCAGCTGTAGTTAGTACAGGTATTTCAAAATGTGTGTGTGTGTGTGTGTGTGTGTATGTGTGTGTGTGTGTGTGTGTGTGTGTGTATGTGCTGCAGATTGTAGTACAGCAGAAGTATCCACAGACAGTCTTTCTGAAATTGGTAGCATTTCACAGCCTGCAAGTAGCTGTCTTCTGCTCCCTACTTTTTCTTGCACAAACACCGACTCTTAAATTTACTATCCAAAAATATGCCTGGCAGCTGAAATAACATTCAGCTTTCCCCATATTTGGGAATGCTGCATTATATCATTTCAGGCTACATCATGTGGTATCTGATACACGTTACCTGAAGTAATGTAGTTCAATCAACAAAAAATAAAAAACCCAACAAAACAAAACAAACCCAAAACCTCAGGAATTTGTGCTTTCATCTTCAGTATAAGATTGCTCAGCTGATTATAGGATAAAATGGCTTACCAGAAACGTGGTTTTGAGTAACATTGCTCATGACAACGTATTGTTGCTCTTAATAATAAATCACGTACCCCTGATGTACGTCCCAGTTACATCCATTTACAGATCATGACACATTCAACATTGTATCCAGGAGTCAGTGAAGACTGGTAACAAAACAATGTGGTAAAGTGAACAATCGAGATGTAATGCAAGGGAACTTTTAGAAGGTCTCCTTTATATAATATATGTCTCCTATTATATAATAGATTATTTCAGTTGAAAGTGACTTACAGTGATCATCTAGTCCAACTCCCTGACCAATTCAGGACTGACCAAACGTTAAAACTAAAAGTAAGTTAAATCCTGGCAGGCTTGGGTCATCCACCACCTCTTCAGGAAGCCTGTTCTGTTGTTTGAGCACTCTCTCAGTATAAGAAATGCTTCTTAATGTCCAGTCTGAACTGCCTCTGGTGCAACTTTGAACCATTCCCATAAGTCATATCACAGGATACAAGGGAGAAGAGATCAACAAAAGATCAGAGTGAGCTGGGTGAAACCATGGCCCCACCATGATCAGAGAAATTCCTCCCTTGATATCAATGAAATCAAGATTTTAGAGTTTCAGTACAAAACTTGTATTTTGCCATTACTGGGAAAGATCAAGATAGATCCAAAGCACCTAAACTTATTTACATTAAAGAAAATGGCAAAACTCAAACTGATTATAAAGGAACAGTTTCCAACAATTCCCTCAGGATCAGTACAGAAAACATACAATTTCTTGGTCTATGCAATATGAAACCATTCAGACTTGTTTACAGTTCTTTCCATTTCTATTGGATTGATTGGCAGGTCAGAGATTACCCTGTGAACATCTTTATTTCCACAGCTCTGGTCCAAACTTATTTGTTCTTCCAGCCCTCAGCATTCCATGCCTGTCACCAGTAAAGAGAGCAAAGGAATATTAAATTAAAATGGGAGCTGTGCATTTATCAGCTTTGCCTCGTCATGAAGAGGTCTGATCTGGCACCTCTGGAAGCCTTCTCTTTTTATGTTGCGAAAGCTGAAGTGGCCAACATAACACGCAGCCAAATTCTCAGTCTTTTAGTTACTTTTAAACTAAGTTTTGACAGGCCTGTCAAGCACCACATGCAGTATGTCAGTTAACACTGTGGAGTAAAATTGACAAAGAGCACTTTACGTACCTTCAGAGCAAGTATATCTTTACCAACACTTTTGAGCTATTTTAGGTTTGTAAGCTGCAAGTATCTCCTGCTCTCAGATTTGATAACAGCAGAACCAAGACTAGAGATGAGTAGCACCTGGCAATTAATAATCTGGCCAGTCTGCAGTCTTTAATAAGCAGAATGATAAAAGTTTAAATTGTCCTGACTCTGGCAAACCCTGCTCCAAATACTGAGAAGTATTTGTTTCACAGTCACAGGCAGGCTTGCGCCCCTCCTTATTCCTATGTAAAGAACTCTCAGAAGCATGTGAAAAATCAGAGAAGAGTTAGCCCTGAGATGAAATGCACAAAAGCAACAGAATTCTTTGTGCCAGTTGCCAAAATTGAAAATCCTCCCATAATTTTGTGAAAGTAAATGACTTTCAGAATGCTTTAATTGTTCCTTTCAACATCACTTTCTTCTCATCATGTCTCAGAACAGCAAAGTCCCTGCATATGCTGTGGTTAGCTTCTAAGAACCAGTCACTGAAATGAAAGTGAAATGAGAAAAGGAGTATTTTAAAAATCTTCTAGCTTTTCTTGTAATGTTTCCATTTAATAACATCTGTTACTCATAAATCATGAAAGAAACCTGTGACAGCCTGTAATACCAATACATGTTAGAAAGCAAGAGTCTTTCACCTTTTGCAGGTAGGCAAATGCTTTCACTTTAAATTAATAAAAGCAGAATATTAATCTTTTCCTGCCCATTTGCTAATGGAGTCTGCCCTCAACGTTCCTGTCACCGGGGACTGTCAGGTGGCCCACCCTGCCTGTGGCGATGCTGCCGTGCAGTCAGCACCACGTCCATGCTCAATCTGCTGCACTTCATGTACCAAACCTAATCTGTGCTTGCCTTGCTGTGCCAGCAGTGTGCAGACAAGCAGCTCATGCCAGGACTGGTCCTTTTGCATTGGGTGCTGGCCTGGGACTTCTCCTCAATTGCTTTTCACAGTGCACAAAAAGAAAAGTGGTCTTTTATTTTGCNTTTAAAGCCTGTTATAACCTTACAGAGATCCTAATAATTTATTAAATAATAGATTAGGATGTAGACAGCCAAAATAGAGTATCACCTCAAAAACATCATTATACTTTGGGGTAGAAAAAAGGTGTATGAGAGGTTATAAAGCACCAAAGGGAAACTTTGTCCATGACCATCAAGCTCATGGACAATCAGTCACAAATTGTGACTGATTAAAGAAAAAGATGAAAATGTGTTGCTGTGCAAGTAGTAACAATGACTTGACTTTCCATAGTAGCCTCCTGGATAATTTTCTTGATATCCTTTTTTAACAAATGCACTGAGTTTATCATTCATTTCACTCAGATTTGATACATAAATTCAGGAGGAGCATTGTTAAAAGTTCCGTGACAAATACAGCAGTAGTAGACAAACCAGTTCCAGTGTCATGTGGCGCAGATTGTATGGAGGCAGCTCAAACACTGCTGATTCCCAGCTGCCCCTCTGGTTTGCACCCCTGGACTGGTATGTGGACTTGCCCCATCTTGGGTGCAAAACAGCCAGGGCGCAGCATGGCACTCCCTGGGGTTTGGGGACTGTAGGGGATCTGCAGTGGTGGTAGGACAGAGTCTGTCAGCCTGGAACTGTCCCACCCCCAGGCCGAAGCAGAATAGTCAAGGGGCATGGGGACAGCCTCAGCCCTGACCATCAGGCTCCTCTCTGGGGACAGGGGCAGGCAAAAGCTGGGACAGAACCTCAGCCCACAGCTTTGAGTCAGTATAAAAACCTTGTTCTTTCTGTTCTTCTGGTCCTCAAGTTCTCTATACAGCCTGAATTGAAGCTCCATTGATTGACATACCATTCTGTTCCCTTATTTTAATAAAGTCTTCAACATTGCTGATGGTGCACTTTGATTCCTCATCCCAGTGGTGAAGATAATGAACAACATCAATGTAGGCATCATCTTCTGGAATACAGCACTCCCAGCCAGCCACAAAGTGGATGTCAAGATTGCTGCCTTCTGAGCCCAATAATTTCAGTCAGTTTCCAACACCTCCAACAGTGGATCCATCCAGCCCCTAACTCCTCAACTTCCAAATGAGAAAGCTATGAGAGATGGTGTCAAAGACCACATTAATGTAAAGTTATGATACATGCATGTACATACCATAACTTTATGCTTTCCCTCTGTTTTCATATATGGTCATTTCATCACAAAAGGTCATTAAGCTGATCAAACATGATTGGATGTTAGTCCTTTATCATCCACATTGACATTAAATTACTAGGGGCTTCTTCCACTATCTTTCCGGGAACACAGACAAAACTGACAGACACGCTCATGCCAAGTTCACTCTCTGGTCTTTAGGCTGATAGAGGCAACACTAGTCTTTTCCCAATTATTAGTAGTTTTTCTGCACATCGTGAATTTCATTGATGATTCAAAACCAACTTACAATTGCATCAGACAACTCATGCAGCATCTGGATGAATCCTACTCATTTTAGGCTGACTGTGTCTGGACCATTTGACATTACTAGTAAAACCCATGAGTCTCAGAGACTGGTATGAGCCAGGCCATAGCAGTGTGTAGGTTTTCATCTTGAATGGAGATACCTGTATTCATCATTTGGAGACACATTTGGGCTTCATTGCCTTTTATTTAAATGTCACTGAGGCCACTGGGCCTTTCCTTTTTTTTTTTTTTTTGTTTATTCTTGCAATGAAATTGCATTCTGACAGTAGTTTTATTTCAGTATTTCCAATATGATTTTTCTTATTGTTTACTACTTGTCTATGTATCTTCCTTCCCCTGAAATTTCATTTGTGGAAGCAAAGAAGTCTCTAGAACAGATGAGATTTTTGTACTCTAAGAGATGCCTTTGTTTAGACCCCAGTAGCCTTGGAAATAAAAAAAATCTACAAGATGAGTTTTCAGAAGGACATGAAGTTCCCATTGCTAGGCTCCACAAATGCTAATTTATTCTAAGACATTAAGTTTCCTAAGCATGATGATCAACTTCATGTTTTTATTAGAAATCTGATCGGCCAAACTCCATTCTAAAAACTCTGGCTTCTTGTAATACTTGTTTTGTCAATTGCATACTAAGGATTTAATTAAAGAGAATTTGGTTGATTTTATTGAAACTCTGTTTGGTAAAGTTCTAGTCTTTCGAAAGTGTTCATGAATATTATTCTCCTGGTTTTTTGTGAAGAGAAAACTGCTGGTTCTTTGCTGTAATAGTTGCATGAGGCACCAAAGAATGTCTGAAAAGAGTTTATTCAGCAAGAAAATAAAAAAGGTCAAAGGTTATCCTTATTTCTCATGACCCTTTAGCAAAAACACTTGTGAAATATTGTGTTGATGGAAAAGTAATTGATTTTTATATGTCGTATGCAACTTTTTTCTTGGAGACTCTGAAATCTATATCCTTTTATACCTACATTCCTATAACACAATTCTCCTCTTTAATCTGCAACTGTTAGCAAATCATGTGCTGAGGTTTTCAATTCTGCAGGAATCTATATAATACTATGTGATACGTTGCCAAAGGACATTGTAATACTGAAAATATTGAATGCAGAGATCAGCCCTGCAAAGGTTTTGGAGACAGAGTGGATAGATGCGGTTTCATTGACCATGGGGCCACATGCTGCTGGGTGCTAATCAGTGTGAGCTGTGACCTTGCAACTTCCTATCCTAATAGCCAAGACTATTAAAGTATAGAAGTGCTCTAAAAGTTTTAATTTTGTCTTCAACTAGCTGTTCTTTCTGTGCTAGCTGCACAAGGAAGTTCTCCATTAGGAAAATAAAGATGGTCAATGTGTGGGCTTAGGCAGAGGCAGGGGGTTATTTACGCTGTTTAGATATCAGCAATTAGACTGACCCTGGGCCTGGTAACACCCTCTCAAAAAAACCTTGACTTTGACCTCTAAGACAGGTTGAAGACTATTTCAGAGGGGAAATTTGAATGCAATCACTCTGCTTTGAAGGGTGAGTCTGCCTGTAAATACATAAACTGCCATGTGAGATGGCCTTGGGGCGTTAGCTGATTGTCTTTACTAGCACATGATCTTTCATAGCCATTTTGTTCAAAATAGGTTTATTGGAGGAATCTCTACCATGAAGATATTCTTAGAGCTTTCATTGATCTCCATATTAAAGGCCACTGTCACAATACGTCACCTCCATAACATACCAGTCACTGCTGCTGAGAACACACTTGGGCACTCCACTTATCTCAGAAAAATATCTCAGAAAAATATGACTAGTATATCTCCCAGATGGAACTTGTCTGCAGCACAGCTCAACCAGCCATGTTCCTTTGCTGTCCGTACTGGTAGAGTTCATCAATGAGTAGCAAAGGCTTGATATTTGTGATATTCAAGAACAGTAGACTGACAGAATCATTTTTCATTACTGCCAACTTGATGGAAGGCTGCAACAGTCTGACATGTCTTATCACATATCACATAGATTGGTAGGATCAAATTGTCCTCTAGATGAGGGTAGTTAACTACGTGATGCTAAAAGAGTAACTCAGGATTACATTAAATTAATTTTTTATGTGTGGATAAGAGCAAATCATCAGTTGGAGTGAATGTGTTTAGCTCCCTTTAACTCAATGAGCCTGTGCCAAATTACATAAGCAAAGATTATGGCACCAGAATAGGCAGAATAATTTTAAGGCAATCTCCACAGTTACAATTTGTTTGTTTTAAAGAGGAAAATATTATTTTGCATTTGGTAAGGACCATTTACAGTTTAGGGCATTATTAAATTTTAACAGTAATGTTTTGCATTATGACAAGCAGAGATAATTAGAACTATCTTAAATATCCAGCTTGAAATGTCTTCTTGTTTTCCTTCTATGGGAAAAAGTATCCTTTTAGAAGAGAACTAGATAAACAGCTCTACTTCTTTATAGGGACATAGAATGAAACAACCTTGTAAATAAATTAGTTAGATAATCTTTTGGAGCTTAATGGGAATATGGAAGCAACTATTATTCTTACAAGCCAAATAACGTAAAACATTTGACTTCTCTAATTAAAAACATAGAGCAATAAGGCTATGACTAAAAAAAATTAAAGACAGAAAACTCAGTAATGGTTTTTGTGGAACTTTAGATGAAAATACTGTGTTAACTCACATAAAAATAGTGCTACAAATCATAAAATGTAACATATATAAATAATGTTATAAGACTATTAAAAATCCTTTATTTTATTACTGATAAATACCATAATTTAAAATATAAAAGTGTGATTTTTACTTGATTTTGTAAATAGAATTTGGAGTTTCTTAAGCATTGCTGCTTTATCCCATTTCTATCTTTATTGTTTTTAAGTCAAAGTATTTCTTGTGCTTTGAAAACTAAGCAGGCCACCAATGTTGTCTGTGAGCCTACAGAGAATCTCTATTTCAAAAAAAGGCACAGCAGATAATCTATTATTTGCTAAAGGCAGAATTACCTTCTCAATTCACTAGACTTCAAAACTGCCTAAGAATAAAGAATCACCATGCTAGTTCTCATTAAAGCTTCATCTAGGAGAGTATTCTGCCATCAGCAGTACCCATAAGTAGACATCAAGGAAAAAGAAGATACTTACAAGAAAAAATTCTTCCCTCTAAAATTTTTCCACCCTCTCTCAGTCCAGGGAATTTTTTTGGTTTGTATATTTTATTTGTCTCTAACGTGGACAATTTTACTTCACTGTGGAACAGTCAGAGCTATACTTGAGGTAAGCATATTTTATATGTCTATTTGATACTTCTGACTATAAGCCATTTGTTTTCTCAACACTGTATCTGCCTGCCATGCCTGCTAAATTCCTGTCATGTAGCTCCAGATGCAGCAAACCTGTCAGTATCTCTGAGTGGTGTGGTCCATAAATAAGTCACACTTGAAACTCAGATTGTTCTTTGAGAATGCAAGTTGATGAGCTGATATGCATTACAGAAAAAAACGTTATTATTTTCAAATTTTATTTTTTTATACTATTTTATATCTCATTACACAGTAATATAATAATCTCAATTATATCATGTCTCCCCTTGGTATTTGTGCATTACAGTTGTGGTGAAGAAGGTAGGCCTTTTAGTCATAATAGGAAACATCAACTCTGAGAGATAAAAAAACCCAGAGTTTATTACTGTGGTTTTTTGCAATTTTACTTCTCAGGGTATTTCACAGAATAAAACTGATTAAAAACCTGAATTATAATCTCAGGGAGGGGGAGAAAAATATACTTAAATTAGAGCAATTAACACACTTCAGAGCTAGAAGAATGTTAGATGACTTAATTTTTATGATCTTGAACTCTCTATTAATCTGTGTCTCTTGTTCCTTTATATTTCATTTCCATGAGTTGACGTATTGCTACACTTGGTGTCGATGTGTAAGGGTAAAGGTGAGTTATGGATTGCGTGAGTCTATGGGATTAACAGCATGCTGTGGGAAATTTAACTATAAGATTCATAACATCTCTTTAGGGCACTCAGCCTGCAAAGAATAGCAAATTTTAAGGCCAGGCAACAGGAAATACTAAACAGCTCCTAAACTCCATTAAAACTGAGAGTTTCATTTGCGATCCAGAACCCAGAATCCCTCTCATGAGCACAAGACCTTGACAGAAGAAGAGAGGAGCCTCTGGGGAGAACTTGGAGGGGATGGTGACCTGAAGCCAGAGTGGAGCCCTGTCCTCACTCGCCTAACTCTTTTTGATCTGGGTTGTGCAGATCCAAGTCTGCTGGCTGATAACCAGCTTCTCTGGCTTTGTACTCACATAGTCACAGAACAATACACAGGTGGAGGAGTGGCCACTTGTTTAGCCCCTGCAGGCTGGATTTTCCTCGTGCCCTATACATACCAACACCAATTCCTAAATGAAAAGAGACGAGTAGTAACAAAACTATGGAATCCACAGACAGGAATGGCCAGCTATTTCAAATTGACTGGACAGCAATTTGAAATACAGATGCTTTTCTATTTATTTTGCTAAAACAACCTTGAAAATTTAAAAACTATTTTGCTCAGACACTGAACTGTCCTTTTCACTAGAGCTTTGTAAGATGATAAATTAAGTTCTACAGTAAGGTCATTTGCTGAATTCTGTGATATATCAGGCTTAAAAAGGAAATTTCAAAAAGTATTTCTTATCCTACTGAATCTGAAATAATGTCATGAAGCAGACTTCACCTGTGTGTCAACTACAAGAAAACATGGGAGTGAAATAAATTATGGATTTGCTGATTCTGATCTGGACTAGCTCATTAACCCAAAGTGGAGGTAGATATAGTTAGATAGGTCTAAGAAAAAATTTAGTCAGAAAAAGGAGGGATCTTTGATGACAGAATGCTGACATTTCCATGAATGCCAGGAAAACTGTACTTTGTGTGAGTTTCCTAACCTTGATTAACAAATACGCTGGCCCAACCCCTGTGAATATCCCTAGATGCTACCTATATCTCTGTGTTTTTGCTGTCAAAACTCTTCAAGATGATAAAAGGAAGAAAGGCAGGCATTTATCTTCTTTCATTCCGGTTCAGACAAAAGTATTATTAAGGCAATAACACTGTACCTAATACTGAACTGTGAAACTGCACAATTAGTTGAAGGTAGCAATAATGACTAGATCTTTGCTTCTTTTTCTTCTTCCTCTTGTTCTACCTTCCACCCCTATTAGTACCCTATTTTCCACTGAAATGTTGCTCCATCAGATACTGAAACTAGAAGCTGCTCCAGAAGGTGGAATATGTCTGATATGGTCTTGTTTTCCCAGTCACATATAGTAAAGACATTTAAACAAATATTTTAAATTTTAGTTGATATTAAAAATTTCAGGTGGGCTCTTGGCACATTTCTATACAAAAATTATACTCAGCTCCTTCTTTGACTAATGTAGAAATATTCCAGATTTACGCTCAGCAGATGCGAGATGAGAATCTGGCCGAGTATGTCAACACATCAGGAAAAAGAAACATCTGGATTCAAAATTGATCTGTAAGGATCTTTTTCACAATGCCCAAGAAAGCAAGGAAACACTAGTAGCAGACACCCCTCTGTCTGCCAAGATTCTGCAAAAAATGATGGAGTATTTGTTTCTCAGTGAAAAAGATTATGCAGTGGCTATAGTGCAAAGTACATGTTTTGTTATCTAAATATGTGTTTTCAGATTTAAAAAAAAAAAAAGGAGCATGTGAAAACTGGCATGCTTTATCTTGCAGAGGAACACATTGCTGTTTTGGCTGACTGCAAACTTAACATTACAAATTATATTAAAAGCAAATTCATTATCACTTGATTTGTGTACATAAAACCCATACTTTGCTGTAGGCATTTTTTACAGCTTCTAAAGTAGAAACAACCATGGATATGGCTGCATAACTTCATTTTTTGCAATGAAATTTACAAATTGCAATCATTTTTCTTCCTTTAAGACACAACAGGAGACCTCCTGCAGCTCTCTTTTTGACAAAAGACAGAACAAACAGCAATTTGTCTGGATAAAGCATTTAGACATTTGTAAAATTAGAGTTGACTGAAAATTTTCACTCAATAATTGCTAAAAGAACATTGAGTTCTGGAAGATGTTCCTTGCACATCAACAGAACCAAGCTAGCTGCAATTCAGAGAAGTCAGACTAAAAAAGGAGGCATATTTGTAGACAAAATGCTGGCAGCAGAATTTTTCCTGAGTTCTGGTGAAATACTTCATACCATGTATGATATTGGTAACCTTGATTAGCACTCGTCAAATACCTGAATCATATCCTCTTAGGACTTTATATAACCAAATCAAGGATGATCAAATGTTTTCTATCAAATTTTGTTTTAGCAGAAAATTGAATTTTATAAGAAACATTTTCATATTGCAAGCATGTGTTTCTCATAGAAAACCTGACCTTTTAAGTTTTGTTAAAAAGCTGACATTTTCCAGAGATGCATTTTGATTTGTGTTATGAGACTGAGACTATATTACATTAATTCCATTTCATGATTTTTATCATGTCTCATCTCATCTGCCTCTTTTCTAAGCAACTCCAAACATTTCAGCCATCCTTCACAGAAGTTTTTCATGGCCCCAGTCATAGAACTTTGCACTTCTGCAATCTGTTAGTGGTGAGGGCATGAGCTGTACAGCACACCTCAGTGGCAAGGTAAACCAGCCAACTTCTGAAAGGTAGAATAACTTTTCTTTAGCATTCTTCAATGTTGCCTTTTTAGGATTTTATCATCACAGCTGTCTGTATAAATTCATTTGCACATTGACAGAGGTAGCTCCTGAATACCTAAGTTCATCTCCTGAATGAACATTAATTGAATACCTGTAATTAGTTCAAGTAATTTTTCTTCAGTGTACACTGTTGCACCTGTCAGAACTGAATTGTCATAGATGTCAACATGTGCACATTCACAGAGAATGACTAAGGCTCAAGGAGAGTCAGGATTTGTGCTTGGTCTCAGTTTAATTAACTCCTGCCCCAACATTTGAACATGCGGCTGTACATACTCAATGCAAAAGTACCTTAGGTTTGATGTCTTCTTTAAGCTTGGATTTCTTGCCGGTCTTTCCAGACTGTAGTGTGCCTGCATAACACTTTCAATATAAAACAAGCAATCATACAAAAGTCTATTTTCAGAAATATGGAAAGAAATACAAGAAGCAGTAGCAGGAACAGTGTAGAGATAAAAAATATGATTTTAAGAACAAAAGACTGAATAGGGAAATTTTTTCAGGAACCCTAAGTAATGAATAGATATTAATGGACATGTAGTACTTAATCCATGAAGAATTTAATTGCTATTTATTTATTTATTTATTTATTGTTTCTACTTCACAACTAACACTTATTTAAACCTAGGAATTGTACGAAAAGAAATAACAGAAATGTTTTTCTGATTAAATAAATAAATTATAGAAAGAAGTGGTTTTTGAGGCAAGAAGACCATGTAAAGCTCTTGGCAATCTCTCTAATAAACCCAAATATTAATCAAATACTTAAAATTACAAAGAATAATTTTTATTGATACAATGACTTTAAAAAAAATCTTTTTTCCAGATATCAAAATGTAAGATATTTTGTGATATCTTTGGTGTTTTATAAAACTTGTTTCATCTACAAAGGTGTCTGTTTAATAAAATTTGAATTGACATCTATAAGAAAGATATTTAAAAGTTCTCCCAATATGTGTTATTAAACCCGCCAACCTACAGATCTTCTCTGTGTCACATCTTATGACATTCAGTTCTATTGCTAGCATCCATTATTCTTTTTTTTTTTTTTTAATTTTGGAATGAAAAGTCTCACC
>VXBX01006539.1:713069-727834 GCA_013400415.1 Scytalopus superciliaris
GGAATGCAAAGTCTCACCTTTGAGTTGCAGATTTCTGTATGAAAAAATCATGATGAATTGTAGTTGTAGTATAAATTTGAAATGCGAATCTTTGTTTTTCTTCCTTTCTGTTCCATGCACAATATTCTATCCAACACCCCTCAGATATTCATGGCACAAAAATTATGCCAAAGTCTGAGTTTTCCTTTTTGACTTTTGAGAGAGAAAGCTGTTTTAGTCCAACTGTTATTAAATAGGTTTGACCATGACCATGACTGTGTGCTGACAGCTGCTATCAGTCAAAACAAAAAGTGATAAAGCAGAGAGAGATATCCAAAAGCTTGGATTCCAGAATGATCTGGATTGTTCAATTTTGTGTTAGCAACATTAAGTTTACCAGATTAATTCTAGAATAATACATGTATACTTTCATATTTAAAGACATAAAATGTGACTTGACTATCAGAGATGTTGCCAACATACATTTCAGTTCAATGGAAGTTGCAGGCTTTGGGGCTAAATTCACCAAATACTGCAACCTTGTGATCAGGATACATCTGTACTGCACGTTGCAGCTTGGCCACCATAAGCAATCCAGCTGCTGAAGAGTTGCACAAATCAGCCTGTGTGGAACACCACACTAACACAGCTATCATGTGTCTGATAATCTGTAACATACTGCAGTGTGAGATGCAATGTTTATGTTCCCTGGCACCGTAGTGTACAGGTTTTAGGCTCCTGCCATCTCTTGGGACATCACAACACATGAATTAGATATAGACTGTCAATAGAGCATATGGGAAGAGAGGAGTGCCAGCACTCTGACCAGATAATAAATAACTTAGGCCAGCCAACAGGAAACAATATACATAATCCCTTGCTCACATTTAGGCATTTTAGCTTTGCCACAGTAAGAGATTTCACTTTATGTATGATTCATAGCCATTTCTGAGAATGGCCATAAATTCATAACCATTCCATTATTGAGATCCTTTGCTTAAGGAAGGAGTGGGGGAATCAAGGCCAAAGGAGGATTGCACTTGTAGCTTACTGTTTCCATATATTATTGTTCCATATTCCATATTATGACATTCACTTATCATCATGAGATTTGGCTGCAGGTTCATATTCTCCCTGAACTGATTTTAAGACACATCACATGCTTCATGGGAGAGAGTCTTTATCCTATAGCTAGAAGATACATGGGATAGGAATGGACTGCCCATGCCTTGCTGGGACTTAGAAACACCAGGAACAACACTGGGCCCATCTGGTTCAGTACCTGATAGAAGTTGAAAGCAGATACCCAGATTAGAATTATAAAACTATTTTACACACACACACACAGAAAATAAAAAAATCCCAGTTTTTAACTTTTCACTGCTCAGGACATCTCAGCACATTTGTAGGCAGAGAAAGTATCTATTGAACCTACTTTTCTTTCAGGGAGTAATTAAGCCCTCATCAGTGTAGGGCAGAAAAAAATACACATATCTTCAGGGCTTTCTTAACCCACATTTCCTTTTTCTCAGTAAAGTCAGATTGCAGAGAGTATGAAAGACCAAGCTTCTTGTGTAACTGCTAGTGTGGAAGGAATAAGTCCTTGTTCCCTGGAAGCAAATTAATTTGGTTGCTTATCTGTTGAGTAATGGTTTGTTTGATTGCAGTTTGTCAGATTTGTGGTTTGGCTGCAACTTCGTGTTTGCAGAGTCTGTTTGGGGCTGTCTGTTATGAGTAGGAAAAACATCTTGCAGCTTGAGGGGTGAAAAAGTCTTTCTGTTTTTAATCACTGCCAACAGTGTTAGCAGTTTGTTTGCTGCCAAAGCTCTGTGACAGCGTAAGGTTGACTCAGGAAGATGTTTCAGAAGCCTGAGCAGGGAAGAACTAGCAGCAATGAAGGGTAACTTGCACCGGAAGAGCATTGCATTATCTGTCTTTAGGATGAGGGGAAAAGCTATGGTAGAAAGACTGAAAAGACAGCACAGAAACCAAGAATGTAAATAGAGTTTATATTTTTGCAGATAGATTTTGAAAATCAGAAGTCTGTAACTTTTTTCCCCCTTGTTTAAAAAATTGCCATGGTATGTGTGGGATCAAATAACAGAATTTCACTCCAACAGGCTATTGTGTATTTTCTGAAAGCATGTGGTTTGCATGTACAACAGTATATTTTGGAACACAGATGTGATCCAGTTGAAGGCACATCAATACACATATAATTTAGGGAGCCCACACAACATTCTGTACCAATAAGAAACCAGAGTTAGATGCCTGAAAATCACAGCATGTAGTGTATCCACTTGCCCATTTTACAAGCTGTGGGATGTCAATCTCAGTATAGTGTACTCAGTTATTGGGCAGGTATTTGGGGTAATTCAGTTTCTGTTTGCAAAATCAGCCACCATTTTTGGGGTTGATCTCACTTGAAGGTCTTGCTGAACCAGGCTGCAATTATACCTCTCCTTGCAAGACTAAAGTAACATCTTAGTCACCTTCGTGGGCAACTGATAAAGCAGTTAACATTTTGGCTGCTGAACACATGCCTCAGTCCTGCTCTGGCAGATGTAGAACCTTCCAGTTCCCTTTCCATTGGATATGTGATGATCGTCCATTTTGTGTACACACCAATCCATTTTTGAGTGGACTCTTGGAATGAACTAGCCAGGCCCTCTGTGTTTTGGCTCTAAGGAAAAATCACTTCAGAAACGTATCCTAACAGATGTTACAAAAGTTAGGTTCTTTACACACTCCTTCAGCCTTATCCTTGCAAGAATTATTTATTTTTTTTCACATATTGACATGTGCTCGTGTAGCAGCTCTGTTTGATGACATACAAAGAGCCTCACAGCTGTCTCTCAACAACAAGATGCAATGAAAAATCTTCAGTTTTTCATTGCTTTTTTCTGTTGTTTTTCCCTACAGTCCCTTTTGTCCTGCAGATGCTACCAATATAGTTCTTACTACCAGCTTTTCAATCCCAGCTGAATGGGCTTTTCCATCTCAACCCTGGAGGCTCTGGGATTCTAACTTTAGAAATAACAATACAGTTTGGAGTTTGTCAAGGGAAACAGCAGAAAGACTTTAAAACAAAGGATTTTGGAAAACAGATCCTAGAACAACACATGACAGAAACTGTGCAAAATTTAGAGTATGTTTAGCTCCCAGGATCACAGAACCAGACTTGATCCCAATAGGCATTGCTTGCAGCCTGTTTTTATTCTACTGAGTTTTCATCTCTGGAAGTTAATGGAAATTAAGTGGACTGTTTGCTTAGGAAAGTGTAAGAGGCATGGACTAGGGAAACTGTGCTCATGAAGTAGGTGACTTCAGTATTGAGAGTATGTGAGGTGTTTGGGTAAGAACCAACTGCCAAGAAAGATCTTCCCACACATTGTGCTAGGTCTCTCAAAACCTGACACTGCTGTCTTCTGTATTTAGTCCTGTTCAGAGCTAGTATGCAAGTAGTTGAGTGCAACTGCAGCTGTTATTTGGCTCTGGCCCAGGACACTAACAGACAGTACACCTCCTCTGGGCCAAACCATGCATGCTTGACTACTCTCTTCTCTGCTCCTATACTTTTAATTTCACAGATTACCTGCCTGTTTGGCTAAAGATAAGGCTCATATGGCCAGGCAGCTGACTTTGACTACAGAAGCCCAAACTACTTAGACAGAAAATAGAAATAGTCATTTTATGTACCCCATCAAAGAAAACAACCTTTGCTTTAGACTATGATGGATCCCAGCTGACATGCCCTGTCTGCATCTGCTCTGGTAATGATAGGTTCTGTTGGTGTGATCCTGTGCCTGGCTAGTGTCCTAGTGAGAATGGAGGAGGGAAGAGGTTGTAACTGCTGCACACTCTCTCCAGACTCTTCCATGACTGGGTCCAGAATACAAAGGACAAAGACTTTGACAGACCCATAATGAATCGTGGGGACCATCAGATGCAGATGTTACCTCTGGCAAACAATTCTCTCTGCTTCATGGTGGCAGTCACCCATGTAACTGCAGGGGTATGCAAATATTTTTCAACAGCATGCAACCTTCTTGTATAGCACAAACTGCTCCAAAATACTGAAAGTATTGGTCAGAAAAAAATGTCCTTCATGGAGAAGCCTATTATCTCCAGGAAATATCTGGGTATACTCATTACCTATCTCAAGCTGAAGTATGGCTGTTTAACTGCTGACACATTGGCTGCAATGAGAATACTAAGTGATGATAATGATGGGCAGAACTCCAAACTCTTTTCCCTTCTCCAAGTACTCTTTATAAGCAGGAAAATTCATAACTCTTGCTCTTTTTGTATGTGTGTATCTACTTTTTAAATTTAATATGGTTTACTGTGCAACTCCAGTAAAATAAGACAGAGAGGGATTTTTGTTGAAAGAAAAAGGTATGGAGCTGTGATTCACAACCTTTCAGAGTGAAACAAGTATAGCAAGAAGTCAAAGCCTTCAAATGTGACACACACTACGTGCCGGACCGGGACAGCTTTTTTTGAGAGTGAAGGGTTTAGGTAGTATAAGGCCAGTTCCCAGTCACTGACAAAATAGCAGGGACAGAATTGCCAGCAACATGAGATGGTTCTATTGGAAAAATGCCTAGGAGATAGCTGTATGCTTAGAAAATGATAAGAAAAAAGAAATGCCTTAAAAAATGATCTAGAGTCTGTCCTAAGATGCTCCCTTTCTCCCTCAAAGAGGGCAACAAACAGGAGACCCAAAATCTCAAATCTCTCCATCTGACTATATTGCAGTCAGGCAGTTGCCAAGCTTTTCATAGTTCTTACTGAATGCCTTCTCGTCATCTATGAAGCCATGATTATCCTCAGTCCATATTAACCCTTGTTCACAGCCTTCAGCTTAGTAAAAAATCTGGTCCTTTCAGTGTTCTATTGAAAAACAAAACAAAGTCAGGGTGTCTTCCATGGCTCTGAACACAGGAGGTTTGGATGGCTAAAATTCAAATCCAGGAAAAAAAGGAAGTCCTCAACTGTGGTTCCTGAACCAGTCCCCACCCAATGATATTTTCCAAACCAACGTGAGAAGTTCAGCTGGCTCAGGCCAAATCCATGTAAAGGAGTGTGTTCACTGTTAAACAGCAGGGCAGGACTCAGTGAAACTCTACGGTCCTGTGGGAGACAAAGTAAAACACAGTGCACAGCCATAACAGCACTCAGACCCTTTGCATATGCTGGCAAGAGCAGACTTGAGAAGAGTCTCCCTGTAGAGCCCTGTCAGCTGTTTCAGATCTACCCACCTTCATTCTGGCTTGGGATAAACACAGTGGGATCTGGGCTAGTGCAAAGGAGGCACACATGGCCTTGATCTGGCTTGAATCCTGTCCTTGTCTTTGTGATAATAACCATAGTGTTGTAGCTAACATTCAGTCGTGGCAGTGGCAAAGTCTGAGGCAGTGAGCCAACACAGAGATGCAATGCATAGCAAATCCACAGCTAGGTCCATGACTGTAGATGGAAACCAAAGACAAATGGAATTAAAGGGCCCTGTTCCTGCATATAAAAGATGCAAGGTTGCTTCCAAGGACAATGACTCTGGGCAAGCAGGCAGAAATGAAACAAGAAGGGACTATGAGAAAGCTCACAGGCCATCTGTAGGAGGTTCACTAGCTGTGGGAGATCTGGCATGGTCAGACAGTCCTGACTTAGCATAAAGTTAGCTGGCACAAAGTCACCTCATCAACGTATTTGGAGTGCTATAAACTTACTTCGCTGGCTCAAGTGTAAGTTTATCAGCACTCTGCATCATGTAGTGGGAGTGTTCTTATTCCAGCTGAGTCTGGATTTAATCTACAGCCAAACCATAGACATAGCCAGTGAGAGCTGTAACTGAACAAGAAAATGGATATGTGCACTAATGGTAAAAATTGAGGAAAAAAAGTCATTACAACATGGGGGAGCAAACTGGCAACTATACGTGCTGAGTAGAGAAATGAAAAGTATCCAAAATACCAAATGATTATAAAGGCATGATGCTATAGACAGCATATACAATTCCTATGGATTTCAAGTGCAGAGCATGCTGTGACAAATGTTTTGCAAATGGCCCAGTGGAAGTTGAAATATTTAGGCTTCACAGTAGGAAAGACAAGTGAAAAACACAGTGAATGAGCTTGTGACATGCTCCCTGTGATCCTTAATGTTCATGTATCACACCAATAATTTCCTGCAGGCCAGAGAAACTTAAGTGTTTCTAATTTTACTGGAATTCTCTCCTGTCTTCCTTCAGTGTTGTTTCTTTATTTACTGGGCCATACAGCTAAGCACTCTAGTGCCATCTGAATCTTCTCGAAGATATTCTGGACATGAAAGTGAATGAAAAATTGCTCCATTCACCAGTTTATAGGTCCAATTTTTCCTGTAGGTAAGAAGTATTAGATTGTTATTCAGATGTCTTAGACCACACTGAAATCAGGCAAAAGCAAGTAGAAATTACCAGTATTCATAACATCCCAGACAGAAAATGCAGTTAGTAGTTTATAAAGCTTTATGGGAAAAAACCCAAACCAACAAACAAAAAACAAAAAAACCCCAAAACCAAAACAACAACAGAAAAACCCCAACCAAAACCAAAAAACAAACAAGCAAAAAACCAAAACCAAAACCCTAAACCAAAACAAAAACATTTATATCAGAAAGGTTCCTGCCTTATGGAGGTGACTCCTGTTTCTGAGACAGTTCCAGTTCCAGCTCTTGAATACCTGCAGCCCATCACTTGGAGAGGCAATTTCAGCAGGCTCCCTACAGAAACATCCATCAACTCCTGAATTTGATTCCACCCTGCAGGATTATTTTCAGATAATCTTTGACTGCACCATGATTTTTGCTGTGTGGAGAATGTTAATGCTTGCAGACCATTTGCCTTCAAATTCCTACAGAAACTCACACAGATATTTCACAATAATATTCATTGTGTTCCTTTCTTAATTATGAGGTAATTTGACTGTGTCTATCTGTTAAATAAACAGAGCATTGTTTCATCTTCTTGGACTACTAGACTACCTGTAATCTGGAAAATAGAGTGGTCCACAGTTTCATCATGGCAGAACTTCTTGTTTGGTGACTTTCTGATGAGCCTTACACTGGATCTTATGTATCAATTTCCATGCTTTAGAAAGGATACATACAATAAACATCCAATTACTGTAAACACATGTTGAAAGCTATTGGCTTGAATGGGACATCAGTACTTAGGTAAGATAAATCAAAACAAAGAGGTAGTGACAAAGCATATCATATTACACTTTTTCAGTAAAGAAAGATCAAATAGAAATTTTTAATCTTCACAGTCCTTTTGTGCAGACTGACCTTCATATCTTTGTTCCTCTAGAAGGTAGCCCAGCTGGCATAAAAGATTCAAATTATCTGAGAAAAATGAACTTACTAAATTTCTTTGAAAAACATTGACTCAAAGGATTTGTAAGTTGTAGTCTCAAACCTGATCATGTTGCAGACGACACAGTTGTATGGAGAAGGTTTCTACCTTCCAAGTATTGAAAGTGCTGATAGCAAAAAATCAATGAGGGTGGAGAAGCATACTGTACAGGAAGCATAACTGACCTCAAGGACTAGAGCAATGGAATTGCATAAAGATCTCTAACACAATGTGCAAAAATCAACAGCAGTTTAGCAAAGGTTGAAAACAAAGTTTTAATAGGGTGACAAGTTTTGAATTTATCCTGAAGAAATCAGTTAAGAATCTTCTTTAAAAATAATATATAGTCATACAGAAGACTATACAGTCATAATAGCAGTGATTCATCTGTCTAGTAATTAGGTGATAATTATGTTAAGTTTTTAAATTCTTAAAAGCATTTTTTTTTGTGGTTTTATGATTTGGTTTTTCCCCTAGGATATAATGTTATCTGAACTAGTACTATTTTCGATACTCTAATGAAGACATACTAGATATTAGTGTTATAGTTGTCATAATTTAAAGACATAAATAAGGTGAAGTTTGGAAAAAGTTGTAATACTTACTGTCAGACCAACTAGCAGAGTTGTAAAAAGCAAGTAAATCTTTGGATAGACTGCTTTTCTTCAGTCATAAGAAATGTTTATGTTCCTCAAAATCTGTGAATTTTCCATGCTATATTATTTTGTTCAAAAGCATATAGTTGAATGACTGACAAATAAGCCAAAATAAAAGACTAAGCATAGAATAACAGATAAATTACCAAGTATATGGAAAGCAAGAGGAAACAATCAAGATGAAATTAAGGAATACTTGTAGAAACATGTTTTTTTATTTCTGTACTTCCTTTGAGGGGGGGTTATATATGTGAAATATAAACCTGCAAGCAACCATTTTTCATGGTTTTGTTTCATAATATCCATGCTATGCTACATTGTTGCATAATGTGACTTATGCAAAATATTTTAAGGAATCATTTGAAGACAAAAGTGTTTCAGATTAGGAAAGGGAATCAAGAGTTGTTAAGTTCACTAGATAAATTTGATTCAGATTTCATTACATGAAAATAAAACAGTAAAAGGGTGAGACTAAGCACTGGAAAAACACTATTTACTTTTTCCTGTCATAGAAACAGCTATGAAAATCACCTGCTGTTGCAGGACTCAATGAGCTAATAGTTGAAACTTTTCACAATTATTTTCAATTTTGATATCAATCCTCAAGAGTACACTGACGTTTTCCTGATGATATTGCCTCACAAACAGTACCAGATTTAATTGAGTTATTGGTATGTTTATTGACACAAGCATCAAATGACTTTGTCTACATGAATTATTGGCTGGTCCAAACATCTCTGACCTGTCAGTTTCCCTGAGTGGAAATCAGACACAATTTATCTTGTGTCTAACCTCTGCAGTGTCAGATAAAAGTGACAGAGCCCATGATGCTTACAATAATATGCAGATGGCAACTGTATGATTGCAGAGGTTTAATCTGTTTTCAACTCGTGGCTGCAAAGGACATGGAGATGGAGGCCAGTGATTGACTTGNAGAAATTAACTCAGTAAGTAACAAATACAATAGTAAACTCACTACTTTCCTTAGGAAAAGCAGATTCTTAACCTTCACCGCCGGCCCAGGCAAACAGCCCTTGGAGCACGCCTAACTTGACACAGATAAGCCAGGCCTAAACACTGAGAGCTGCCAGCGTGCTAGCCCGTGAAGGAAAAGAGAGCAAAAGAGAGCAAGAACACCTCCCCCTTTGGCTTATATACACCTGATTATGTAAAGAGATGGGATGGAATACTTCCTAGATTTTGATCCTGGTTACCAAGGAAGGCCTACAAGAAACAACCCATCACAAGGTGAACAGCGTTAACACCTGGGATACTAACAGTGCCAGCTCATTGCCATCAAATAATTCAAAATCTCAAGAGGATCTACTGAGAGGATGGTAAGGATAAGCTGAACACCACACCTGACTGTTGGAGAGGCTGAGGTGTATTCTGTAAGCCTGTCCAGTTAACAACACACCTGCTTCCAGACTGGTAAACACACACATAAAGAATCTTATCATAATATTACTATTTAATATTTGTGGCTTAAACTACCTGTAGATGTACAGTGAAGTCAAAACTGGGTGGAACAGCCTTGGACTCTGTGATACATCCAATGATACCATTATCAGCCCTGATGTGCAAGAAAGAGTGAAAAAAAACTGCCAGGAATATCCAGGGCTGAATGAGAGCCATCACCCTTTCCTGTAACTTACTAAATGCCCTCATCTCTGACAACTAATCCTTTTTGCTTAAGTTACATGGGGAAGATTTTGGGAAATGTTCCTTAGAAAGGAACTCACAGGTATGTCTGTACTGAGCTGTTACAGAACCATGTAGGTGAGCTGCAAATCCACTTATAATACAATTTAAACCAATGTCATTTACTAATTAGTGAGAAACACCTATCTTCTAATTACCCACTGATTATTATTTGATCCCCAACTTGCTTGGTGTTTACTAATGAAAAAACAACAGCCAGAAATACACTCTTGGTATAAAAAGAAAAGTTATTACCTAAAAAAGGGTCCATTAACACAGAATAATTAAGGGATTTTTACTATTATTATTTTGCATCCTGACTAACCAATACATTAATTTGAGGCATACACTGACCTCAGTTGAGTTATATCACTCTAAACCGAGATCATACAGGGGAAGGAGAGGCCCTTTGTCTTCAGAATTCATGTTAATATTATGATAGATATATGAACACACAGTTGTACATTTATGCATTCATTCCAGTTTGTACACAAAATCATGGTTCATTGTATTTACTTTCCCTCTGTACTTGAACTTGCCTGAAATCCTAAATACATCCTCATGCACAATGCAAACTCTATATACCCCTTCAACAGAGAAGAAATACTGTTTTTATATATAAAAATCCATATAATATATATTATTTATATTATTTATAATACATAGACTTATTTAAACATTTTAAACAGATTTTCTTTTTTACAGAAATATTGTTAGCTAGTGTATTTTCCTGACGTTTTGCAAAATAATGGAAAATTAGTTCATTCTAAAGACTTCATAATAGCTACTTTTCCACTGGGAAATTAATTCTTTGTTCCTTTGACTTTCCTAAAAGAAATGAAGGCACAAAGCCATAGATAATACCCAAATTTCTAAACAGTTTCAATTTCTAAGCTTTAAATTACCATAAAGCCATTTGATCCATCTATATTTCAAACACTTATAAGTAGAGAGATTTATATTTACATCTGGCACTATGACAGAGTTGTAACTAGCCTCTTTTGGATCCCTTTGCCTAGACCCTATCACATCTGACACTGCGCTGGTAATGTAGAGGGCTGGAGAATGCTATTAGTGAACCATACTCCAGAGACAGACAACTATAAATGGTACTTAGTATCAGAGTTAAGAAAATACTTGTTTTATGTATTTAACAGATTTCCTGGGATTGTGTGGTAAGATATACATCTGTTGCAGAAAGAAGACATTAAATAAGGTTTTCCATTAGGAAAGGTCTATTCTATTTATACAGTTCCCACACTGCATGTCAGAACAGAGTTTGAAACAGGGTAGAAATATTTTTACATTATCACAATGCAAAATATAAAAAGTAATAATTTTAGTTTTAGATATCCCGACATTGTTATCTGAGTTTATTAGAGTTCTAAACTTGTAAAATACACTGTACTTGAGGTGTAGCTGTGTGTTTCCAAAACTGCATTTGGACAGGGAAGAAGAGGCTGTGGTCAGCCTGTGGCTTTGGCACACCTGCTTTGTCAGGCTCTGAGAGCACACTTTGCAGCAATAACAAGTGATGCTTCATCCTTTCTCCTCTACTATGGGCAAATTGAATAGGAAAAGGTGCTACAGTGAGTTTGAATTCTTATAGAGTTGTCTATAGGAAATAGCTATGCAGCACTCACAAGTGTACAGTCATCCTTACACAGCTTACAGAAGACAGAGAGTTATCCATGTGCACCTGTAAGCAGATGGTTTGCTCTGAAATCCAGGTGGAAGCAGCTGAACAGTAGCATGAAAAGAGTCTAATGGTTTGGGGAAAAGTCTGCATTTTTGTTCTTTCTTCTAAAGAAAGGATAAGTTAAAAAAACCCAACAGCTCTGACAGAGAACGATTTAATTTTATTTTTATTTTAAAATAGTTGGTGTTGATTCAGATCTTCAGAAAAGCAACCCTGGAAAGCTGACACTTTTTGTGATAGAACATAGGAATGCTGGGGCGGGAGGAAAGCAGAATTTCTGGAATAACCTGGTCAGACTGCAGTGATTGTTCTATTTTCTGAAAGTTATTTTGAAAGACTGCAGGAAGATGCATGGAAATGACCAGTAAAAAACTGAATTGAAGAGGAGCCTAGAAGGGCTGAAGAAGGAAATGTCAAAGATTGGTTGATATGAGACAATTGAAACAAGGTGGTGTATTTTATACTTGAAATCTCTGTGTGATAGTGATCGGTTACAATTCTGACACTGACTGAAGCAAGTATTTATCAGCTTCCATGCTTTTGAGTACTTAGTGAACAATAATTGATGCTGCAATAAACTATCTAAGAAAAATTACCTCTTCAGCTTATACTATAGATTCATCCAAACGAAGGGTCCAAAATTTGTGCAAATGCAGAAGGTGAGTGGGCAAAAGCAATATTGCAGGCAAAAAGGGTTTTCTCTAACATGTGCTTTGTTCTCATGCACTTGATGGTTTTCGGCTGCTGACAGCAGAGGAAGGTAGCTGTAATACTGCACTACAAAAATTCTGAAGATGTTGCACTCCACATAACTTTCACTATGAAAGAAAGGAAATCTTAAAGGATGGGATGAATGGGCTGTCAGTCTGAAATCACAAGGAAAGCTAAATTTAAAAGCTGGACATAGCTGTGCAAGACAGTATTATGCCAAAAACTGTAATATTAGCACTGAAAGGAGAGCCACAGGCAGCAGAGGGTAACCTGGTAAACTTCAGCTTTATGATAGTGAATTTATCCCCACTAAGGGACTTTGTGAACTATATTCATAGGGGAACAACCGACTGGAAAGGATTCAATCTGTAATTGAACCAGATGAAAAAGTATCCATTATAGGATTAGAGAGAGGTCATGCTATGGTGTTGCTATGCTGGTTCTTTCACTTTTCTGCTCTGGGTCCATCTTAGGATATCCTTAGTAGCTGTGGAATGTTGCAGGACAGGGATGGAGAACTGTGTTGTTCTCTCATATAGGATGATTGTTCTTTACCTGGGATTGAGGCTAAATGAAGAGGATGGGATTTGTGTGGGAGGATGGGTGGGGTGGGGGGGGGGGAGGGGTGGAATAGCAACTTCCCAAATGTATGGTGCTCTACACACATGACACCTGATTCAAAGTGCTTTATCCCTCAATGTGAGCTACTCCTTAGAGTGGGTAAGGAATGAGAACATACAAGCATGCATATAAAGAGGGGTAATGTGCACTTTGATAATCATCACACAGTAGGAATTTTCTTTGTTGTCATATAATCTAACACAAGTACATATGTAAACAGCAGATATAATTTATGATTACCTTTCCTATTTTACCAGCAATTGAATAGTGCAAGGATTCTCTTCCTGTTAAGCTCACACTGGATTTTAAATTGTTTGTGTCATACAGAATTTGAGAAGTCTTCTCTGTATTCATGCTGATATGGTACTTCTGCTTCTTAAAAAAGCATTCCTGCGTGGAACTGCTGCACAGACAATTTTCTCTATTCATTACAGCCTCCCAAATCCTCCTTCTGGAGTCCTGCAGCAGCACCTGATTTGAGGACAGAAACTGAAACTATGCACAAGTTAAAAAATAAATTTATGTTTTAATTCAAACTTGTCATGACCAGTCTTTGTTCCAAGACCAAAAGCATTTAAGCAAAGTATAACCACTTAATGGTGCAGTGAGAGAAACTGCGTAGGGCTGTTACGTCCTGCTGAAGATCCTGCTATGGTTTATGTCTGCCATTAGCTGCACAGTAATGGCAAAGTTTGTTTCTGAAAGATAGATATGTTATCTATTCTAAATATTTCTACTTGGTTTATTAGAGAGTTTATTGTTTTCTTCTAACAAGGAACAATTATAAGTGAAGAAAAAGCCTGACAACTATTTACTTTCTTGAGGCCCTGGCACAAAAAGGTATGGGGTCATCATTGCTTCTATGATCATAGAATAGCCAGAGGATCATAATAATGTGTCACAAGAAAATGTTTTCAGTGAGATATTAGGCAGAGGTCTGGTGTATTTCTAAACCATATGTCAGGCCTTGAAAGTTTTCAATTGATTTGTCTCCAGGTTTAGTAAAGCAAAAACTTCTGCGGTAAAGGGTTATCACAAATATACAAAGGCAGTGTAACTCAGAGGAGCAATACTCATACTGAGCACTTATATGTAGACCTCAAAGAGCTTTTAATCACTAAATGCTTAACCAATTTGCAACAGATATCTTAGCTAACAATTACAGCCTCCCTTTAACTCCAAAGTATTTGTGGGCAGACTGTAACTCTATCAAAGATTTTATAGAAATAGCTCTTTAAGAAATACTTTCCAACTGCTAAGTATCACTCCTTAAAAATAATTCACACATGAATTTATGGATGTACATTGATGTAAAATAATCTAGTAGGCATTTAACACTAAACAAATTAAAATACTGAAATAAATTGATCTTTATGTGAATAAAATGCTTCTGCCCTGCCCTTATTAAACATTAATTCTGGAATTCCAACACCAGGAGTGTCCTTCTTTTACCAAAAGCCTCAGTAAAGACAGAAAACAAGAGAAAGCTGGACTGCTGACTTCTATTGGAACTGCATGAATAGAAAACAGCATTTGCTGGTGGTCCCAAATGAAGGAATCACATGCCTAAAAACAGATGCTATTTAATTTAGGATGTACCATCTATATCTGTTACTGCGTGAACTGGGGGAAGCAGAAGGAGGGGGTGGGGAGCGAAGGGTTCTGAAGCACCATTTGAGATTTGACCTTCACTCAAAGCTACTTTTTAAGTGCATGTGAAAACTGTCCATCTCCTGAGTGAGATGTTCAGTAAGGAGTTGCAAATCACAGAAGCCAGAAGCAACAGGCTATGGTTTCTCAGAGATGCAAAGCCAAAGTATTTATATCTATACCTTCATTATAAAAAGGTATGTAATTCTATGTAAAAAATAATATTATAGATCTTATGCAGTATTATTTACATAGATTTTTCATAAGTATTTATATATTTTATACATATTTATATGCATAAATGAAAGACAGCCCCCCACATGTATATATACATATATACACACACACA
>VXBX01006539.1:727843-753904 GCA_013400415.1 Scytalopus superciliaris
CTCGGGGCTACTCCATAAATTAATAGAGTTATTTCATAAAAGTCTATTTGTCTGTGGTCTTCTGCCAGAGTGCTGCCTGTAAATGTTATAACTACTAGAAAAATATATGAAAATCAGAAATTTACAATTTAAACCTTCAAACACTTAACATTGTCTTTCTCTTTTTTTTTTTTTTTTAATAGAGAAGTTAGGTACTCATAATTCTGTTTCCCTACAAATATTCTTTATAGCACTATTAGAAGATCAGTTTTTAAAGTATGATAAATATGTTGCCCATATTTAATGTAGTCTGGTCATCATAGATATATAAGTAGGCAGATTTAATGTGAAACAAAAGTAGTAAATATATATATTGGTGATTTTCTAGGCTTACAGTTAATGAGAAGAAGACACATTTTTAAAACCTCCCCATAATTCTTTTGGTGTGACAGCTGTGTCCTGCACACACAACTCCCATAAAGGAATCCATTCTTGCATTGTTATGTATAATGGAGTTATTTGACACAATGTAAGCACGGTAATATTGAGGAATCAAGAAACTTTATAAAAATAATGTGGAATAAACTTTTTATAAATAATTCCTTGTCTCCTTTGTACTTCTTCCTACATATCAGATTTGTGTTTTTTTTTTTTTTTTTTTTTTTTTAAGTTTTTTTTTTTTTTTTTTTTTTAAGTAGTTTCTTTTATTTCTTCAACTTCTAAAAAGTAGATTTATTCACATTTCTCACATAGGACAGACTGTACTGTTTAGGCTGCAATATGTAAACACACATTTAAAGTATAATTATCTTCCATTTCTGCTTTTTAGACTCTCTATATCCTGACTGTATCACTAAAGCTGAGTAAATGCACTGGTGCAGCCTCACCTTGAGTTCTGTGTGCAGTTTTGGGAACCATAATATAAAAAACCACATTAAGCTGTTGGAGAGCATCCAAAGTAAGGCCAAGAGGATGGAGAAGGGTCTGGAGGGGTAGCTGAGGTCACTGGGTTTGTTCAGCCTGGAGAAGAGGAGGCTGAGGGGAGACCTCATTGCAGTCGAAAAGGTTTTTCAGAGGGGATGTGGAAGGGCAGGTACAGATCTCTTCCCTCTTGTGATCAGTAACAAGACTTGAGGAAATGGCACGAAGCTGACTCGGGAGGTTTAGTTTGGATATCAGGAAAAGGTTTTTCACCAAAGGGTGTGTGAGCACTAGAAGAGGTTCTCCAGGGTCACAGCACCAAGCCTACCTGAGTTCAAGAAATGTTTGGGCAATACCTTCAGGCACATGTTGTGATTCTTGGAGTGTCCTGTACAGGGCCAGGATTTGGACTCGATGATACTGGTGAGTCCCTTCCAACCCAGCACATTCTATGATAAATGCACAGAACTAAGCATCAGAAGAACTGTAACCTACACAGTAGAACTTCATGCTTCTTTATGAGTCCTTCATATAAGCAAATTGTTGTTTACTTGCTCTTCTAAATTAGTATGAAAAATTTGAAGCTACTTATCATGCAAATGGCCTTTTCATGGGTCATAGGTCCTGGTTCCCTACGCTATTAAGAGCTATTTTGGTACTTGGAAAGCTTTGCATGGAAAATCATACTGGCACAGGCTGGTTCAGAATCATACCCTTCAGTCACACACCCTTTCTCTCTCTACTTGTGTTTGTGAAGTTTATGTTGGTGCAAATTTACATTGGCACTAGCACCATTGCAGTTAGTATTAAAGCTACCGGGTCATAACTATATAAATACAATTCACCCTGTTTCTGTTTTTGCTCTCAGTGACTCTTTTTGTTTCATTTTCCACCTGATATGAAATATGAACCGCTGAAAGGATTTTTGGATCTTTATGCAAGATGCAAGAATAAAAAAGACACAGAAAAATCCTGTACAAATGGGCATGAATGCTGCCATTCTAAAATTGCAAGCACATTAAGAGATCTCTGCTGTTGCTCAACCACTTTCAGCCAGTCTGAAGGAACTGGTCTGTCTAGGCCAGTTGCTCCTGTTTGCAAACATCCCTCACCTGGTGTCCCTTTACTTGTGACCTGTGTAGGTGTATGGTGTTGCAGAACTGGAGCTTGAGGTCTCTCATTAAGAAGGAGGTGATTGCATGTGTTTGTCACACACCACACACAGTAATATGGGTCTGAGTTTTGAGAACACTGAAATGCTAATGTTGTTACACAGCGTTTAAAATTACATATAGGTCAGTGTTATATGTAAAGGAGAGAATGACAATTCTCCAAGGACAGATAATATTATTTATGACAGATTTCTTGCACTTTTCAGTGATAGTATCAATTGTTTACAGCTGACTGAAACAAGAAGTAGAGTTAGTCTGATAAGGCCTAAGCCTGGATCGTTTTACCAAGACTGCAGTAGAGTGTGTTGCAAGACTGTGCAGCAAGGCAGTTACTGAAAAAGTAGCATAAATATTTTTAGGTAAAAACCTAGTTTCATTAACATTAATGACTTCAAGATTTCCCCCCTACTGTGAAACCTTTTTATCATTTGTACAGGGCATTTTTAACACAAAAGCCTTTGCCAATGCCAGAAATATGACGTTGCCTGGATTGAGAGGTTTAATTTTATTTTCATTTGTGAAGAATATGTCTGTTAAGATAGACTAGAATGGTGAAATCACATATTGGTATAATGAATATATTGATCTTTGAAAAAATTTTCTGCATTGGGGAGGGAACAGTAGCTGAAATACTTTTGATGATGCAATACGCATTGGTGTGAAAATAATTGAAGTGGTAAGCTTTCCCTTTACAGAATTTCACAGAATTATAGAATGGGTGGAGAGGAAAGGACCTTAAAGATCTAGTTCCAATTCCACAAGTAGTGACACTTTCCATTAGACCAGGTTGCTAAAAGCTCCATCCAGCCTGATCTCGAACACTTTATTTTGGGGCATCTACAGCTTCTCTGGGCAACTTGTTAAAGCTCCATCAATTTCTTAGTTGGCAATTACATATAGAAAATTTCAATTATCTGGAAGCCAACATGTAGGTTTCAGTGGCAACCTGAATATAAATCTCTATTCCTTTTAAAAAATTTGTTTAGAAAAATGACAGAAGATTTGGAAAAATATGCAGAAAAAGAGGATTAATTTCTTATGTCCTCTGTGGGTCATTAAAAGGATATATTTTCACTAGTGATCTACTAGTGATACTTGCAGCTATTCAGAAATTGACCTCATGGACCCTCGGGATACACTCACAGCATTTACTTAAGGGAGAGGTAAGCACAGGACTGGACCTCTGCCTTTGTGCCCCGTGCCCAGAGTGCCCTGCTCCCCACGTTCTCACTCCTGTTGCAGCTGCATTTACAGCCAGTGGACGTGTTTAGTTGGACTACAAAAACTGCGGATTCTAAGGAAGCATCTCAAAACACTCTCAACTTAAAAAAATAATTATTTCAAAACGTAGGGGGTTTGTCACACCAGTGACGTAAATTTCCCGCTCGCTAATGTGCGCAGGGCCGTATTCACCGCCCGCGCAGACGGGAAGACAGACCTTTCTCTTGGTGCTCCGCCGGTTCCCGCAGGGGGCGCCCGCTCTCCGCCGCTGCCGCGGGCGGGGCCGTCGGTGCCGGACGGGGCTGTCCGTGTGTCCGGGAGCACTCCCGCAGCTGTCCGGGGCGGGAAACCACTTACGCACCGAGAAAGTATCGGGGAAAGAGCTGAGGGTTTTTTTTGAGAGTCTATACGCCAATATTCTTGTGCTTCTTCAGGTTTTAAATGGCACCTGTCTTCTGCGGTCCTGCACTTCTAGTAATAGTATACTTTTCAGGGAAAGGCTGAGGAAAAGAAGTTTGAAAACTGAGAGTGTTGCAGAAACACAGAGACTCTAAAGTAATAGTTTAATAGAAAATAGTAACTATGATGATGTTCTGGTTTGGGTTTTTTTTTTTTTTCATATTTTTTTAATACAGTGATTGTCATGCTTTAGAGCACTTAGTATCACTTCTGCTCTGTGTTACGTTTACTTATGCTCCCATAAGTATTCTGGAGTTTTCCTGTGCGTTTGCAAACAAAAAATTCTCACTTATCATGGGTAGCCTGAAAATAGCATGGCACTTAGCAACTTTCAAAACATAAATTTTTGATAATGCTTGCTACAGAAATTTTGGTTACCTGCTTGTTTTGACCTAGTACTAGTGGAGATGTGGAACAGTGATATGACATTTTTTCTTATGAACAGCACAGGGTAGAAAAAATGGCACCTGTTAGCTCCTAATGCTCATACCTGGGACACTGACAGGCCCCAACAAAACACAAACACTACATGTAATTTATTTCAAAAGGCAAGAAAAACAGTAAATTTGCAACATGTTAATGACATTACAACCTCCCCAGCATTGCTCAGTCCCTGTAGACATCCCTGTCTGCTTCTGCTGTACTAGACAAAGCCTGGCACCCTCCCTGCTTCCTACAACAGAGAGTGCCTTAAGATGTACAGCCCTGCTTTGCACATCCAATTACCTTAATTTTTATTTTGGGAAGGGTGAGTTTATTCTTACTTATTGCCTATGGCAGTAATTAGAGTATTGGTTCCGTATTTATCAGAACATTTATTTAAAAATACCAGATGAGAAATAGAGAATTTACAGAAGCAGACTGACTAAGGGTGGAGTAAGCAGAGCCACATCAGATGTCACTGCACTCTGTGCTTCATCCCTTAAGGGTCATTTATGAAAGCCTCACCACTGTGTTTGGTCTTGTCATGTTACTGCTGTTTTTTTCAGTTCCTATTCTGACATGCACACATAGTTGGGAGGACTTGTGTCACCCCAGTATTTCCAGCCACATAGGATGGTCCCAGCCACTTATATAGTGTTATGCAGGGTAGGGAATGAAGGGAACCTGAGTTCATGGCACTTCAAACTTGGATGTGTGTGAAGCTAGGGGACATGAAAAAGTTGTGTACAGGACATTTCTTTTATGCACTTCAGAATATAAGGAGCAAGTTTATGTCATTCAACAAAATTCCACACAGCTTGGCTAGCTTGGATCTGGTTTACATCTTCAAAGCTGTACTTAGAATTTTAATAGTTAAACTTGTGATCGTTTTGCCACTTCTTTTAAAATAATGTTTTTCTATATAAAAATATTATTGTCCAGATGGTACTTTTTATAAAGTACCATAACAGTGTTTTAAAAATTACTGCAAATCACTGACTGAATAAGTGACATTATATAAACACCTGATTTTTTTTTTTTTTTAGCCTTTTATACAAGAGATGCAAAGTACTCTACTAAGGGTAGTACATGGATACTTGGATACAGATGTATCTACTCTCTTGCTTTCGTGTTTCTTCTCTGTCTCCTGCTCTCCTATTCCAGCAATTACAGCTCAGATTAACTCAGTGACGCAAACCTGGCTCTTGCTCTGGGAACTACCTTGGCATGCACGGCTAATAACTGTTCAGTAGGAATTTGCTGAACACAGTCTTCAAATAGGAGAGGGAAGCTGGTCATTTTAGAAAGTATGCAAATTTTCACAAGTCTTGTTCCACCCAGTCTTTATCATTACACCAAGATTATCCTCACCCGATCCAAAGGATGGGTTTTGATTAGTTCATAGGACACACACAGAGAAATTTGCAGTTAGAAAATACTTTATCTCCACATTCAGAGTTAGAAGGTTACATTGAGGATGCTAAAAACAGAACAGTGTTTTTGACATCTTTTCCCCTAAGAACTGTACCACATCTCAGTGGCAGACCAGAGGATAAAACCCTAAACTACCAAGAGTGATCCCTTCCAAGGTCATAAGCCCAACACTCCCCAAGAGCCAAGATTAATATTTATCTATGCCCTGTGGCAGTAATTTCGAAGGCGTTGATCTTGGGGATTAATTACTGCTTTAAACAGGCAGTTAACAGTTTAAAACATTTTTATTGGCATACAGAAGTTAAATGTCTAGTAAGTGTGCTGATGGGTTTATGATGATCAAAGTGAATTAAGAGTCTGTCTTTGAGTTACATCCAGTTAGAGGCACTGGGTTATTTGAGTGCCCTAGGTTAATGTATGTGAGATGTACAGTAGCTGCTGTACACAGAGAAGAAAATGGTCTTTTTTTTTTTAATTGTACTTTGGACCATTTCCTTTCACAGTTCTATTCAGAAATCAAACTCAGGCTACTGGTGCTCCAGCAACCTGGTGCCTGAGCACATGTGCTCCTGAGGACACAGTCTGTGCTCTGGTGCTAATTTTTCAACTCTGGTTTTTCAAGGGATACAGCAGCAGAATAAGTAATGCCAGGCTGTCACAGGTCCTACACTGCACTATGTTCACAGAAGTGGCTGAAGAACTGGCTGCAAATTTCATTACACTCATAAACATGTTGTTTGGATTCAATACAGTGGCTACAGCATTTATATGACCACTGGCATTAGAGGAAACCAAACATGTTTGTAATTCCATTTATTATCTTCATTTTTATGGCTTAATGTTTGGACATTTTGAGATATTCAGTGTGATTAGAAGCCTGAGACCTATATTCTGGCTGCCTGCTGTAAGTGCCAGTCTCAAACAGTGTGGCTATGTCTGCTTTCTCCAAGTAATCACAACCTGGCAGTGTCCTCTGAAGTGAGTTTTACACACAACTTTGGGTATCTATGCCAGAGTAGATTGTACAAAAGTGCTAGAGGGAATCTCTGAAAGGAAGGTAATATGCCTTCCCTGCAATTGCAGTGTGGCATGGAGATGACTGAGATACGGGGCTAGTTAGAGCTATGTAGTACAATGCCTGATCCTCAGTACAAGGCATACTAATTCCCAAGATACAGATTCCTCTCTTTATTTTCCAGCTCTCTTGGAAAAATACTGTCTCTGAGTACTATTAATGATAGCAGGCCAATTAATCAGAGCCTACTTGTGATAAATGTTTTCTCCCATATAAAATTATGACAGCCTGTCTAAGTATAGGATGAGTACCTCCTATACTTCATCCAAGAAGTGTGACACGTGGATATATTGAGGCTATTTAGTGCTGTGCAGCTGGTGTGCTTTGCTGGTGCCATTTCACAGAAAGCTGCTCCCAAACCATAGCTAGCCTCTTGCCTCACTGCTATATATTTGTGTTGTCTGGCTTCTTGTTTCCTAATTAAAAATGATATGTACAGTTGGGAAGAAGTTGATTGGTTTCTTAAAATAATTTTGACCAGTTGACTGAGGTTTCTAATTAGTTAATGATGAATTTTGGTATTATGGGAATGCTGCCAGAATGGTTCACAGAAAGCCAAGTCTCTGCCTCGTATACACATAAGGAATGTGAAACCAGAAGCTGTTTGCAAAAATAATAGGTGTGAGGAGAAAAGTACTCTATAAAATATAAGGGATATTTTATTTATAAACGACCTTCTTAAATAAGGAATACTTGCAATTCTTAGTTCCAGACTGTCTCTCTGTGCTTCTGCCTTTCAATGACTACACTGCTGTTTACTTACCTCTGATACTTCAGGTTCCTGGTATCTTATTCCTGCCTTTTTCTCTGCTATATCTGTCACTCAGAACCTAACTCTTAGCTGCTGGGAATGATTTCATTAATATACTGAGTGTAAGGAAGCTGCCATGGTCATAGGGACTGTAAGGTTTAAGATAGACTGGAGTCCAATATACCAGTCTTGTTATCAATGTATTCAAAAGTATTCAATTAGTATATGACTTAATTCCTTAAATGGATGTAGTAATAGGGATATATAATCTATAAGTAATGCTGGAGAAAGAACTTAACATTTTGAGTATTTTTCAGAGAAAACAAGAAATTTTTTTGCAAAACCTGAGCTTGTTAGACCTATGATAGATTCACATAGTAATGGTGAGCTTGTATTTCCTGTAGTTTGAATTGAAATGCAACTTTATGCTGTTTTTCATGAGGTTCTAGAAGAACATTGCCAATGTTTTCGCTTTCCTCCCCCCCATTTACTGCATTTTGTTAAAGTGTTTCCATTCAGCTGGGGTTCTGCAGCTTCCAAGCTAGGTTGTCTATGCTATAAATCTTGGTATTGTCAATGTCAAAAATATCCATATCCTTCATGTTCTGTTCTTTGCTTCTTTTCTTACTATTCATCCTCTCCAGAACAAGTACCAGCAAGGTGATCCTGAGTACTGGAACACTAGGCTGGTTGTGTTGTGTAATATCATTACTGTTGGCTTCTCCTGCTTCTGGTAGAGTCTAACTCTGGCCAAAAAGTTAAGCTAAACTGGATGAATGCTCAGACAACACATGGAGTTGAGTGTTCCCATTAATGAAAAATACAGCCAGGGTGTGAATTCAAAAAGCTGAAATATTGAGATTGCGCACTCTTGGAACTCAGTTTCTCATTTGGAATTAAATGCATTTCAGAAACATCATTGCATTTGTCACATACTCCTTTTAACCAGACACCGAAAATGATTAAACTGTGGTTTTGAAGTTGAACTCAAACAAGAATAGCAATCCAAACTCTTAATCCCATATTTTCCCAGTTTACAACTACATCAAAAGGTAGGTATTTCACCCACAGAATTAACTATTAGCTTATTAAAGGATGGGTTTCATCCCTCTTTTGACTGAAAGCAGAAGATATGTTATAATTGTTCTAGAGAAGTGATAACACCAGATTTTCCACAGAAACTCGTAAAATGAAGATTTTGTGCATTCACCTTTGTCTATTGGTGTATAAGTTATACCTCTTTCAAGCTGTTTTTTCTAGTCCCTTTAATTTTCATTGTTTTTTCAAAAAGTATGTCAAAGTTGATCCAAGCTCCACAAGAACTCAAGAGAAGTTGATGTTTGTAACTTCTATCACAGCATTATATCCAAAAAAGTTTATTTCTCATTTATTATTTTATCTAAGTCTATTCTAGGAAAAAAAATTGCTAGGCAAATCAGTCTTAACTAGAAAAAAAGTATCTACCTTTCAAGAAGTAGGGCTATATTCTTTCTATGTGTCCTTTAGCCATATACTTGAGTTCTTGTAAAACATAAATAATGAGAACTGACCCGGATTTATGTCCTTTTCTATGTGGAATAAATAAAGGAGAAAGTTTTAAATTCTCATTTTCCATTATGTCATAGAGCAGCAAAGACTGACTTTCGCAGTCGGTGGCTTAGAGTGCCATTCAGGTGATGGGGAGTCTGACTGATATGTCTCAACCAGCAGAAGAAACATGCCTTGCTATTTGTGCCTTGCTGTGAACATATATGCTCAAAAAGATGAGACTTTGACTTCTGCCTCTCTTCATGTCAGGCAGTAGAAGGATTTGTATCTGGGGCTCACCTCCAAATACTCTGACCATCCTTGACAGTGGTATCACTTCCCTCTTTGCTGCACCTGAGTTGAAAGTCTGAGCTACAGAGAGGTCTATGAGGAAAACACTTTCTGATAGGACAGAAAGATTGAGCTCACTGGAACATATGGCTTAGGAAGGATGGGTAGGTCTAATATTTCTTCTAGGGATAACATAAGGGATTTTGTCACCATCATTTTGTCCTCTGTGTCTCTAACAGTTATGTATCTAGTGGTCATCATGAATGAAACTTTTTAAGCATCTGGTTCAGGATTTTGGTTTCCTTTAGAGAAATGTAATCTTGAAGGACTTAAGGATTAAGACTCCAAAGTAAAGATGTTAATGTCCATAGAGTCTAAAGAGACTTAGATTTATTTTTTTTGTTGTTGTTGCTAAATAGTCAACTTTTGGTAGTATTTAGAATAATCTTTTTTATTTACACTTGACATGGGGACTGCAAATATTCCTTTCATAGGTAAATTACAGTATTGTGGTTCCTGCCTTTGTGACCTCATGAAAGATCACATATAACATTGCACTTGGGGCTACATGTCAAATTAGGTCAGAAACTGAAGGTAACATGGCAGTGGGTTGTTGTTTCTCTCCTGCATTTTTTCCTGGTGAACATTAAGACAAGGGGATAATCCGTAGAATAAGAAAAACGTTTGACCAAAACCCACTGCTGATAAATAATTTTCACCAAATTGCACTGTCAATGTAATTTGCAACAGAAGACACATTCACATGTTAAGACTTGTAGCTATATGAAATGTCTTTCTTTTAAAATCAGGCAGTTATTTGGTTTTGTCTAGGATTTACAGCACAAGTTCACTGTTGTTGATCTCATCAGGCATTTTCGATTAGGGAACCTATTTTTATTGTTTTCGAATAGAAATGTCATGCCCACTGTGTTCCATTACTGTGCATCACGCCTGTTTGATAGAGTTGCAGGTTGGTCTTTGAAAATATCTCAAGTATCCTGAAAATGTGAAAATTAAGGCCAAAACTTACCTTAGACAGATAATAAGAGGATGCTGGGAGTATTGCCTCCTTCTCCAGGGAATGAGAGGAAATTTAATGGAATTAATCTATGTGCTTTGTCTTTACATGTGTAAGTTCAAAGATTTGTTATGAATATAAGAAAAACTTGATTTTCACACAGTGTGAAAATAAGTTTTCAGCAAACACCCGGCTCTCTCAGCTGCCAATGTATTTGGAAAGAACCCATTAAAGCCTCTGTGTGATACAAAATTCAGGCATGTTGTACAACATAACAAGTAGCTCAGAGGTTTCTGTGGTAAATCACCATGTTCTAAGAGCAGTTTCTACAAGCTCTGTTAATGCTCCCAGCTGTTTACTTGTTCTCAGGTGTGAAATCAAATGCTGGGAGGGTTCAGCTGGGCTGTGGCATGTCTGAGCATCCATCACAGTGTTCCTTTGAAGACAGGATCTAGCAAACATCACCATGTGGGGTCATACCTTAAATGTGCACATGTGAATATACAAACTTCAGTCCTGAGGAGTAATTTATTTGAGATGACTACTTGCTTATTCCCAGGAAAGTAAGAAAAGAAAGCATACAGGTTGTAGGAGAAAGTATTACTGCGTGGTAAATCTGCTTCAATACCATCTGGATTTCATAGGGTTAGACAATATCTTTCATCTTGTTCTAGTCTCAACAGTATGGTTAAATGGGACCATCTTCACTGAAGTAACTGGAGAAGCCTTAGCCCATAACCAGTCAGAGTTATGGGACATAGGTTCCATTTTGTTCTCTAAAATTTATATATGTATAATGAGGTTCTTTGGAACATGCTACACTAAAAATAAATATTTTGTATCCTAATACAGCCTTAGTTTACCTAGAGAAAAACGCTTGCTTCTTACACCTACACTCAGGAGCCATTCTGCAGGGACTTCCCTTATACACTGAGGAAACTGAGTTGGAGTAACTCCAGGTACAGTGTGTGACATGATGCAACCTTATTGCAATTCATCTGCAGCAATAACACATATTGCATCAGAAATGTAAAGAAACAGAAATAGGTTATGGTTTCCCAGAATTTATAGTTGAACTCTGAGCATGCATATTATTCTGTAACAAAAGCCACTAAATTACATTAATACTAGATATGTAAAAACCAATACCATGGGAATGTAACCTTTATCTGGATGTCAAATTCCAATTTATTTTGCCTTGTAAGATTGATTACATAATAAGTGACAGTATTTTGTATAGCTACTAAATAAACAATGGGTATGAGACTTTCCATGGTTTGGGAAGGAAACCTCTGGATCCATCCTTTCCCTGTTACACAGAAGGAAAAAAATCAGGGAATATAAAACTAGTCATTGTAATGGAGGAAGTGGTCTTAGGAAAATAAAGAACCTTTTAAACACGTCCATGCTCCTACTGAGTTTCTGGTTGAGCCACAATGCAATCCTGAGCAAATCATTTAGATTTTATCCATAGTATATAATGTAAGATGCAGCAGAAATACCCACAGTGACTTTGACTGAACGGTGAGAACTCTTTTTTTTTTCTCACTTCACTGAAATTTTCAGGTTTTGAAAAGCTGGGACATGTCACATAGGTCACATGGTACTGGGATAATAAACTACTGGGATAATAAAATACATTTAACAAATTGGGTAAAAGACATCAAATCATTGAAACTCTTGGGTAAGATGTTTTGTTTGTTTGTTTGATTGGTTTGCTTTCACAAAGAAAAAATCAAATACCTTAGTAGGAATAGGGAATTTTAGAAAATAAAATCTCTTCTTGTTTCTGAACCTGTTTTCCTTAGATAAAATTGAATTCCTTATAAAATTTCACTGTGGAATTAAATGGAATAATCTGTAGAACCGGAAATAAGATTTTTTTCTATATTGGTTGTTGCACTTCTGCCTGTGTATGCAGGGGACCATGAGCGTGTCAAGGAGGAGTGTAAACTGAACCTAGCCCAGTTGGCTCAGTGTGCTTATCAAAATGACTTTGCTGTGTGTTTGGGGAAACAGCGAGCTGACCTTGCTGGTCCCTGTGTTACAGGTCTGGGAATGTCTGTGATTCTAGTTAGGGACCATGGAGACTAGCTCTGACTCGGGGGTCAGCAGGAGCAGACCCAAAGCTTGCTGAGTTCCTATGCAGCCAATAGAGCTGCTGCCATTTAAACAGTCATTCAGAGCCTTGAAAATATTTGTGTATCCTATCACAATCCATGGGTCCCTTTCTCTGTCTCCCTGTGGACTAGAAAGACTGTAAATCCAAAGTGACAGAATGGCTCCTGGGCCTCCACCAGGCTTCTGCCATCCCTTCCACATCTCTGTTTGTGACCCCATGTGTTTGTGAATACAAGATGTCTCAGATACACTAATCCTACAACACAGATGTGAACAATACATAGTTTAGAGTTCTTTGTTCTCTTTAGTGCAGTGTGCTGGTAGCTGCATAGCTCTGCCACATCTTCCTGCTGCGGCACCCAACTATTACATGTTGCCTGTAATCTCTCAGTTTGGGGCCTGGGGTTGGAGGGCTGGCTTTGAGAGGCAAGTGCTATAGTAGGGAACTAAGCTGGAGACAAACAAGCAAATGCCAAAGATGCCTGGTAACTCTGTGTGGTTCTTGAAGGTCTTAATGGCTGTTACCCTTCGGGAAGGAGGGGATAGAAGGGAAAGTCACCTCAAGCCAGAGGAAGGGGCCATGAAATAGCAACAAAGTGAGCCAGCTCTTCTATGAAGTCTTTTCTCATCTGAAAAGCATCAATTGTAAGTTTGCAATCTCACTTTTCCCTATTTGCATGTGAATAAATCTGTTGCTTAAATACTCTGCAGAAAATGAATGAGGCATTTGTGTAAATGTGTGCTCATATTTGAAAATATGAACTAAAAATCTAGGAACCCTTTGTACACCCACCTTTGCTATCCCCCATTTAAGTTGCTCTGAGGCCCTTTCATAAAGTACTCTTTTCATTTATAAGAAAAGTGATTATTGTTGCCATGTTTGTGCTCTGGTATTTTTGCTTTGCCTCAGAGGGAATAGCTGTTTTTGTGCTAAACCTTCAGCTCAGTATCTATTTCTATGATTTTCTTCTCTTTTCATCCCTGATCTTAGATGAACAAATATCTTCCAAATACATTTCACAATAATTGCATAGACACTGTAATAAACCACAGAGCTAGTTCTGGTGATGGTGGTGAGTTATGGGAAGTGCTGTATGCAAGCAAGAAAGAAAACTGTAAGAAGCTGGGTTTTAGAAGCAGAAAAAAAAAAAAAGAAAAAACAGCAGGCTATGGTGGGCTGAACAGTTCAGAGTTGGAAGGATATTCTTATTTTGCTTGAAGAAACAGTAGCAATGATGCATTGCTTTTTGCTCTGTAGTCTTTCCTTTTCTCTCTCTCTGTATATATTGAATAAATAAACATTTTAGAGCAAGACATGAATTTCTCATATCTCTATTTTATTGTAGGGGATATTACTTATTGGTTCAAATGCAGTGTTTTCTCTCCAGCTGCAAGATGAAAAACCTCCACCCCCAGTTTTGAGTACAAATAGCTTCCTTGGGAGCTGGTCAGCTGCCTGGTTGAATATTCCAGGCAGTTCCTTTAGAATGACATTGTAGTTGTGATTCAGGTGGCAATTGCACAAGTACTGAAGGTGCTTGCACTCAAAATTCTTGCAGATAAGTTTTCTTGAGGGTAAAAACCTTGCAGGTCGTTTATAGTCATGCACTATTACTATTTAGAAAACTACTTACTTTCATGGGAAAAAAATGTGTGAAGTGCTCTGCATCAGTGTTGTATGATATTTATGGAACAACAACTAATGCTAATGCCGGAACTCAGATCCAAATTCCTCCGAATTTCATGAATATTCCAATCCTGTTTATAATCTTTGTATTTTTTATTTGTCTTTAGCAAATACCCAAAGCATTATTTAAGACAGTTTCTTAGGCAATTATCAGAATCTTTTTCTGAGGAAGTTACCACACAGACAGTTTGCACATACCATGAGAGGTGCCTGTATAGCCCATACAGACTTACAAATGGGAAGAAGTGTTTTGCATGTGATAACTACACAGGAGTACAGAAGACAATCTGGAGTAGTTCAGCCACCATCTCTCACTGGTTTTAAATTAGCTACCTTAGTTTACACACCAAACACAAAAGATTATTATCCTTCTCCTTTTCCCATTAGTATTTGGCAGCCCTCATTTCAATATATGCTGTAAAGAAATATCTGAAAACTTTTCTAAAGAAACACAATTGTCTTAGAAAAGTAGCTAAAACATGTGAGGGTTAAACATAACTTTTTTTTCCCCATAAGTGTCATTCGCCTGACTTAGAATTCTTTAATAGATACAGAGAAGCACAGAACTGAAAGTATTTTTAATTTCAGTGCTTTGTATATTTACAGAGGGATTACAACAAACTTCTACACTTTATCTACATTTTAATAGGTCAGTGCGAACATATGAAGCATATTAAGGTGGACTGCCTTACTTATTAAACTTACGTGAATTCGTCAAAAGCCCTCAGCAGTTGTATGCAGTAGGGGCTGGAAAGACATGCATGATTGAGGTCATGCATCCAGCCAGTTTGTAAGATGATCCCTCTGTACTGAGCCATCAGCCATCCTCAGCATAGGGGCGCACTCATACACGCATTCCTGTCAAGTCATCTTGTGAAAGGCTGCTTGCTTCCAGCTTGGCTTGAAAGTGCAACCTTAATAAAACTCACTGAAGCCTGAGAGAAAATAGCAGTTCTGCAGCAGATAGTGTAGGGGAAAGAGACTGGGATATGCATATGCAGCTGGCTAAAGCAGGCTACATGCTGGACTGTAACAGAGAGGAAACAATAAATCTTAACTACTATGCAATAAATATTCCCAATTTTAACTAAGGAAGCTGTCCTCACAGTGAAATTAAAAAACCTAACAGTTTATCCAAGCTTGATTTTTAAAGTGCACCACTCTGGTCCTTTTTCCAAAGACTTTAAGGGAAATTAAGAACAAATTTAAAGAAAGAGGAAGAAAAAGTTTTACTTAAAGCAGGAAAAGAAAGTAAAAATAACATGTCAGTTTTCCTTTCCTTTGCTTTCCTAGCAGCAATTCTTGCTCATATAGGTTGTAATAACCAGCGTCGGGGTCCAGAAGCCAGTGGGAGAAGATTTAACCGGATTCAGCATGGGCAGTGCACCTATACTTTCATTCTGCCAGAACAGGACGGGAACTGTCGTGAAAGCACGACAGACCAGTACAACACAAATGCTCTTCAGAGAGATGCTCCTCACGTGGAACAGGATTTCTCTTCCCAGAAACTACAACATCTGGAACATGTGATGGAAAATTACACTCAGTGGCTGCAAAAGGTAAGTGTGTTTCTTTTCTTCATTTCTCACTAAATGATTTTTTGGGGGGATGTTTATGCTGTTAAAAGTTTTCATTAGTTTCTATGAGAACAGAGGTAATAAAGACTGATCCAGTTCACGACTGTGTAAGAGAGAAACGTTCCAGTCAGAGTGCATCCCTCTTACTGACATTGCTCTTGGGAGCAGAATGTTCTTCACTTTACTGAAAGATATGATTTCTTAAAGCTTTTTCTCAAGGGACTAAGTATGCATGTGAGCCAGAGAACACAAAAATCCTTCAGAGACTCTACTGACAGAACTTACTAATTATTCTTATAAGCTCTACTTATAGTTCACAGATTCAGATCAAATGTCATGCAGGATACCTGCTACTCTGACAGCAAAAGGGAGCATTTTTAAAAAGTCAACATTTCAAGGCACTGGGTTAAGAATATAATTGTTTCTCCATAAATGGATCCTGTAATACTATTCTACCCAGATAATTGCTGAAAAGAAAGAAGAAAGTATATAGGCATTTGCACTTTAAAACATCAGAGTAAGCCTTTTTAACCATGTAGATTATACTGGTTTTGAAACAGCCTGTTTCAATTTGTGTTATGTATATGTGCATTCTTTCCTAAAAAGGGGAAAATGGGTTACAAGGTGTTGCAGTAATTTGGTAGAAGTAATTATTTTTAAGAACTTGTGCAATAGCTCTAAACTTCTAATGAACTTTTCAGTATTTTATGTATGCAGTGGAGTTTGAGTCTGAAAAGCTTAAATATGTGAATAATTTCACTCATATGAACAGCCCCATTCACCTTAACAGGATTACTCACTTCTGTAAAACTACATACCTTGCAGGATCTTGTCCATGCCTTGCTAATGAAAATGCTTTGGAATAGCTGAGCAGTAAAAATAAACAAACAAACAGCCCATGTGTGGTTATTTGTGATATTTCCATTCATATGCTGGCATTTTGACCTGGGAAAACTTAGGAAATTGCACAATTGAGTGATGCAACTAGTCATGTAATATGGCATAAGAAAACTGCTGTATGTACCCACTTGAGAGATATCTGATTTAACTCTAACACAAGTTCATACTAAGAATAAACATCAGTAAGACTCTGCTGAAGACTCTACAAGGTGGGCTGAGAGTTGTTATTAGCATAGTTACTGTTATCTATCTCATTGACAAGACAAATATGTTAAAAAGCTTGTTACAGCCACCCCAGCCCCTCTAACACTACTAAAATATTTAGAGATTTCCTGATTTCTCAGTAAACTGATTGTGCTCTTGAATACCTGGCTCTAGCAAGAGAGAGAAGATTCTGTGCAGTAAGAATATGACTGTAAAAGAAAATATAACCAAGCACTTCATTTTTAGACTACTTCCCTCATTTTTTAATATCTTGGTCTGCTTTGGGGAGTATAAGGCTGGAAATGAGGGGATGTGTTTTGTAGAAGAAAGCATTTCTTAAGAAATTATTTTACAATGCCTTGGGAGGCTGAGACAAGCACTAAAGACAGGAAAGTTGTTTTCTGTGTTTGTGCCCACATGATTTTACTTGAGCAAATTGCCTGCTGAATCATGCTTCTAAGGTTCTACTTATTCTGTGTTTGTCCACTAGAGACTGAACTAAGATCACTGTTTCACTGTGAACTGAACATGAGGAAATATGAGTCTCTGGAGTGTGAATGTCTGAGGGTTAGTCCTTTCACACTTTGGAGGGAAGTGATTAAACAGGTAGGAAGCCCAGTGAAAGGGGTTTATGTTTGAGGACTGTTTTCTCCCGCAACGATTGTAGAACGGGCTGCCAGCAGAACTACCCTCCTTTTCCACCCAACCCCCAACCTTCTGCTCCCAGGGGTTTGCATAAAACGGGAATTGTGCACGTATCCCCATGTGTCAGTTTTCCTTGGAATGAAAGGACCTGTTTCTCTGTGTGATGGAGTATGGCTCACTGTGAACAAATGAGGCTAATGCAGCTCCTTTATGGTATCTCTGAATACTGAATTTGCTTTGTTGCTGTTGCCATTACAAAGCATCTCAGCCATAACTCATTTCCTTTCAAAACATGCATAGTGCTTAAATGTAATGAATATATTATGTGGATATCTCACATCTCATTTTCATACCCTGCATTTATTTCCCCCCCTAAATTAACTACACTAAATAGGATTTTACAATGCACCTGCTGTGAATGAAGTAAAGAAAAATTAATGGTTATAGGTCTATGATGTTAAGAGAATAGTTATGATCAGAAATAATGTTTAAGAATTTGGTAGTCTGACTTACATAAAGGGAATATGTTTACTTCAGGTTGTAAATTTCAATAAAATTTCAATAGCTTTCAATAAAATCGTACATACACAATGTTTGGCAAAGTGAATTGTTTTCTCAGCACAAATGTTAGCCTGTGATATTAGAAAAATATATTTTAAGAAAGTTTGTAAGACTAATGTTTTGCTTAAATCTGTCGCATTTTAATTTAAAACGTTTTTCTTCAATAACTAAACGCTCAGATTTCTAGAAGGAAAACAAATATTATTTTCTGTTAAAAAATGTGATATTTTTAATGCTTAGAACCAAAATTCCTTCTTTGATGAGCTTGACTGTAGGTAAAAATACCCTTTCTTGGGGAGCCAATTACAGGCAATTAAGGCCCAGGCTTGGCCATTAATATTTGCATATCTATAGTCAGTGTAATGGGTTGGTTGAGAAACCAGGGACGTGGCAAAATGCTCTGTGGAGAAACTTCGTGGAAGAAGATGACTTGGTAAACATTTTTAGAGATTTTCCTAGAACTGTTTATTTTAATACTGGATAACTTTCCCCATTGTTTAAGCTTGAGTTTCATTTCTGCAATATGTTTATACAGATAGTTCAAAACAAACAGTTCATCACGTATTCTTTCTTGCAGTAACTGACTGGCACACGTGACACTGTTTGGTATTTAGTTGCAGTGTTAAGTATTGGCAAAGAGGAGTTACATGAAATGTTATCATCATGTCTTGCTTAGAAACTTGCTGTTGGCTTGTTGAACTTACAGTATCAATGGACACAGTGTACATTCCACATAGCTATATAGATGAGTGTTTCATATACTTATCCTGTAGTCCAAATGGTAGTAATAATTGTTATTATAGTAATAAGTGAGTTTTACATGATCCACTTTCCTTTTTTCCTGACTGTTACCTAAGCAGAATACCATAAAAGTTTAAAATTAATGCTTAATGATAGTGTACTAAAAAAACTAATACAGATAAGTTTGAATTGAAAGTGAACCGCAATCATTCTAATCAACCAGAATCCAAACTTAGATTATTCTTTTTTTTCTCTTTGCAAATATTCATGGCACCACTACACTTATGCCAAAAATAAATGAAGCTTCAGCTCACTTCCTTTCCCTTCAAAGTGCCTATGCTGTCACCAGCTACAATAGAAGTATAAAACTATGATCTGGATTCAGTCATTAAAGAAAGAAATTATTAGCAATTTTTCCTGAGATATCTGTAACCATGTGATATTTTACTTTAAAGTTTATTCTTATGATGGTTTTGATAAATTAATTGTTTATGTGGTTGAGATCTTTGTTGACTTCCTTATTTTGCAGCAGTAACAACATGAGCATTCACTTAATTTTATAAATGTAAAGAATCTAGGATTTGGGGGGAACAGTCATTATATGGAAGAAAATGATTTTTGGAAGGACTGGTGTCTGTCACTGTGTGCTGTGGCTCCACTGAAAGTCTGTCCCGTTCTGCTGTCTTTACCAGCAGGACTTATGCCCTGCTTTCTACAATGAAATACAATATGCTGCCTGAATTTTGCCTTGGATTTTATACGGTTTGCTGGAGATGGGAAAATTCCTTCATGTCACTCTTGCTGTGAAGCTGAGTGAAAATGTGACAGAGTCTGCCCTGAAGAGGACAGATCTAAAGAACTGTCATAATATCCTATCAGGCGAATTTATATTAATATAAAGATGGAGGTGACCAAAGTGTGTGACAATTTTGTCACATTAAGAAACCAATTTAACCTAGTTGAAGAAATAGTAAAAGTTCCATTTTATTTATGATTATGTCTCACTGGGCATGTTGCAATGTAACATGTGAGTTTAAAGTCCCCATAATATTCAGATGTTAAGTGCAACCAGAAGATACATGATGAACTCTGATTAATTCTTACAAATAAAAGCAGGTTGTTAGATTTGGAATCTGCTATTGTGCATGTATGAATGTGGCTGTGCAAAGAATGGCTTTCCGGTAAATCTTTTCTCTTTCAAGATCAGAGGTAAAAGGAAACAAAACTGGGCACTAGCCTCTTATTTGGCCAGCTTAAACCTGTATTTATTTTCTAGATGCAGAGGCTGTTTACTATTCTAGGTGCTTCTTTTTGCCTTGAAGTCAATGAATTCTCATATCCAAAGCAGAGTCTCGCCTTAGTGACATTTAAAGCACAGTTCCTTAAACAAGTTGTGAAACAAAGGGTGGAGTTCAAATTAGTGGGATTTCTTATATTGTGTGTTCTACTCAAGAGGAAAGTATATATAAAAGCAAAATTTAAGGAGCAAATGTAACTTCATGGAAACAAACTGGTTCAAAGAAAATGAATGTGTGAATGTAAAATCAAAATTGCTTATTTACTCCCCAAAATCTCTTGGCCAATGTCTGAATATCAAAGCTTTATTAATCAAATTGCTGAAGTCCTTGTGATGTTTTGATGTACCTGCAAGAAAGAGGCAAGACTTCAAATGTGAAAATAGCTGAAAGCTTTATATTATTGGGAGATAAGCTATTTGGCAATTCTTCTATTAAGAAGCAGAAGAATTGGAGAAGTAGACTGAAGGACAGTTTCACATGTTGCCACATTTGGTAGCAAATTGCTTAAAAAAAATTATTTCCCATGCTTGGACAGAAGGCTCTATCATTATGTTCAGGAGATCCTGAATGTGTTTATTTTCAGTGATGACAGCCATAATTAGGAACTTTCTGGTAATAATAAAATATTACGTTTATTAGTCATCAGAACTGTCCAACCAACATGCCCAGTGGGAGATCTCATTTGGAGCACTGAGAGCCTTTCTAAATGAAACTGATATACGGTAAAATGGCATGTCGTTTTGAGGGTGCTGAGAACTCATCGTTCTATTCCTTTCTGTGGTTTGGAAGGAAGCTACAGTGCTATGTGCCCTGGAATGAAAAAAAGAAATAAAAAAGGGGGAAAAAAATAGGACAGCCAATGTGGGAAAAGAAATAGGCTTGTGTATATAAGGCTTGCATTATCCCACTCAAACTTATAATCATAGGATCATTAAAGTTGGAAAAGACCTCCAAGATCATCGAGTCCAACTTTTGACCAAACATCACCGTGTCAACTAAAACATTAAGTTATTTCTTCAACACCTTCATGGATGGTGACTCCACCAAATCCCTGGACACCCTGTTCCAATGCTTATCCACCCTTTCAGTGAAGAAAGTTTTCCTGATGTCCAGCCTGAACCTCCCCTAGCATGACTTGAGGCCATTTCCCCTTGTCTTGCCCTTAGTTCACTGGGAGAAGAGGCCATCCCACTCTTGTCACAACCTCCTTTCAGGTAGATGTAGAGAGTGAAAAAAGGCCTCTCCTTTTCTCCAGACTAAACAACCCCAGCTCCTGCAGGTGCTCCTCATACAACTTATACTTTAGACCTTTCACAGCTCTGTTGCCCTTCTCTGGACCTGCTCCAGCACTTCAATGTCTTTTCTGTAGTGGGGGGCCCAAAACTGAGCATGGTACCCAAGGTGCAGCCTAACAAGTGCCCAGTACAGAGGGACAATCCTTCCCTAATTCTGCTGACCATACTGTTTCTGACACAGGCCAGGATGCCTTTGGCCTCATGGCCACCTGGGCACACTGGTGGCTCAGCTAGCCATTGATAAGCACTCCCAGGTCCTTTTCCACTGGGTCACTTTCCAGCCACTCTGACCCTGAGCCCGTAGCACTGCCTGGGATTTTTGTGACCCAAATGTAGGATTTGGCACTTGGTCTTGTTAAGCCTCATACTATTGGTCTTGGACCATCTATCTGGCTTATCCAGATCCCTCTGCAGAGCCTTCCTACCCTCCAGCAGATCAGCACTCATGCCCAATTTTGTGCTGTCTGTGAACTTACTGAGGGTGCACTCGTTCCCCTTGTCCAGATCATTGGTAAAGATATTAAACAGGACTGGCCCCAATACTGAGCCTTGGGGAACACCACTAGTGACCAGATGCCAACTGGATGCAGCACCATTCACCACCATCTCTGGGCACGGCCATCCAGCCAAGAGTGCACCCATCCCAGCCATGAGTTGTCAGATTCTTCAGGAGAGTGGTTTGGCCAAAGCCCAGAGTTACCCAATACAGTTTTTCTTTGCTGTGGGGAATGTCTTAGTGCTATGTCATGAGACAGTAGCAAACCCAGGGGAAGAGTCAGCCACCTGAACTGCCCTGTGGAAGCCCCTGCTTCCCTTCATTAACCCCATGGAAATCCTGAGCTACTCACTTTCTGGTTTAAATGCCTCAGTTAAGTGGGATGCATTTAAGCTTTACTTCTCTCCATGTTTGTAGCACAGACTTCACTTGTGACTGCAAGAAAATTGTAAAGTGTTCCTTTTTCCTTTTTAAACACAGATATAACACTACTACTCAATTTCACAAGGCTGTTGAGAGCCTCAATATGTTACTTCTTTTGTGTTGCTTTTAGAGTTTTTCTGGTGGAAGGTGTTTTGTGTTCTTAACAGTTGGTAATATGATAATAATGTTTCCAGTATGTACAGAAAACAATGTGAGATTAAAAAATCTTTAGGAAGGAAATTGCTTTTAATATATGTAATTAAAGCACTTCATATAAAATAAGCTGATAAGTACAATGAATATGAATCTATAATGCTGAGAATATCTTGCAGGTTGCAGCTGGGTAAATGTCCTGCTCACATTAAAAATGGCCCTCATTCTTGCAGTGTTTTTTAATCCTATCATGCAGCAGCTACTTCAGCCTGTATTCATCTAAAATGAAAAAGACTGTGTATTAGTCTTGTATAGATTCTCATGAAGACCAGTGAGGAATAAATATCCAGTTTTTCAGAGCTATCATTACTAAAATTTTGAATAAACCTGTTGTTATCAAAACTGGGCTCATTTGTGTGATCTATTGCAAGCATGACCTGAAAGGTGAAGATAGTTAACAGTTTGCTTGTATTCATCTCAATTTGCAGTTCAGCCTAGTTCAGTTCTCTACTCTGTATTTGCAGGAAGTTGCCGACAAGGAAGAGCTAGTAAATGAGGACCTTCTAGAACCAGTATGATGGTTTAACTGTGCTGTGAACTCATCTTTAACATGAGCAGATTAAGTGTCTTGAATAAACAACCCTCGTGTAAAAGTCTTCCCAGTAGCACAAGAATTTCCTCTCTTGTTAAGAGGTTGAAGTTTGATCAGGAAAAGGAAATTGAAATAGTCTCAAATTTCATAGGAAGAGTTCTTGTTCTTATGAAACAAGCTGTACTTTAACACAAGGTTTTTCTTGTGTAACCACATGTGCTTGTTTTAGACAGTATTATGAAACATCAGGCCGGTGAATATTCACTTGGAAGGGTAATTTAGAAATGCCGTAAATTGTTGCACATTTGCACTACATTCCCATCAATGCTTCTGCACAAAGATCAAGATTCACTTTTCATTGCCTTAGTTAGGAATCAGGTTAATCTAAAACAGCATACGTCACTCCTCAACTGGAATAAGTATTCTAATCAGGGGCTTGCACCTGTTTAATTATCCCTCTTTAAAGCTGATGTGAATCAAACTAATGCACTAAACGAGACTTAACAGTTGGGATACACTTGGCATTGAACAAGCATGTGGTATGGATGGTCAGAGCAAGACAGGTACAGGTTCATCTGGAAAGATGCTCAAGTTGAACTACAAAAGTTATTTGCTTTTAAACTTAAAAAAATCCAACCAACCAACCAAAAAAAATAGTTTAGGACAATGTTCTAATCCCTCAGATGAAGTCATATGGAAAATCTGTGTTCTAAACCATGGAGTTACATGACTGAAAGAAATTTATATACTTCCTTGACTAGCTTCTAGGACTAGAAATGAAGAAAAATACCCCCACAGTAATAAAAGGATAATAGTAGGTAATAGTAAGAGAACTATGCTAGTTTCATTGTAGAATAGGTTGTCTTTAGCAAAGGTACTTTAAAAGTCTGTTACATGGTCAGTCATATGAACTGTGTTACTATTCCTTTCATAAAGAGGAGAGAAATAGGCTGAAAATCCATGTAAAATTTTGCAGGTGGAAAATCTATGTAAAAGATCCATGAGAAAAAGTGGCTGATGAAAAATTCTCTTAACAAGTCTGTAGAATTCATTTGCCTTTGACACCTTACTCTGGTGCGTGAATATGTGCACACACATATACATGCACATACAGGCATTTTGATCTTTGGAGTACTGATGTTAAGGTACATGGAAATGTGTTTCTAAGGGTTGTATCTTGAATCCGTTGTCATGTTTTATACCAATGTACCTGCTGTCAATCTGTTATTCTCCTCAAATTGACCTGTTGTCTCAAAAAAAGCCTAGAAGACCTGGCAGCAGAATGAAACCTTCTGTATTGTACATGCATTAATTCTGTGCACATTTGGTTTTATCCTTTTCAGAATGTATATGAAGCAAGAATTTTCATATATGCTGGAAAAAATATCAGAATTTTGTACTCCCCATCCCAGGCAGGTTTCTCTCCTTACATGTGCATATGTTGCAAGACAAACCTTGTACTTTGTGCATGCATGACATCTGTTTCTTTAATAGGACTTCACATACTATATAATTTGTCATCACTTCTGAGAATATTTTTTTTTTTGGAGTAAATTCTTGCCATTTGTCATGTTTCCTCTAGTTGGTCTACTTGCAAATAAGGCACAAGGCATTCCTTTTGCAACAGAAATGTATGGAAACAACCAAAACCTACTTGTTCCAGTTAGCGTAATTCCCTTCTAATTCTATTCTGCCTGAGAATTTGGGTCTTGGTATTCTTTCTCCTCCCTTTGTACCAAGGAGACAAATAGGCTTGAGAGATTCACTTAGAGATAGTATAAGCTCTGAGCACCCCTGCCAGGAGGAAATTAAGGCAAGACCAGAGAACTGTGGGAGAAAATTGGGAGTATGACCTTAAAAGGTAATTTGTCTCTTTTTAACAGAATGGCTAATCAATTTTGAATCTGAAAACTACTTCTGCTGTAGGCTGATGTGTCATTTATAGACTGATTCTGTCTTCTTTCATATCTAAACTTTCTTTAAAAGCTTTCTGTATGCAAGCGGATTCTCTTGAATGATACTATTTAAGTTACAAAACTTTAATGTTAAGGATAGCAGTGTTTAGCAGATCAGACTTTTAGTTTCCTCATCTGTGGTCCACACCAGCCTAGAACTGCAAAGGGAACTTGCAAGTTTCAAAGAGAAAAGCACTTGGTGGCATTTGAGTGCTCCTGCCCCCTATTTTAAATGTTATAGCAAACTTTCAGTCATTATCAAAGGCTCTTCATCCTTCAAAGTGGGATTTTTACATCTTGATTGTAGGTAAAAAAAAAATCTGATTCTTGATGTGTAAATTTACTGTTTTGAGTGTGTTTTAATATTTCACATTTAATACACTCCAAAACCACAGAACACATTTTAAATACCCACAAAAATCAAAGGAGAATTCCTAGGACAATCTCTAGAGATGCTTTTACGTTTATCTTCAGGGTTGTCATGGGCTTGCCTGCACTTTGGATCGTATTATTTATGAATGTTTTAAAATTGTTAGCCTATATTTATAAATGTGTATTTTTCTTTCTGAATTTCTTGCCTGCAAATATGAGCTTGCACTGTGGAGATTTAAGAAAAAATAATGTAGTTGTTGTTAAATGATAATTTTGTTTTGGGGTGTTGTTTTTGTTTGTTTGGTTGGTTGGTTGGTTGGTTTTTTACTAGTCAATTTATTGAATGAAACATGGGATTAAACCATCTATGGTTCTCTTAAATGTACTGATCTTCACTTTCAAACATTCAGCTGTGAAGAGCTGTAGCAATAATTATGTTCTGGAAGTTTTAGTTCTCATGCAGAAGTCTTTTGCAGGAAAGAGAATGGTATTAAATAAATCTCCTTTTAAAAACTCTCCCATCTAATAGTAAGGGTGACTAATAGGGCCATTTACTGCCTTTCTCTTCTCACATCTGAGCCACCCATTTGTGTCTCAAAAAGACAAGGATCTTCAGATATTTATCCGACTGTCACTATCAGAGCACTAGTTCTCCTAAAACTGTTTTTAACTGAAAAACCTGTGTGGAAATCACATGATCTATCTGAAATGTCAGAGAAACAGTTCATATACAAGCTATTTCTCTGAAGTCTTGTGATGGGTTGTTTTTT
>VXBX01006541.1:9227-77001 GCA_013400415.1 Scytalopus superciliaris
AAAAAAAAAAAAACAACACAACAGGGGTGGAGGAGAGGAAGGGGAGGGGGGAACAGGTTGGAAAATACCAGGTTTGAGCTAACATTTCCTTGACTTCACACAATGCTTGTGCAAAAAGAAACAAACCTCCCGCAAACAAACAAAAAACCCAAACCCAGAAACATGCTGGAAGTAATGAAAACAAATGGAAAGTAATATATAAAATTAAAAATATAAATAGGATGTCTGGCTGACTGGTAGAAGAATAGGTCATTTAGGTTACAAAAAGGAATATACATTCAAGAGGCTCTGAACCCAGTGGGGTAACTGATGTTAAACTTGTGTTAATAGTTAGGCTAGAATTCTCAAGTTTGTCTTTAAAATCTTCACAATACAAGCAAGCTATTTTTAAAAAATATACACTATACACACCTCACACAGCTTCTCCTATCCGTATTACACACGTTACGCTACCCTCCCATCCACTACACCGAGGGGGTCCCACGGCCCAGGGGCACAGGGTGGGCCCCCCATCCTGTCCCGCCGGCCCCGTGGTGGCAGTGGGGCAGCGATGGCTGCGGGGTCGGGCATGTCCTTGGCCCCTCCACATCTTGCCACAACCTTCTCAAGCATTTACAAGTCACCAAAGGGCCGTAGCCTTTTTATGTTACACACACTTCACTTTGTAACGTTAATTATTTACATCAGGGCTGCCCCCCCAATCTTTTAGCTGTTTCTAGGCAGGTAAAAAAAAAGATCCTGTTCCAAGCAAGCAGGGGGAAGAGCTGCGGGGGGTTAGGAGGGAAGAAAAGCTGAAGAAAGGAAGCGGGTGGTTTGCTTGCCAGAAGCCAAACCCGTACGCGCACGTCTGCCTCTCCTTCTCTGATCCTTGAGTCCTTCCAAGCTCCCGTCCCTACAAGCTCCAGGACAGCCAGGCCTGGAGAGCACAGCCTCAAACTCCTCTGCTCGCAGCTCCCCGGGGTGCTCAGCACAGCTCTCGATTCACATGCTCGCCTCTGCTACAGGACACGGAGCACAGGTCCTGACCACTCCCAGGTGCCCACCCCTCACTCAGCAGCAGGTTTGGCAGTGCAAGCCCACCGCAGCAGGGCAGGGGCACCACAACCCGCCCAGGCCACCACACTGCAGCCCCAGACTCGCCCTCGGCAGCTGCCACCAGCCGCAGTGGGCTCTGGCAGAGCCGTGCAGAGGCAGCGGCCACTGACTGCAGCTCATCAACAACCCTGCACTGATTTCTGCACTCTGCTGAGCTCAGAGTTGCCATAGAAATGTGTGATCCTGGCACTAAAAGCAGGCAACGATCTCAAATCAAAGTCTTTTTTTGTTTTTTTTTTTTTTTCCTCCAGTAGACTTAGATGAACTCAGGTTTAAGACAAAAGCAGTCAGAAGGGGAAAACAGATCATTTCTAGAGAGATTGAAAAATATAGTCACAAGCCAGTATTTAAACTGCAGCAAAGAACCTGAACTCGGTTCCTGTTGAGTTCAGCTCCAGAGCAAGCGCCAAGCCACCGCTCTGTCCCTCGCACTGCCCTCCGTGCGGCACACGACGCCCAAGGGAAGGAGATTCCACACAGCCAACGTGGAAAGCCCGGCCGAAGGCTGGAAGCCAAAAGCCTCGGGCCAGTGGCTGTTGGTCTCCCCAGCTCGCAATATTTAAGCACAAATTCCTTACAGCATCACTGGACAAGTCTCGGGGATTAGGTGCATGCTGAACTACGACTGGCAATTACAGTAGCTTTTTGCTAGCTGGCACATACTGTATCTATAAATTTTAGTACAAAAACTTAAAAAATACAGAAACTAGGTCAATTTGTTAACTACATATTTACAGATACTTACAATTCTTTTCACTGACAATAACTAAACTAATTGTCAGTGAAAATTCAAACTGTGCATGTTCTGAGGTACCCGTACTCAAGGGTGGGGAATGGGGCAGGGGCCGGAGGGGCAAGGTGGGGGAAGATCCCCCCGGGTTTGTTCACATCCATGGGGGCAACGCTCAGCCCTCCCAGTTACTGGTTCCTGGACTCAGTGTGTGTACTCAGAGAAAGCAAGGAGAGCAGGAGCTGATGTTGGGGTCTGTTTTCCCTATGACATGGCTTTAGGGTATTTTGAGGATGCCAGGCAGGTGCAGAGCCAATGGTCACATACCAAACTGCCTTCCTCCCTCCTGGGGAGCCTTCAGGTGAAATACAAGTATTGAGACCCACAGCTTGGTGGTTAAGGTGCTTGTTTGCCGGCAAATCCGATTTACTAAGTCCCTCTCTAGCTGACAAAAGGCTCTCCTTCCCCCAGAGAAGGGGGCAGGGATGCAGCAGGCAGCACCATGGCCCCAGCTGGCTGAACGGCATTGTGCAACAGGAACCCGCGTTATCTGCCACCATCGCTCCCCGGTGGGGTGATGTTTACTGGAACCACTAGATCTATTGGCTTTTTTTATTTTCTGGCTGTAAACAGTGACCCACAACCCTCCAAGGCGCCTCACATGTATTTCTCAACAGACTCCGGCTCAATCGACTCATCAAAGTGCAAACTGAAACAAACACAGCAGAGGGACAGCAACCGGCATCCCTGTCGGGGCATCCAGCGCTCCTCGACCTTGGCACGTGGCTCTGGGCTCGCTGCCGGCCAGCGCTGGCCTGGGAACCTCCCACAGGCAGGAGCACAGCTAAAGACAACACTACTCCTTGGGAAAAAGTAAGGTTGGCCCAACCAAATCAGAGCCTCTCCTAAAAAACTTGCAAGACACCTTCCAAAAGGGACAGATGGGAAAATTGCTCCAAGTCTTTTGGTAGCACAAAGGGAGCCTGGGGTTGGCATGTTGCTGAGCTGGCAGGGTGTCCCTGGGGGTAAATACGTGACCCAACACGTGCGAGAACCACTTATCCTGCAAACTGCCAGATGCCTCCCTAAGATGGGGTCTGTAGAGGACAAAGGAGAAGGTCAGAAGGGTCTTCACAGCTTGAGGAGCTGGTGGTGTCCAGCATAGCACTCACCCCTCTACTATGAGAAAGAGCAGGGCCAAGATTTACAAACAGAACTGCAGAGCAAGCACCCAGGAGAGGAACAAGGCTGTCTGCTGCTGGCTGGACTTGAGTGACAAAGCACACAGGCCTAAGCATAATAAAGAATGGACTAAGAGCATCTGTGTGTGTATATACCGAACACACACATGCATTTTAAATCTTCCACTTTAGCTTCTCTTTTGCCCCTCTGCATAACTGAACAACCTCTAGGTATGCACAGGCACAGGCAGACAGTGTTCAGAGCTAGCGGCGGCTCCAACTCGGGAATGCCAAACGCCAGTGCCGGCGCAGCGTGCCAAGACCGTGCCGGGCTTGTGATCTTTCATGGCGAGACGCAGCTGGGGACTCTGAGCTCAGCCTGCTGAGCACTTCACCGGCCCACTCGCCGCCTCCCCAGCAGATCCGTACAGTGCCTCCGCTGCTTGCCTATCGCTAAACCATCTTGTTTTCTTCTCTGCTGCCTTCTGACTTTCTGCTACCCTCTGGGAGCTCCCTCCTCTCCTTCACAGCACACCCGCAGCAGCCACCTACCCTCCCGCGCCCCAGAAAAAGCAAGCTGCAATTAGCAGGGCTGTGTCCCAGCGAGGGTGTCGGGCTGTGTTCAGCCCTGGCACAGCCTCTGCAGATGCCGCTGCCCTCGCCCCAGGAGCCCTGCTGAGGGGTTGCTTTTGCTCACAAACAGGAGCGCTAAACAACAGCAGAACTGAAGGGCCCTGACAGAAATGCACAGCATGAGGTGTGTGTGCACCTATACCCACACACACGTACATACAGAGTATATAAATATATACAAATGAGATACCATATATATATATCCAGAGAGATGTGCGTATTCAACAGAGTAATGGTAGACAGTGGTACGATAGGATTTATTGCCTCTCAAGAAATGGCACATAAGCAGGGTCGAGGGGAGCCTGGAAGCGAGGGGTCCTGGGGGGTCAAACAACAGCATGGCCCCAGGACCGCCCAGGCTGCACCCCGTGCAGGTCACAGCGAGTGTGCAACGCACGTTCTTCCGGCGTGGGAGGGCTGGGCGGGACACAGAGCGATGCCAGCCTGGCCCCAAGCCAGGCAAGGAATGGCTGCAGGGAATTTTTCTGTGGAAAGTTTGGTATCACACCACATTTAGTTCTTCAACCTCTTTGAAGCTCACAGGCTTGGAGGGAATGCAGGTGAAACAGGGCCGTGGCCTCCATTTCAGTGCTGCATCTGAGGAAGAAAGCATGTAACGTCCAACATGGAAGGGAGAGGTGGCTGCTGGCTCCCTGGGACCTTGGAGAACAAGGACAACATAGTCCCTTTCACTGATTTTAAATAAAATCAAAGGAAATTTAAATCAGAAAGAGGTAAAAATGCTGGCTCCTCTGTTTTTTCCATCTCTGGGCTAAACTACACCAGAACCATAGGTCTTTGCAAAGGGGAGAGAAAAATAACCACAGAAAAGACATTTCAGGGGTCAAGCTGGTGATTTGAAAATACCGCAATAAAGTTTGCAAAGTAGTCCACACACAGCAGTTTCCCCAGTGTTAAATACAAACACAAAAGATGCAAGAGAACATCTTTGCTGAGGTACTGGAGTAGTTTCCACAATTTACAGATTACAGTAATTTTAAAACCAAAGTTAGGGCATGACTGCAATGAGTACAATATGGAGTAATTGGTCTTACTTTTAAAAATAGAGTTTGCAAACTGATTCAGAGAGTGTTTGCATTTCTCTAGTGCACAGTTCTTCATGTATCTCAGAAATAAGCCCGAGATACATTAAAATTCTCAACACCAATCCTCAAATACCTCCAAGGCACAGCCTGACCCTGAGTCCCTCTGGCTACAGCTGCGTAATGGGGTGCTTTCTCTTGAGATCAGGCATATTTTTGGGACAGCTTTTCTTCCCCCACGTACACACAGGGACACACACATTTAGACCAGTTGATCTGAATCAGTTTTTGCAAACTATTTTAATTAAAATCTTAACTTGTTGGAATAGTCCAGGTCTGCACATGATATACATGTAAAAATGGTTACTACACAGTTCTTTTTGAATACAAAAAAGCCAATATGGGATAGCCATCATCTGGATTCAGCATTCAGTCATGCTTGACATTACACAAAGAGATGGGTTGAGAGAATTCTGTTAAGTAGCTCAATTTAAGCCAGAGACTTTGACCAAATTCAAACCATAACAGAAGCAGAAGAATGAACCCACTGAACTTGCAGGTATAGCCTGTCCCCGCTGTCGCTGCTGCTGTTTGGGATAGAGGAGCTGAACTCAAAACGCTGTTTAGCACCATGGTCTGGGCACACCCTCCACGCTCACATGATGAACCCCAGTACAATTTTGGCCTTTCATTTTAGTTTTGTCTTTCTTTCTAACACCAGGAAAACACAGGTACCTTTCCTAGATCAGTTTCGCTGCATTTCAACAACACTGCAATACAAAAGAATGACCCCAAAACATCCAATTCCACATAAAAACATAGCAGAGGAAAGGACAGGACAATTCACAGTCACCACTTGCCCTGGGGGGTGACCAGAGGCACCTCCGCGGAACCCCTGCCTCATCCCAGGCTTCCATCAACTGTTAGTACTACAAAGCTTCTGACTAAGGGGCTGCTCAAACCTATCTTGGCAGAGTTTCCATCTTCAATTAGAGTGATATGCTATGTCAAGATGCTAGAAATCCCAGCTGGATTCACTGGACACTGGCAGAGAGTTAAGGATTGGGAGTGGCTGTTAACTCAGCTAACGAAAGAAGGTCGCCCTGCGGAGCACTGAACAGCAGCGAGACACTGGAGCATTTACTATATAAATATGTCACGTGGACAAACACATTCGGAAAACCTCGCTTTTGAGCCCTATAAACATATTAAAGGCAAATCCTAGAGTTAGCAGCTAGTGTTTTCTTCAAGATGATTAGTGTGCAAGGAAAAACATTTACAAAGAACCTTGGCTGGTCAGTCCCAAGATGGAAATCTTTGCCTCAAGCCAAACTTCATCTACCTGCTCTTCCCACAGTCCTGGCTGACCCAGACCACCCTGGCACTGGCACGAGAGCATGGGGGCATCTCTGGTTCCCAGCACGAAGGGATGACACGATGCCACAAAGTCATTCAGTTATAAGACTCCCTGACCCCGTATCACTGTATGGATTTCACAACCTCTTTTGCTTCCTTTCAGTAGTACAGCAGCTCCAATGACCCCTCTGGAAGTAGTGCCTTCTCACATGGTGTGATACGCTGCCAAAATATCACAGCATCTCAAGGGACTGTAAAAGTTGTGAAGTATTGCAGCAACAAAAATAATAAAAAGGAGCCTCACATGCAACAAGATCTACAGTGGTGATGTGGGTTAGTCATCAGCTGGGAAAGAGTCATTGGCTCAGCTCCTCCTGGTACGCCGTGGCAACTAAACATTTCAACAGTTGGCTACACACTACATGTAAACAGGAAATTGCAACAAGCCAAAAAGGTAATAAATTGGTGGATGTAGTGTAATAATGAAAAACCCGATCAATGGCATTTTGTGACTATGGCATCCTTCAAAATACCTCTGGCATTTGAGACTGATTGGCTGAAAGTCTAAACGTTTCTGAATGGAGCAAAAAGGACTATGCTGGGCTCCAAGAATTATTCCAATGCTTAGCTAAAATGAGATGTCACAGTATTAGCTGTACAAGTGCATTACTTACGCTCCTCTGCCCAACCTCATCTGAGCTACCAGCAGCACAGTCAGGGAGTGCCAAAGCAGAAACACAATTGCAAACATTCCTAGCCTGTTCCCTCCAGACAGGTTTACCTACACAGCTCTTGGGAAGCTGACCAGTGCCTTCTGAGAGAACATTACATGACACGGAGTGGGCACTTGGGTAGAAGGGCCCTGATGAGCCCTGATGTCTCTTGGCCTCTCTTCTCACCCTTCTTCCTCACCTACAACTCTTTGAAAATGCCTCTTGGCAGAGGCAATACCCTAGAAATTTATCCAATTTAACGACAAATAAAAATGGAACAGAAGATCCAGCTGTTCCTCCCCTGGATGTTGGTTTAAAGGCAGCTCGCCTGGTTTTAGCAGGGTGGCAGTTCGAAATTTATGGACATGGGAGGAGGTCTCCATTCTCCCTCAGACTTCCTACATGGATGGCATGACGAGGGCAGTCTGAGGCCCTTCTGTACTGTCAGTGTGATGACCACCAGCCAACTCTTCTGACTAATTGCATATATTTCTCAGGCGCCCTCCCAAGACCCCTCCAAAAAGTAAAAAAACCCAACAAAACAAAAAAACCAAAGACCACCCCCAAACCCTGCAGCCAAATACTATGACATCCCAGTTAGTAAACACAAAACGTAATGCTTTACAAAATGAATACAATATTCCATGTGCACCCAGCTTCCACACGTCAGCACCGCACTGAGGAGGCTGCTGGGCTGGTGTCTGTAGGCAGTTTCTGTTGGCAGACAGCTCCAGTGGAATTGCCACCCTCAGTTATTGTTTAAGTTATGTATAAGACATGTGTGAACCATTGGATATTTGTGAAGTAACACTTGTGCTCCTGCTCATGCCCTGCTCCGTCCGTCCCCCAGAAGCTGTCCGCCTCAGAGCCTGGGGGCTGTTGCGGACCCCTATCGCACTACTTCGAGGTACCCCCTGCATGGGCCCCGAGGGGTGACCCCATGGCTGGGGTCCACCTTGCATTGGATGGCCCCAAGCTTGTGGTGGGCCACCCATGGGATGACCCCAGTGAGGTCCTGCACCCCCAGTAGGGTTGTGGGACCAGCCAGAAGCTCCCGGGTAGCTGTGGCTGAACGCCTCGGGGGAGAGATTAGAAAGAACCATATTACTAAAACCTAGCCTCATGCTTTCTGAGTCAAAGGCTTCGATCTCGCGAGCTTGACGCTCCAGCAGGCTTCGTATCCGCTCGGTACGCTCGTTCTGCAACGCCAGCATCTCCTCCTCAATCTGGGAAGGAAAAAAAAAGAGATGGTCTGTAGCAGCAGGACAGGCACAGCCTCTGGAGGACCTGTAACAGCAACTGAGGGACCTTCTCCCCATGTTTGTATATGAGATGGGCTCTAGATCAGATGTCCATGGGCATGCAACCCATTCTGAATACAAAAGGGTTCAGTCCCACAGACCTGCACAGCCCAAAGCACCAGTTGGAGGGTGTTCCCATTCCCTGGTGAATAGAGCAGTTTTAGGAATGTAAATCTAAAGTTTGCACTGATACCAATATCTTGACATAGATTAACCTTTTAAGATGCAGCAAAGTCTACAGCTTCCACAAAAGCCTACTGGAAAGGCACCCCTCACGTACAGCTGAACACATGCCAACATGCCAGTGTGACCTTCACCATTTGTAGCTGAACCTGATGACTACTGTTTCCTCCAGGATTCAACGCACAAACCCATGTTCACATTCGTCTCTAATGTTAACTGGCCATTTCTCTTAGCTCATACATTTAGCACCTCCTAATCTGGTTTCTCCTATTTCACTACCCTGATACTTTCTCCGGAGTGTGTGGCTGAGGAACGTAGGCAATGCTGTTTGAGCTGTGTGGCAGATGATTAGCTAGATGATACACAAGCTGGCAACTCCAATTTCTTCTCTGTAACGCTGTTCCAAACTGGTTTCCCAGAGTACTTTGGTAGAGGTACTGGGATCAGCACTCTGAGTACCAAAAACATGAGGCTATGGCCTCCTGACACCCATAGGACAGGGATGAAAGCCTTTCTTAGTGAAATCTTTGCAGGCAGGTGGAAAATCAAAGAACCATTATCTTCCTGCCAGCCATGAAAAAGCTACTTTTGGCCTCAGTGAAAAAGACCAAATGGGTAAAAAGTAGCAGCCAAGACTTTTAGCACAGCTCACTGGCATCTCCCTGCTGTCAGCAGCAACATGGCCAAGAGGTGTTATCTTGGTCTGTACTGAAGGTACTGGGCAGAGCCTTGTACTTGTAAGCACACTCTTGCCTGAGTCAGGGAATATGCAAAGTGATTTCATCTGGAATTCAGGAAACAATCTGCTCCAGCATGAGTCATCTCCTGAGCCATTTGGGGCTTTCAGAAACTCCTTCACTTGCCTGTTTCTTAGCTCTAGGTGAATGACAGGCTGCATGGAGCGGTCTTGCTCACTACTCCTGCTGAAAGCCATAAAGGCAGAAGAAGGTGACTTCTCTAACTCTAAGCTCTTCAAAAAAATGCTCCACTTGTTTTTTTCCACTCCTGCTATCTAAGCAGAATTGTCTTTTTTCGATGTCTTCAGCATGTCACCATTTTCAGTCTCTGTGACAGTGTAACACACAGGACTTGGTGCAACTGAACTTCACTGAACGGCCTGACACTGTGTTAAAATGACATCACTCACACGGTCTCAGGATGCAGGACTCTGAAGATGAAGTGTCTGAGGCACGTGGGAAGGAAATGAGTAAATCTGAAGTCTTTTAAAGACACTCCTGGGACATGCTCATTGCTGGTGCAACACAAACAACATTGCATCAGGGTATGGCTTGTACAGTGCCTCAGCCTCTGGCACTCAAAGGCTGCACATGGATGGGGCTTGGCTATTCCCTCCTTACTCCAGGGCTGGACACTTATGCTCTAGTGAGTTATGGTGACGGACACCACCAGAAATATAGAGCAGCCTGATGAGAAGGAAGTAGAGTACTGTGCACAGTACTCTAAGTTCTGGAATCTGGTTTATTATTGAACACTCGGGACTGACTTTGCCACAGGCTACACATTTATTTGTGCATATAAATGCAGACAACTCATCTTGTGCACATACCTGTCCTTCTCCTGGCTGCCAGCTTCAGTTAGCACATGCCAGCAAATACCAGGTGACATTGCTGAGGGACCCACACCAGAATACTCTCAACTCTTTAATCCTTTAAAAACAGAACACCTGTCCTCCCAAAAAATACCCCTACAAAAGAAGGAGGTGTCTGCCTTTGCACCCACATGTCTTCCCTTGAACTGCTGCCAAATGCCTGTAACCCCACCAAGGTCTCATTGCTGGTTCACGATTTCGTGATTTGCATGTGCCAGGACTGCCTGTGAATGCAAATGAACCTATGGAAGTTGAAGCACCATCAAATTTTTTGCTATTCGAAGGCAACACAGGAATGCAAAGACACAAAAGATCATGCTAAATCTTATTTTTATCCTTTTTTTCTTCTCTATGCAATAGCATTGCCAAGCTTCCCATCACCTTTACTGATGCCAAATGCTCTCCAGGGGCTTTCCATGCACAGAGACTTCAATCCTGGGCCACTTCTACAACTTTATTATTGGTTGACATAGGTTTCCTTAAGTCATGGTCTGGCCTCACTGCAACTTTCTGCACTATCTGCAACACATGCTGCCCTGGCCCACTGTGGCACACTTCCTTCCCAGAGCAGCTCATGCCACCAGAGGGCAATGCACTTCCAGCATAAATCCATACTCAAATGCCAGGCTGTGACAGAAGCTGGGACCAAAATAACTAGCAATGGTGCCTAAAGACAGCTACTGCATATGTGAGTGCCACACGGGCACTCTGCTTTCACCAATCCAGCTGTTTGCAGAGAGTCATGTTCATCTGCAGGAGACCAAAGCCCAACAGGACTGTGCTGTCTCCTCGGGGATGCTCCCTCGGCTGGCCATGAGGTGGAGCAGTGTTATGTGGACTATCTCTGCATCCATCCATTAGCCTCTGGGAGAACTGAAGTGTAAAGAACCTCGAGGCCACAGAGTAATTGCCCTAATTTAATAATTGCTGGTCAACAAAGTTGGGAACCATAGTGTGACTGGTGATGGCTGGCCCCCACAGGGCAAATCCAAGAGGAAAATAATTTCAGGAGGAAGGGTGGTTGTGTATTTCCTTTCACTGACTGCTGCATTTCCCTTGCCTTGGTTTGTGTAGGCCACTTACACTTCTATACACACCACATGTCTGGCACTGCACAGAAAAGCAAACTTCAACAATGAGCAACTGTCCCCCATGCTGGTGGTTCTGGCTACTTCAGTTTGCTCATTAGACACATGATTTCATAGGGAAACTGCAGCCTGGTCTTCACAGACTGACAAGTGGAGCAGATCTGCAGTAAAATATTATTACCGTAAAACACACAGCTTTTTTCCTCTCTGCTCAAAGATATACTACTGATACTATGCTAATTCCTAAAGCCCCCGCCCCAGCTTTAGGTTGTTACTGTCTGTTCTCTGATGAGCCAGGGAAGCTAATCTGCAGCTCAGAGACAGAGAGAATAGCTCACTTTCCCTTCTGCCCAGAGAGGCACAGCTCCCTCTGGCACACTTCAGGCAGCTCTATCCCAGCCAGAAGCTCCTCACAAAGGAGAGCTGAGCTGGCAGAAAGTTTAGTCTATGTGTCACTGAACTTTGACCCCAGGGAGACAAATACCCCAATGATCCATGTTACTATATACAACAAGGTAAAAGCAGTTTCTCTCTCATTGGTAAGTGCAATTTAAGATCTGAAATATGCACGTGCTAAGGATGGTCACACGCCCACTTTACCTTCTGCTCCAGGAGGGCCCGACGGAGGGACACCCTCTGTTCAAGATCACGCAGCTCCCGATCATGCTGGGCCTCTGCCTGCATCTTGATTTTACTCTGATATGCGTTCAGCAGCTCCAATTCTTGCTGCAGCTGCATCTTCAAAACCTGGCACTCTGCTTCCTGTGCCTCATCCAAACGCAGCTGGGAAGGACAGACAATAGAGAGATTTCACCATGGGGTAACCACTGCTGACACTCCAGGGGAGGACCGCGGGGAGGGGGAGGATGGGATGGGACATTGTTTTCTTAGCAATACAATTGGTCTCTATTGTACTTCGCTTCGCTGAACAGAGGACCTATAGTGACAAAGACTGGTGACAGTGAGCCCACAGCACTGATGCAAGTGATGCTGATGAGCAGTGGCGCCTCAGGAACCGCGATCCACACTGCAGAGACCAGACTGCTGGAGGTGCAAACATCCTCAGCTCTCCTTTTGCTAGAGGCAAAGAGAAGCTCTCTTGCTGTGTTCAACTGGATTAACCAATTACCTGTACACAGGAGACTTAAGACCATAGTCCTGCCAATGCAGGACTTGGGCAGAAGAATGTAATGAAATAAACCTAAAAGCAATATGATACTGAACTTTTAACCTTCCCATCATAAATGAAGCCAGCTACCCTGCCTCACAGCGTCAAATTGGTGTACAAAGCAATGTGAGCAGGATGCAATATGCAAAAAGTGCAAAGAAAAGTGCCCATTCAGTTGCAGCAAGACTTGAAGCATTGCTCATGTGGTCATTCCTCAGTGAAGGAATCTCTTAAGGAATCACAGAACTTTCACAACACTTTGTCCTCAGAATTATAGTCAAAACTCTGGACTCCTCCATGACTCAATGAGCATCTTCCACCAGTGGGACATGTTTTGGTTCATATCATCAACAAATCAAATGCTAAATGACTTATGACAGCCAGATGCACACTATTTAATGATGCTCTAACAGGGATGTTTATGTTGCCACATTTCATGCAAAAGCAGTCCTTTGGCCACACAGATGCATCACTTTGCATCTCTGCAACAGCAGCTTCAGCTTCAGCCTGCCTGGAGAGGGGGAGTGCGTCTTTCCTCTGCATTTGAACACTGCTTTTTAAACACAGAGGAAGGACTGTGCAGGGTATGGCATGTGCAGCAAGGAAGCAGAAAGCCTGCTGTCAGGATACAGAGCGGTTAGAATGCAAACATCCCTCTTTGGCTGAGGAACCCTGGGTCCCTCGGAGGCGACTCACAGCTTGTGTAGAGAGCATTTCATTAATGCTGTGATCATACTGCTCAGCCAGGATAGCCAGCTTCCGGGTCTGCTCCTCCTTGAGCCGTTTGAGGACAGCTTTATGTTCACTCTTTGGCGTGGTCTCCAGCAGATGGTTTCTCAGTGCTTTGTACTGTCTGGTTTGGATCTTGCATGTATCCTGAAACTGCTTCTTTATCTGTAGTTCTTTTGACTGGAAAGATGGAGGGGACACAAAGAAAAAACCAGCATGTTTCAAATGAGCGAAATATCCATTCAAATGGATATTTAGGATTACATTAAGGATATGAGTTCAAGAATCCACAAATGTATATTAACATCTACAGTGCAAGGAGGGAAGCAAAATACACAAGAGGCAATGACTATTGCTGCAGCTGCTTTGACATTGCTACTGTGCGAAACAATTACAATACAGACACTTTTATAACAAAGCTCCAGCCTAAATACAGCTGTCTCTGCACAAAGAGCCTCACATTTGTCACTGGACTGGATCCAGTCCTGGGTGTTGCTTTTCAAGAAAAGTTCTTGAGGGACAGGACTAATATTTCTTAGCACTAAAAGCCATACTTACACATGACTGTGCTTGTATGGTACATATACATGAACAGCATTTAATGTTATGAAAAGAAGCAGATCTGGTGCATGGGAAGGGACAGGGAAAAAGAGTGACGCTTTTTCCATTGAGGGTTTGATGAAGTTAAGATGTATTCCAAGCCTTGATATTAAGAGCCTGGTTTTCATAAAGAAACTCAAAAACGGCTGGGAAAGATTAGATGTTTAAAAATGTACACCACAAGAACATTAGTACTGTGCTGGTCTAGCAAATAACCACCCAGTCCCACTAGAGGCTTACTGGAGATGGAGCTTTCCTCCCTTTGCACTTGCTACCACCTCTGTAGTTTAGAGACATAAGGGTGATTGCACACAGGGTGGGGAGGCACCAATCCTGGAAAAGGTATCGGGATCCGATTTTGCTGTATGACCTTGAGGAAATGAATCAGTTTTTTTTCTATTACCTGCCTCCAGAGCATCTCGTGAGGGTTTACATCTACCAAGTGTTTTAAGACAGTGGAAAGGAGGGTATTCTGGGCTTCTCTGTATCTTTCTGCAGGGGGGGCTGGCAGAGATACTTCTAACTAAGCAAAACCCAGAAGTGATGGGCAATGGTGGTTAACTGACATATGGTCAAGTTCACCATGGTAAGAATAATAAATAAATAAACCCCAATCACTAAAGTAATACATCAGGGCAGTCAGTATACACCGGGCCATTCCCACTGTCAGCCACCATGGCCAAATCCCAAAGCACTGGAGACAGGAACAGAGCAGACAACCATATTCTTGTCCCTTGAGTAAGTTGGATGGGCTCTGGGATATGAACCAGCGAGGCAGATACCTGTGCATGCCTCACATCAGCTCCTCCACTGCCTGCTCCTGGCATTATCTCAAGACTCAGCAGAGCAGGTGGTAAGCACAGCACTTGCAGCCACCCCACAAGGTGCAGTGGGATCAAACAATATAACCAGTCCAATTTAGATACCAGCACACTTTGCTGCATAAAACAACCATAACACTTTGCTAACCTGATGCAGAAAACAGGACAAAGATGGGTTTTCATTCAAACCAAAACACGTATCATGGAGAAGAATGCATTGCTTTTAACCTTTTAAATTTCACAGGAGGTTATTTCCCTCCAGGCAACCTTTAAGGTTATTTCTCCCTGCCCTTAAGGGAAGTATCAGCAGGTTACACATTTCCATCAGGGACCTGGCCACAGCAAATGCTGTCAGCCCATTTTGTCCTCATTTTCTGTGAAGTCTTGCTTGGACACCAGACACTGTTTACAGGCTTCCAATCCAAAGGCTTTAACAACAGGAAACAGAAGGGAGGGGTAAGATTTCCAGTCAGACTTCTGACAAGATCATTTTGACCTATTATTGTGAAATACCAGCAAGTGGGTATTTGCATCACAATTAACACACTCAAAAAATAATAACAGCCGTTTTCAGTGAAGGGTGAATTCTAGCTATGGGTCCTTCTGGTGCTGTCACAGAACAGACACTGACCGTTAAAAATTTGCTTCCAGGACAAAGGGCCTCACTAAGTAACAAAGGGAAAGCCTGAAACGTGCCCTTGAGGGAAAACGTTGCTGGAGAGAGAAACTGAACAAATGGTCAAATTATCTATTCAATTAAGAATACTTGCCTGCATTAGTCAGAAGCAGGAGAAGGAGTTAATGCTAGAGAACAGCCTCAATAAAGAGGGGATTGTGCTACAAACCCAACGGTTGTCCACAGGCTGCGTTATTAGCACTGTGTGTACGCAAAGGTGCAGGATTGACAGCTCAAGCCTGAAATCCTTCACTAATCACAGAACAGCCATGCAAAGCAAAGTGCAAGCTTTCCATGCTCCCTGCAACACACTCCAGCCCTGTCTTCCCTGAAAGAGGGACGGGGTTGGAGAGTCTGCAGAGGTGAGAGGGCAGCCAAGCCCCTGCAGCCCAGAGAGATCATGGATCCTGCTGTCCCCACCGCAGCCAGGGAAGGAGAACGGACATGCTGCCCACTCGTGTTTGCACCGCATCACCTTGGGGAGGCAGAACTCATTCATGCTAATCTCAGAAGGATCAACCTAATACAGCTGCTTCAGTTTTATTCAGCTCAGAGTGCAGCACAGCTTCCCTGTGAAGTCATCAGCTATTTATACACTATATCCTTGGAGATTCTCAACAGCGATCAGATGGTCCCTTGTTCTTACAAGCCAGGTTTTCCCTACTGAGTATTATTCTAATATTGACAAATCAGGTATAATTTTTTCTTTTCTGAAATTTTATTTTCTCTGTAAAAAGATAACTTGCAGGTGGTGAAAACTAATTCAGATGGGAAATATGAAGAGGAAGGACCTAGAACGACAAAGAAATCCCATGCTCAGTATGCCACACACTCATTTTGTTACTGGCACAGCTGAACACTGGGTGGAGAGAAGTCTGCCTCCTCAAAGGAATGTACCCGGCAGCTTTGTGAAAGGCCTTATACTCCCTTCTCACACACTTCAGAATAAACCACTGGACTTCTCTGGATGAAGTGAAGGCTTACAATGAAAACACTAAAAGCCTCAATTACAGAGGCCCCATGGTTCTGGTCAGCCACCACTGCTACAAGGGCAGCATGAGAAACCCAGGAGAGACAACACAGCAGAGGTCAGTGCCAGGAGCTTCCTGAGGACACTGCACTTGGCTGGAGTCTCTCTCTTCCCTGCCACCACCATGTCAGCCTTAATAGAAAAACAGCAACCAGGTGAGTTAGCCAAGACTCACAGTGCAGTTCATTTTGATATGCACAGCAACACGAAGAGCTTTGGGTTTTTGTTTTTAAATGACACTTCTTCACTACAGAAAAATACATTTTATTTTTGCCTGTGGGGGAGAAGAGGATCAGAAAATGGTGTAGGAGGAAAAAGGGGGAAAAAAAAGGTACTGCAAAGATTAAATGCATTTTAAACTACCCCAGAAAGGAAGGGATATTGCCAAGGGTTTTTCAGATAAAAGAAGGGAATAGTGCTGCTGTGGCCTGCATGTAACACACTGCAACACTGATCACGGCTGCTGCAGTGCTTGTAGACACCTCTCCAAATTAATGAGCTTCAAAATACCTCAGAGCCCTGCCCACAGTGCAAACAAGAACTGCGCTGTAAGGGGCCACTCTGCCACCACCAGCAGCTCGCACCCAGAGTTCCCACATCCCTTAGTACCTTCAGGCTCTTGGGCTGCTGCCGGACCTCCATGACATGCTTACGCCTCAGCTCCCGCTCCCGGCGCTTGTTGTATTCCAGCTGGTTGGTGAGCTCGGTCTGGTGCTGGAGCCGGATCAGCTCACAGCGCATCTTCTGGATGGTGCTGAGATGGCGGAACTCCAGCTCCTGCATGGACTCGTGCTGACGCAGCAGCATGGCGTGCTCCAGGTCCTTCTGGGTCTGCCTTTTGTTTAGCTCCTAGCAGGAGGACAGAGGGAATTATTAGATTCTTTGTACTTACTTGGATTTCCGTTCACAAAGTGACGTTTCACTTTGTTCACAAGGGCATTTCTCTCTTTCCAAGGCGTTTGAGGACAGAGCACAGAGTTTCTTCATCTTATCAGCAGCAGACAGCAATGCCACTGGTAATTTTTCCTTCCTCATTTCACTTTTCTTCTTCCTGTTCTAAACGCTCAACAGGATTCACAGTATGCATTTTCTGGAAAGAACTGTAACTGTTGTGTCTGATGACTTTTTGGATCTAACAGTTCTCCTGCAATAGGGCACTAACCCGAACAGTTGATGCTGCATGATCCCTAAATGCCAGAGGGATTACCAGAAGGCATTGCAAAGCATCGCACCACTGTTTTACCAAAACACTTCGGGATACGGCAATTAACACTTCCATTTGATTTGATCTGGATTGCAGGTGCTCCTGTGACATGCACCTCACACACGTGATTCCAGGTCTCATCTCTGCCTGTTCTCTTACCTCCCGAACGAGGTCCTGCTCCAGATTATGGCGGCCAAGGAGCATCCGTCTCTTGAAGCGGCGACATTCCAGCTCCAGGTACTGCCTCTGACGCCTCAGTAAGTTGGCCTCTTCCTCTGCCTGGAAATGCTGGATGTTCTCCTTCTGCTTGGAGAGCCACTCCTGCTTCTCCTTCTTTGGAGTGCTCTGGTTTTCATTCAGCTCCTGATAATGGGAAGGTAATTAATTGTGGAATAGTCACACTAAGCTCCTTGGCCATGAACAACTGGACAGACCCGACTACTATACTATATCTCAAAGCTGTTCTACCCTCTCTTCTCAAGGTCAGTACCATCCCAGCCTCTGCAAAATGCACAATATCACCTTCTAAGGGTGTTCCAGGAGACAATTCACAGAGGAGGTAATTTAAATACAACTTTTTTTTCCCCACTGGCCATTCTAACTGGCCAAAATCCTGGTTTGTATCCACAGTTTCCAGACTTAGCTCAAAACATCAAAACGATGGTTTGTTACTGAAAACACTTGGAAGTCCTGCCATACTGCATGACAGAAGTTTTTACAGGCTCCCAAAGGACTCAGAGGAGGAAAGCATTGACATCCTGTTGTTCAAACAAAACTCTAGCCACATAAAGCACATCAGAAAATTTTTGTGTCTTGCTTGATCAGAACACATACCCATTTTACAGTAACTCATCAAGGCAGAGGACACTCACAAAAACTTACAAAAAACAATAAAATGAAGTTCACAGGTGAAACTTATGTGTTTCCACATTTGCACTACATTCAATACATAGCTTAAAGTATCTTTGGCAAAAGACTCTGCTTGCTTGAATTGCATACTAGAGATGCCCATGCAGTAATTACAACTTGTTGTGATACATTTCAACTGATGTATGAGACAGAACTCCTCTGTATTTCTTCAGTGTTTCTTGGTGCTCTGTGATCTACTGCCCACTTAGAAAAAGATTCTATGTTATTATAAAGAGCCCACGCTACTATAGTTTTTGTTAGATCTTTCTTGGCTCTGCTGCTCTTTAGCCTTTTTTTTCTCCTGGGAAACGTCTATGTTTGGGAATATTTCCCTTTGGAGCAAGTTCCAAAGTTGCATCACACAAGTTGATGGTTGAGCACTAAATGGGTCTTTCAAAAAAATTATTTGTAGTGCTCACAGTTTCAGCCACTCAACAAAAAGAATCAGGAAATTTGATTCTACAGTTTCTCTTAATTTCACAGAGATCTCAATTTTCACTACAACGCGGTGATTATTAAATAATTACACAGCTTTCTCTATTAAAAATTAAATAGTGTTTTTCAGGTATTTTCCTTTAAAAAATGCAGGTCATCTTCAGTGCTCTGTTCTCTTGATCTTGTACAGAAATGTCATTAAGTTGTAAAAACTCCACTAACTGCTGCAGTGCATGGCCACTGTCTGTAGCAACAAGGCATGAGAAAAATGCTCGTGGCCTTTCATAAACTACCTTTTTTTATGCCTTGGGATTGCCAAATTTGCATGTTTCTGGCTAAAAAGCAACATTAAACAATGGAGAGGTTTGTACTTTCACAAGATAAACATATAAGTGCCAATAAATAAATAAACTCTCTCACTCTAAGGTCAAAGATATGAAACAAATCTAGCATGCCCAGGAGTCTGCTCATGAAATTCAGAACTCCCTGCAATCCTGTGAAAGATCTCTGGTACACAGTGCCACCTTTATTTCTGAATGGTCACCACTCTCACACTGTCTCACACACTGCACTATATTCACATTTCTCAGTGCAGATGGGTTACCTCTTTCAGTTGCTCTTTACGGAGTTTATATTCTCTCTTCTGGGACTCCAGGAAACTGTTCAATTCTTTTTTCTGTTGGGCCTGAATATGCTGCTGAAACTTCTTTTCTTCATTGGCCATCACTTTAGCCTACAACAAATCCAGCAGCAGATCAGTCTGAGTCCCAGTGGATTACAGCATGTGTCCCACTTCAGCACCATGACCCGGAACTCCAGGTACAGTCACGGTGATACTCACCATGAATCTGGATAAATGCAAATCCCAGGAGCTTGCCCTCACTCTCTCCTCATTCCCCATCCCATTAAAGCACCCAACAGAGTCCTTTTCCACTGCCTCATTCCCTCAGCCCTATTGTTCAGCTAGTCTTGCCTGACAAAGTCAACACCTTATGATAAACTGTATCTTCAGCCCTCCACTGAGAGACCCGAGATGAACAAAGAATCAATAAGAACCGCTCTAGGCAGCACCACTTCATTATCAATTATTTAAAAGCATAACCCCCCCCAAACCCACACTCAACTAGACAGTGAACATTTAAGTGTAGCTGGCACATTTCTCTGCAGGCTAATCTGCCTTCACAACACTCAATGGCAGTCAGTTATTGACAGCACATTCATGGCAAGAGAGGGGAAAACCCTCACAATGCTTTTTCTGGGGTCAGTATTCTAATAGTCAGTATAACACACTGCAGTGAAGGACATACCTTTCCTCTACTTACATAACTCCTAAGTGTAAGGAGGTGATGTATTAGCCTTTTTCTAATTAGCAATTTACTTGGCTCCTGAAAACAAGATGTAGGAGACTACACTCACTGTCACCTCTTCACCAATGTGTGGAAGTGGCCAATTCAATGTAATTGACAAACACAGGCTGGTCTGATAAACTGTAACGTCCTACCTCTTTTTCCATGGCTGCTTGGTGCTTTTTAATTAGCTTTTCCATTTCTGCAGCAAAATTGTTACGCTGTGTTTCAAGATCTTTGTCCAACCTGAGGCGATGCTCGTCCATCTCTGCCTTCAGTTTATTCTCTAATGCCATCAGTTGCTTCTGGTGCTGCCGTCTCATACGTTTATAGCCAGACATCTGCTCTCGGAGCTCAGAGTCCTGTTCATGTTCCTGCATTTGCCTTGTCACCTAGGAAGATAACCACATCGGGCCAAAGGAAGTTAGTGCTGTCTAATCTGCTTTTCAGCAGTCTTCAAACCACAAAAGAAAATGATTTCGTAAAGAAATATGAATTTGTTGTGAAGAAAAGCACACATCCTAATGGCAGCAGAGCAGATTAAAAACTCAATTCTGCTGTAGAAGATAAGCTCGCATGGGCAAGAGCAGAAAAACAGTACAATTGCTATAAAGCTGGTACTAAATAATGGCCTTTTAGCCTAATGCAATGAGGGTGAATATACACACAAATATTCGTAATATGCACATGAAAATAAAAGCCAGCTTATTATTATAAATGATTTCCTATATTGTACTGGGCACACTGGGTTTGAAACTATTTAATATACACAAATTACATTGGCCCAGGTGTCTCATTTAAGCTTTATTAGCTGACACGAAACTATTTCAGTGATAGTATCTCAGTCAGTGAGGATGCTCATATTCTGATGAAATCTTGGAAGCCCTAAGTAGTTGCACAGAGCTGTGTTCAAAGCACCCCTCCCTGCACACCTCTACCCAAGCAAGCCCCCCACGTACCAGCGACGCTGTGCGTATGGTAGCAAAGTGCTCTCGGTTGCGATAATGAGACTTGTGGCGAGATACTTGGGGAGGAGACTGGGGTTCTGATGCCCTTGTTCGAGGATCCGACTCCTCTCTGTAGTTTTCTTCCTCCTTATCAGCAAATATTAACGTCAGAGAATAAAGAGAATGTGTGTTACTAAAGATATTTTTTCAAAAGGCAGAAAAAAACATTTTACATTCATCAGCCCTGAAAGATCCTCCTGCCAACAAGATGGGTGAAGGAATATACTGCAACAAGAGCTCTGATCTAGGATCTTTGCTCTTGGAAATTTCATTGTGAATTTTTATGACTAAGAGGAAAATTACTAATTAAAGCTGAAAATGAGAAAAATAAATGGGAAACTGAAAGGTGAATTAAACAGTTTACTTCAACAAAACATAAAAGGTATGAAGTATATTTTATCAAGTCTAAAAGACAAAAACAACATCTTTGCAACTCTGAAAGACAGAAGATTTTCATTACACCCACTGCAGAAACACCTCAAAGCAAATTTTAAAATTTGTCACGGTGTATTCCACATTCTTATTTTGAGTTTGCCATTCATCACAGCACGATTACTAGTTAGATATGATACACTAATTAACTCCCCGAGGAAATACCTGTGTCTTTGTTGCATATCTGGGCAAAGAACAAGACATTCTAACCACACCTATCATTAGGCAGGGGAATGGTGGTGCTCTGAGCAATGGAGTGACAACCCCTCGATGGGAAGAGCAGCGTGGCTCAGAGAGACACTCTCCCAGCTCACCCTTCATCAGGCAGAGGGGAAGGAGGGAAGTGGCTCCTGCTGCATTTCATTTTCCATGCACCTTTATTCATTAACCAAATATTCAAATCAAGTGCTGGGAAGTTGGGTGCTGCAGAACAGAGTTCCGTGACTGCTGTGGGTCCTGAATTTAAGAATTCACTAATGAGGAGGTAAAAAGGGGGAACTCTCACATCCTGTTATCCCACAGAGCAGCGCTCTGCACATTAAGGGTATCCACTAAACAAGCCTATTTACAACCTGCCATTCAACTCCTCCCAATAAAGCAAACTGCTTTAGAAACAATTCAATTAGTAAAATAATTTTAGTGAATTAACAAAAATAAACGACTTTCACAGTAACCTTCCCAAGTTTCCAGTGCACATTCATGTATTTGGGACACAGTAATAAAACCTGAAGATAATGACGTGGGATTGGAAGCAGTTGACTTTTTGTCATTGTGCCAACCAAATCCTCTCCCATTTTACACCTTCAAAGTTCTCCAGTAAAAACCCAGTGCTTACCGGCTTTAAATGAATGACAGAGCTATTTGACATCACGGTATGGTCCCCCTCCATCATATCCAGCTCACTCTTATCATCCGAGGCATCTGGAAGACTGTTAACACTACTGCTTTGGCTACTGGCACTGATAGACATACTAGGAATGGACTGATTACTTCCAACACTATTCACCGTTCCCGTCCTGCCAACACCATGATCTTGTTCCTGGGAGAAAGGAATCATTAAGAAAGTTCAAACCCATCTCAGTTGTAGCTGTGGACATTACCAAATAGAACATGCATTCTGTTTCTTTCTAAAGGCATACAGCTGCCATGACATGGCAGTTTCCACCCTCCAGGCATTGCCATCAAGCATTTTTCTTGTGGGATGTTGGGAAAAGAAGGAATCAGCCTTGTCAAGATTAACTGGCTGATGTCAGATCCTTTTCTACAGCAAGCCTGTTAACAAGCTGAACTCTTGTCAGCTACAGCGTGTCACCAGAAGCTGTTCTGACACCAGCACCACCTGAGTGCTCAGCTGGGACCCTGCACCTTGCAGCTTTCTTTCTGTGGATGGGAACTGCAATTCAGAGTCTCCATCTCTGCATGGTGGCTGCAGCACTCAATCCAAAACAAAAAAAATTAATTTTTTTTTTTTTTTTTAAAGTAAATCAAGTACAAATTTCTATGTCTTAGAACAGCATTCTCAGACAAAACTGGAAGATTGTCAAGGCCTTGCACATACGGTTAGAATAGAGGTTAACTGCAATTGCTAAAGACTCCTCATGAAGCCTCATAAACAGGGAAAGAAAGCAAGGATTTACAGAACTGGAAGCTGACTGTTCAAGCATGAACACATGGCACAGCTTCTTGCCAGCACTAGGCATCTACCCTGTCTGTCCTTGCTTGTGCCTTGAGGTAGCTTTATTCCAAGCACAAAGGGGAGACAGTGTTTACAGCCAGGTGTGTAAACAGCCTCCCTTTGTTTTACCAGTATCTGAGTTGTGGTTATTTAAATGACAGCCTCATTTTCTCTGGTTCAGTGATGAAATCCTGCATTTCTCTCACCTCCTCCTCCTCCTGTGTTTCCACTGCAGGGCCATTGTGGGCCTCCTGGAAGAGGAGCTTCTTCATTTTACGATACTGCAGGTTGTCCAGTTCTCTCACTGCATCCTTTGTTCTTTGAATCAGGTCTATTAACACTGTTTCGGGCCGCTCTCGAAGAACAAACATGTGCTGTAGAACACACAAACAGGTGAGTGACCTCTCATGCCTCCGACACACAGGCTTTGAGGGTACAAGGATGGGCTCTAGCTGGGTTTATCAGCCCTCTTCCCTGCACAGGGGGAGAACACCTTCCCAGCTTACGCTTGTGTTATTTTCAGACTTCATGATCCAGACAGATTTCAGAATGATTGCTTTCTGATGGCAGACTTCCACAGAAAAATAAAGATGTAAAAAACCAGAGATGGTATTTCACATACCACGAAAATGTGCTCAGTATAATCCCAGACTTCGGTGACCTTATCTGCTCATGGTTTAGTGAGGGAAGAGCAACAAATACCATACAAAAACTAAAGGTGAGAGGCTGGCTAGTTTCCTTAACCAAATGTTAATTAACTCATGAGCTAACTCTCACTACAAAACTCTCTTCCTTGTTTAGAAAAGCCTGAGAATCAAATATTCATCATACAAGTCTGAGTCACAGGATAGGCTGTGAACCTTAGACCCCAGTCCTCAAACAGCTCACCATATTCTGCTCTGTTTTCCCCCCCGGATATTCACCACATTTCTCTGCAAAGGTGGTTACATTTTGCCAATAGGTAAAACAAGTCCTGTCTATGTGTGTCAGAAGCAGCTTTTGCAGTCTCCAGCTGCACTGTGCTGTGCAAGCATGAGTCATTATTAACACCATCGCTACTTTCATTTTGTTCCTTTGGAGAACTGCATTGCTGTTTCCAACATGTCACACTCCCTACCTGTCCCTGTGAAGTGGCATGTGGCTGTTTCAGACTATAGATATGGAAGAAATACATTCCCAAACGTTTCATTTCCATCAATGTTCTCTCTAATTGCAGCACATTGCTCAAAATAAAACCAATCTGCAGAATTCTGAAATGGCAGGACTACACACCCACACCAAAACCTTTCCTGGATAATTGCATTTACTTTCTGAATAGACACTTTTCAAAGAGGCACAAGTCCTCAGAGCCATTTTTAGGTAAAAACATGCAAAAAGGTGCTGATAAAACCTGCATAAATAGCATCCATTTTCCTGCAATGCAAAAAACAAAAACTTGGAAAAACACTGTTTAGCAGAAAAAGGGCCAGGACAAAAAGAAACCCAAAATGTCATGAGCACTGCAAAGAGAATGACAAGCTAGCTAAATTCTGAATGCCACCTGATGCCACAAAGGAAATCCATCAGAGTCACCCATTAAAGCAGCTCTAACACCCAGCTTCTATGAGAGTTCTGTTCACTCAGGAACACATCAGCTTTTTGCAACAATCTACCCCACTGGCTTTGTCTCCAGACTAGAGTGAGGAAAGCCAAGTACCTGCAGCATTCAGGAACACNTGCAGCACTCAATCCAAAACAAAAAAAATTTATTTTTTTTTTTTTTTTAAAGTAAATCAAGTACAAATTTCTATGTCTTAGAACAGCATTCTCAGACAAAACTGGAAGATTGTCAAGGCCTTGCACATACGGTTAGAATAGAGGTTAACTGCAATTGCTAAAGACTCCTCATGAAGCCTCATAAACAGGGAAAGAAAGCAAGGATTTACAGAACTGGAAGCTGACTGTTCAAGCATGAACACATGGCACAGCTTCTTGCCAGCACTAGGCATCTACCCTGTCTGTCCTTGCTTGTGCCTTGAGGTAGCTTTATTCCAAGCACAAAGGGGAGACAGTGTTTACAGCCAGGTGTGTAAACAGCCTCCCTTTGTTTTACCAGTATCTGAGTTGTGGTTATTTAAATGACAGCCTCATTTTCTCTGGTTCAGTGATGAAATCCTGCATTTCTCTCACCTCCTCCTCCTCCTGTGTTTCCACTGCAGGGCCATTGTGGGCCTCCTGGAAGAGGAGCTTCTTCATTTTACGATACTGCAGGTTGTCCAGTTCTCTCACTGCATCCTTTGTTCTTTGAATCAGGTCTATTAACACTGTTTCGGGCCGCTCTCGAAGAACAAACATGTGCTGTAGAACACACAAACAGGTGAGTGACCTCTCATGCCTCCGACACACAGGCTTTGAGGGTACAAGGATGGGCTCTAGCTGGGTTTATCAGCCCTCTTCCCTGCACAGGGGGAGAACACCTTCCCAGCTTACGCTTGTGTTATTTTCAGACTTCATGATCCAGACAGATTTCAGAATGATTGCTTTCTGATGGCAGACTTCCACAGAAAAATAAAGATGTAAAAAACCAGAGATGGTATTTCACATACCACGAAAATGTGCTCAGTATAATCCCAGACTTCGGTGACCTTATCTGCTCATGGTTTAGTGAGGGAAGAGCAACAAATACCATACAAAAACTAAAGGTGAGAGGCTGGCTAGTTTCCTTAACCAAATGTTAATTAACTCATGAGCTAACTCTCACTACAAAACTCTCTTCCTTGTTTAGAAAAGCCTGAGAATCAAATATTCATCATACAAGTCTGAGTCACAGGATAGGCTGTGAACCTTAGACCCCAGTCCTCAAACAGCTCACCATATTCTGCTCTGTTTTCCCCCCCGGATATTCACCACATTTCTCTGCAAAGGTGGTTACATTTTGCCAATAGGTAAAACAAGTCCTGTCTATGTGTGTCAGAAGCAGCTTTTGCAGTCTCCAGCTGCACTGTGCTGTGCAAGCATGAGTCATTATTAACACCATCGCTACTTTCATTTTGTTCCTTTGGAGAACTGCATTGCTGTTTCCAACATGTCACACTCCCTACCTGTCCCTGTGAAGTGGCATGTGGCTGTTTCAGACTATAGATATGGAAGAAATACATTCCCAAACGTTTCATTTCCATCAATGTTCTCTCTAATTGCAGCACATTGCTCAAAATAAAACCAATCTGCAGAATTCTGAAATGGCAGGACTACACACCCACACCAAAACCTTTCCTGGATAATTGCATTTACTTTCTGAATAGACACTTTTCAAAGAGGCACAAGTCCTCAGAGCCATTTTTAGGTAAAAACATGCAAAAAGGTGCTGATAAAACCTGCATAAATAGCATCCATTTTCCTGCAATGCAAAAAACAAAAACTTGGAAAAACACTGTTTAGCAGAAAAAGGGCCAGGACAAAAAGAAACCCAAAATGTCATGAGCACTGCAAAGAGAATGACAAGCTAGCTAAATTCTGAATGCCACCTGATGCCACAAAGGAAATCCATCAGAGTCACCCATTAAAGCAGCTCTAACACCCAGCTTCTATGAGAGTTCTGTTCACTCAGGAACACATCAGCTTTTTGCAACAATCTACCCCACTGGCTTTGTCTCCAGACTAGAGTGAGGAAAGCCAAGTACCTGCAGCATTCAGGAACACAAATGAAGAAAAAAAACCCTAAGAAATGAAGCAGAGGCTACAAAGCCTTGGGGTGTATACAGCAGAGAATAAAGAGGGAAGTAACAAAAGATATTTGTGAGCTAATGCATGGCAGCTCTGTTGGGATTAATTATAATCACTGGAATGACAGGCCAAGTTCAAGAAACAAACTCTTTGACAAGTTGATGGTCATCCAATGTCACTTGATGGAGTGACCTTTTATGATGAGAACTCCAAGGCTGGCTTGGAGAGTCACCTGGGGAACACTGAGACACTGCAGAGAGGCAGTAAGGCCAGGGCTGCCAGCTCAGTACACCCCTCAGCACTCCCTGCCCAAAGGTGTTCAGTCAAAGAGAACACAATTAAACCATAACCTTGTACAGCAGGTGAGAAAGAACATCATCACAGGGCACAGCCCCTCTTAATACCACGAGGAAAGCAAAAAGGACAAGCAAGCCAACCTTCAGAAGCTCCTCTGATGTAGGCCTGTCTTGAGGAATTTTCTGGAGGCAAGAATCTACGAAGTTTCGAAAATAATCAGACCTGTGTTAAGGAGAGGAAAAAAAAAATCCATTTGAATTAACAACCCAGTTCAATTCAACAAGGAATCAAGATACTCACATCTGGGTGCTCTCAGCAGAATAAGTGGGGAGAAACCACACAGACCCAGTACTTCACCCTACAGCCTCTGACATCCCTAGTCAAGCCAAACTCCACCACTTTGAGTAGGTACATCCCTTTAACCTCAGCTTCCAGACAGAATGTTTCAGCTTAAGAATGCAAAAATATGAGTCAATGCAAGAGGAAGAAGAGTTCCATATAGAAGCAGATACCCAAATAGTTCAGTGTGAGCATCAACCCTGTCAAATTCTACATTGCACAAACTCTCAAGCTCTAATCAGAGCCCCTGTCCCATTCCCCCTCTGCACGGGTGTTTTATTCAGCAACAGTATTGAAACACAATTCCTGAAATGCCTTTGGCCCCTCTGACACAACTTCACACTATTGTGCAATGTGTCACCAGCAAGAATTAAAGTCAGGATTTGTTAAGTAACTTCTCTCCTTCTCTAAGCCAGAAGTCTGTATTTTGCTCCTTCTTTCTCTGGACACAGGTCTTCAGGTCAGGATTATACCCCAAGAACAGCAGCACGTTGTACAGGTTTTATTTCTTTTCACCCTCACTACTCCCGCAATCCCATCATGTAATGGGGGGTTTGCTACTGCAAATTTTCAGTCAATTACTGGATTTTTCTGGTCAGAAAAATGCATAGAGTTGAACATTTAGTCAATCACCAGGGCATGAAATAGCTTAAACAGAAAAACTCAAAAGTAGAAAAATATTTTAAAAAATAAGGTACACTGTATTATGTTAGAGGCCTAGTACTACGGCTCAGTAAACCACAATTAGGAAGTTTTTAAGTTTTGAAATTAGTTTACTGTGTTTGCTGTTTCAAAAGACAGTTGTTGAGGCTGGAAGGCACAAAATGTTAGTACTGTGCTTTATTCTTCTGAAGTTTATGCAACAGACACTTGCCACACACAAGCTGTGTCTTCATCTTGCAAAGCAACACTTCAACAAAACAAGATTCAGGAATTGACAGTGTGGTTTGTGATTAAAAAAAAACATTAAAAACCACAGCTTTGGCAAGCTTGGGAGCTTCAAAAGTTTACTGACCCATGAACAGAATTTTTACAGGATCTTATGTTCTTCCAGCAGCATGTCCTGTTTCTACTACACTGCAGAGTCTCAAAAGTAGACTTAGTAATTGGTCAGTTTTGTATATAAAATGTATAGTGAATCTAATGAGAACCTTCCAGCTCACATCCTCCCAACAGGAATCCAGCCATTTCAAGAACTCAGCATGACAAAGCACTCCATTTACAGCAATTCCCTACAACATTCCTCCCTCAGCAATACTCACCATTCATTAGACTGTAGTGTAGGGGATTCATTCTGCGCTATGTGATATAAGGCACTCATTGCGTTCATGTTAAACAAAGGAGGCTTCCTTTCCGCTGCACACAAGAGAAAAGAAGTTTTATACAGGGAGACAGTCTCCTGTTTTAGCTCTTTTTCTTTTGGTTTACATCCCTTTAAAAAGAAAACCACATCAGCAAAATCCCTACTGCCTGAACATGGAAGCCCAAACCAACCCTACCCTGCAATCAGACAGATATGTTGGCATACATTCTGTGCCACTGCAGAAGATGAAAGCCCTTTGAAGATCAAATGCCTTGTCCTCTCAAGCTTTTAAATTACGTGGTTTATCATAGTTGAGTTCTCTGACTCATGGTAATGTACTAAAATAGGAATAAGTTAACAGTAAGCTTAAACTCAGTGTTTAGCCACTAAGCATTCTTGGTTTCATACACCCCCCCTTTCTTTTTTTTTAATCTACAGTTGCTAAAAAATATTTATTTCTAGCAGGACAGCAGTGATGAAGAAAAGGCTGGTTACAAGAACCATCAAATCACACTTAACTGACTAAGCACATGGGCAGGAAGTCAGCAACAGGCCAACTCTTTATACTATTTTGAGAGTTGCATTCTCTTTGGCTCTTCTCTCTTTCAAGCTTGTGTTACTCTTATAGACTGACACAGCATGAAAGCTTAATGAGGAAGGAGATGATCTCACTGTAACAACAAAATTGAAGCTTCATCAGAATGTTTATGGGGTAAACTTATAAAGCTCAGCCTCGCCATAAACATTCCAGAGAAGCTGGTCAGGCCACAAGGATGTTCCTGCAACAGAAAACTTTTCTTCCCAAGAAAAACAAACAAGGAAAAACATAATGCTAGTTTTCTTACTCTGCTCCTCAGTTATAGTAGCACTGAGGCATGGATCACAGATCATGGCTCACTCACAGCTATGGCAGGATGGACTAAGTTCTACAAATTCCTCTAAATGGGAAAATTGAGGAGTTAAATCTTTCCTCAAAGGTAGCACTTTACCTTCTCTATAATCTGTCAGATTACTAGCTGCTGCTATCAGGATCAGACTAATTATTCATTGAATTATTTTAACTGACTGTTTTCAGTAGCTTTTTCCTCTTAACTCACCTGAACTAACAGAAGTCATCAGGAAACCCTGAAACTGAGCTCTCACCAAGGCCATTTCTAAGACTAAGTGATAATCTGAGAAGACTACTAGGCATCTCATTTTTCTGCTGTCTTCCCATGCTTACTCAAACCAACCCAACTGAGCCAGCCACACCGACCCAGGCTGCACCACTCTGCTGCCCTGACCTAGTCTCACCTCCCACCACGCCAGCAGCCACGGACGAAGCCAAACGCTTCATCCTGCAGGAACGCGGCGTGCAGGAGGCTCCGGGGGTGTGGTGGCCATGAGCTCACTGCATTCCTGGGGCCCTGCAGCCAGCCAAGTCTCCTTACTCCGCTCGGAGCAGGCTGCTGTCATGACAGTCACACCCCTCCAACTTGCTTTATATTGGCAACCAAAAAAAAAACTGCTCTGAAGAAAGAATCTATTTCACGTCCTGGAAGAAAATGAAGTTGACAGTTTGGAATGCCAGACAGCATTTCCAGCTAAACTGTGCAGTTCACATGGATTAGTGTGCTCCTGAGAGCTCTCACTGCCCGGCTGGGCTGCTCCTCCACTGAGGTCGGGGTTGGAGTCTGAGCAATCAGATCTGACAAGGATGGGAGGACAGCCCCAGGTGCAGTGGAGTAGTGGCGTGCACGGTGTTGTGCTTCAGTGAGGGTATTTTTGTTCCAAGAAAACACTATGTGTTAAATTTAAACAGAATGCCATACTAACAATGTCCTTTTAAACTGACATTCTGTTTTAAAGAGTCTGTTCTAATGGCAATGCCATCATTTCTTTAGGCTTTGACTTACAGGTTACCACTTCAAAACTGGATTATTCTCTATCTTTTTCTCTAAGGGAAAAAAAATCTATTCACAAGTGACAGCATACACTGCATATACCTTTGGAAGTGCCCACTTACCCAAAACTTCATTACTGCAGGACTTATTAATGCATTTTAAATTTTCATGCAAACAGTAGCAACTTATAGCATTCAATACATTTCCACAGTGGCAGTTTTAATGGTTGGTTTCTAAAGCTGTTCAGCAGTTTTTCAGTTCAGAAGTTAAGTGCCTCTCCCACAGAATGTGAACACCCTCAGTGATGTCGCCTGGCTACTGTCTTTGCCTATGTAACTCTTTTTCTTCAGGTCATGAAAACACCAGTTCAAGCAACATAGAATTGGAGACTTGTCTTGAATTTTGGAGAGCACATTTAGCTCTTTTTGCTAAAACTCAAGTCCCAGAGAAGTCAGGACAATGAAGGAAGCACAAATCTGCACTGTGATTCAGCAGGGTAAGTTCTAGGTATGAAATAACTACATTCTATAATTTTTCAAAGGAAATAACTTACCTAACTCAATACAGGTAATTCCAAGAGACCAAACATCTACTTTGCCATCATACTGCCCTTCATCCATGGCTAAAATCACTTCTGGGGCCATCCTAAAATAGGAAATTGGTTTTCATAAATGGGCAATGGAACTTATTGTCTTCATCAGTATGAAACAGGCTATTCCACTGATTTCAGCTACCGTAAGCAAATCATTCCCCAAGCTATCAGGCACGACCAGGGGGCACTGGGAACAAAGACCAGGTACCCACAGCAGTGCAAGCCTGCAGAGGCTACAAGATGTTCTCCTGTGCTTTGCCCAGCTCTCCATTTACGAGTATCACCACCTTCTCACCCTCCCACATTTCCAATAGTTTAGCTGGCTGACCAACTCTGGTGAAATAATTACAGCATGCAGTTGTGTAAACACCACAGATTAGGTGTAAGAGATCAAAAGCATACAAGGGATCTGCAAAGGGGTTTGTTCAATGAACCTGGCCTTTCCTATGAAAGAAAAAACACTTCAGTTATTTCAACAACCAGACGCGGTGAGAACATACGAATTGTTTAAACCACTGGGGGGAGTGATTAAAATATATTACAGATGATTTGATCCCACCTCTACCACTTAAGGTCAGTGTAAGCAGAACAACACAATATTTTTTTATTACTTCTTGTGAACTACAAATACAAGAATTCACTATTTCTTGGAACTCAGAGCCTAGTTACTATTTACATTTTTTTTGGTCCAAAGTACATTTTATCACTACCACAACTAGAAGATTACAAAGCTAGCTCCAGTAAGCTCAAGTATATTAAATACCCAATAAACAATCTTTTCACTTCACAAAGCCAGAAATAAGTCAGACTCTTGGCTTACCAATATGGCGTCCCCACAAATGAGTTGGCAGGAGATGCTATGGAAGCAGACCCAAAGTCAGCAAGTTTCACCTGTCCTGGCTCTGTCAGCAGGATGTTTCCTGCCTTGATATCTCTGGTTATAGAATACAAGTGTTAGTATTATTCGTCTCCTAAGAAGAAAACCTTCTCTTGGACAGACCACAAAACACACCAGTATTCACATGTCCAAGCTGTAAAATGCCCACATTTCCTCCAAAAGCCACAAAATACCCACATTTCTCCCAAATACAAAGTCTATAACCATTAGATTAATTGCTTAACATGGCCCTTGATTTTGGAATCTTTCGTCTTAAATGTTAGTCTTAATATCTGTCTTAAAAATAAACTTAAAATGGCACACCAGGATAGGCTTCACACACAGTTCAGCAGTATCTTCTGAATGAAATATATCCTTTATCAATGCTTTTTAAAAAGACAGACCTAATAATGTAACTATTCAAATTCTTCATCCTACTAAAATGCAGCAGCTACTTTAAATAAAGAACATTTGCATCCCAAACTTCCTGTGTGCTCAGCATGTTCACGTCAAACTCATTTTTCAAGAATTAGTGCTCCCCCGACCCCAGCAATCTTGGCCTTGCAGTTCTGACAAGTTATTTAGGTGAACTCAGCCTGCCTTGCTCCTCACTGCTTTGGGGACAATCAGCATCGGATCAAGGACTGAAAAGCTTAGAAGATTCAAAGGAATTCTGCAGAAATTATGAACACCAGCTGTAAGAGACAGTGCATGTGCAGATACACAGCTTGCTAGTGTTTAGTCTACTTTAAATCACTCATCTGGGAGCATATGGACACTGAAAAGAAAACCTCTGCTTACAGTATTAAATTTGGGATGAAGGGGATACAATCAAAATGAATTACCTGTAAGTGTGTGAGGTAGCAAAAGTATAACCACTTACCTATGGATCATATTGTGAGAATGCAAGTATGCTAATCCTTGGAGAGCACCATGGGTAATTGCTGCTATTTCCACCTCTTGTAATGGCTTTTTATGAACTTAAGGAAAGAATTTATGTGAAATTCAATATTACAGAAAACAATACAGTTTGCAGCATGCAAGTGAGTACTGTTAACAATGTAAATAGAAATATTAAAAGTTTATTTTCACTAGGTTCAGCATGAGAAGCAAATGTTAAAATAGTTCATAATCAGATGTAATCTCGTAACTGTAAAACAGCAGCTACTTACTACCAAAGAGACTACTCTACAACCATAAACTACATTTCTGTCAGTTCTCCCAAGTAACTGTTTGAGACTCAGTATCCAGTTTTCTGTTAATGAAGCTAAATCCCAAACCCTGGAACTTCACAACTATTCACACTCAAATAAACTGCAGCAATACAGATGAGACTCTGGCAGCTCAGCCTTTTGTCCTGAAATGCTTCTGGCAAGGAAAGGAGCTGAACAACTTGCTGGCCATACACACATCTTTGAAGAAAGCTCACTACAAGAAGTCTGATAGAAAAACGACCATTTAACAAAAGACCTCATCAAGCAAAATCCTAATACTGCTGCAGGCCTACAGCTGTTAGTAAGCATTAAGATCAACAGCAAGGGTTTTCAGAAATAAATCTTGAACTGTCATCACAGGAGACCTAAAGCTCAGAAGAAAACAAACAGCTGACTGACAACTTTAAAATAATGGACCAAGATGAAACTAAGCACCCAGGAAAGCCAATATTCTACAGAAAATCCACTACAGACATGCAAAAATTGGACAAACTGCCTGTTCACACCCACTCTGTCCCCACATAAGACTATATACTCAGGGACAACTCTGTGGTGCTGTAACCTCCTACTGCAGTACTATACTTCTGACTTGCCAACAAATAAACATGCATGACGTACCTTCTAGTAAGTCTGATGCTGATCCTAAACAATATTCCATAACAAGCTGTATGGAAAGAAATAGAAGTTGTTGTTAGAAATCTCTAGCAGTAAATGCACGTTGTCTACACTTCTATGGAGCACACAGTGCTAGCTGCCATAGCAAAGCAAGTACTGCTGGTACCAGAAGCCCCATCCCAGCACTGTCACACTGACCCCTTCCATAAGCACAGCTCTAGCTGGAATTAGCATAACCCTCCTGTGTAAGATACCAAGCAACAACACTTGTAAGGAAGGCAAAAGCACATTCGTAAGCAGTTAGGCATTGTAGTACATATCGTATTTTATATGCACATACTTATCAGGAATGTTAAATTGCACTTAACAAGCTTATCAGAGTATTAAAGGGCTATTTAGGGATTTACTTAAGATTCCGTCTCAGTCAGATTTCCAAATGAGAAACTAAAACTTTGTCCTACAAATTTATTGTAGCTAATACAGGAACAGTACCTGCAACTTAAACTACTAGTTCAACAATATGATTTCTTTTGTATATTGCAGTACAAAACTTTGTCAGTGATGGGTGTACGTTACTTCAAATACTCAGTTCATGAGGCTAAATACACTAGAACAGCAGCACATTCCCCTTATTCTCTAAGTGAAAGTTTCCCTAGATCTTGATACCAAAAAGTACATTCAGTTTTCCAGAGTGCCTGTAAGGTCTTTGACTGTGCCCATCTGAGCCTGTGCAATGCCAGTGCTCAGGTGGCTCCCAAAAGCCAGATGGAGAGATTTTAAAGCTTGCTTAACCAAGGCAAGAGAAGTGCAGAGCAGCAGATGCTTACCCATGCTGTATGCTCCCGCAGATAGCAGCCTTTGTATTCTATACTGTTAGGGTGTTTTATTCTTTGGAGGAACTTGACTTCCTTAATAATATCCTGCCATTTCTGTAGGGGATAAAAGGAATAGAAAAACTTTATAAAACTGTTACCTTTGGGGTTTTTTGGTTGTTATTATGTCATTTAATTAGTTAAAGAGGCAAAACTATCTCAAAGTTCCAAACCAAAATAAATGTGCATCAGCACTGTGATGTTCACTGTTTAACTCCTCAACAGACCTACAAAACAAGTCAGTGATTGATTAGGCTGTATGTAAGGATCTATCATCAACATAATACTTTATATTTTATGTGTGCATAAGATGTACTGGTAAACAATATCTGAGCAAGTCCTCAAAAAAGAAGCGATTCTCTTTAAAGGGATACCATTTCTGTTGGTAAATCAAACATACACTCCAGCCTGGAAGAGATGTGGGTGATAAGTGTCCTTCAGCAGGATCAGCTGTCTCTCTCTTAACTCTGATAGCTATAAAGACCTATCCTTACCAGTCACTAAATTACACTGGATGAGGCCCCATTTATCAGCCACCAAATATCTGACCACATTTAAAATGAGTTACCTACTAGATAAAGAAGTGGTTCTGCAGGAGAAAAAATATAAACAGATAAAACAAGACCCAGGTTTATAATAAGGGGAGCTCTGCCAGTGCAACTTTAAAATACAGAAGAGGCCTGAATGTCAAGTTCCAACATGTGCCTTGACACTGCCATTGCTCCCTTTGGAGACCTGCAAGTCCTGCCATCTGCTGCACATCTACACCTGCTCGGGCAAGAAAGGCAAAAGCTTGTGAGTGCAACAGCAGAACTACATTTTCAAAACCAAATGCAGTACCTGAAACCATTTAAGTATGCAGGAGTCAACACAAGAGTGTTGACACTGCAAATGTTTTTGAGCAGGAGTATCAGTTCTGAAGCAGAGGCAGAGAAACCTCACCCAACACCAAAAGGTTCAAAAGCTGTTCTCCAGGTCCTGTTAATCTCTCAGCACACTCTTCCTCAGGTGTAGGTATGTGGCTGAGACTCACTGAGGGACAGAGGGCTCATCTACCCTAATCCATTGGAAAACACATACAAAACCCAAATCCTCCTCAATAAAAACTTTAGGGTTAGAGAAACACCCTAAACCAGGGAACACAGAGCCACAACCGAGGCAGCTGATTGACTAAGTTAAGCATTTCTCAACACCAGCAATGTCATGAGAATGACACAGGGCAGCTATACCAACAAACTGTCACTGACACTGCAATGACTTACTTGCCTTTTACCTTCAGCCTCAAAGGCTTTAAGGTACTAATTAATAAAATCCAAACCAAGAAAGCACCACATTAAACTTCTACATTGGGAGAATCAAGAAGTATTCACAATTTCCTGCATTAAAAAAAGCTCCAAGACCACATTAAGAGCACAGCAGTACATTTTTCAAAGGTTTTAAACTTATTTTTAGTATATGACATTATTTTAGCAAATAATTGTTCCCACCAATGATAAAATCTTATTACGAAACCAAAGTAAATATGATACCAGGATGCCCTTAATCAATTTTCTTTACCTAGGCTAGATCATAACTCCAGCAAACTTCTGAACAAAACAAATAAATATGGAAGTAAAATAGAGAGAGTTTTAATCCTGGTCTTATTGCTTTCTTCAAAATAAAGAAACATACCCATTGAAGACAAACAAAAGCTATTTCTGAAGCATGCACAGTTTGTTTCATTCATGTGAATAGAGTATTTATAGCCCACAGTAATTAAAACAGTAGGACAAGTAGCAAGTACAAATTATTCTTTCATCAGTACACAGTTAAACAAGTCACCGCAGTGACAAAACAGAAACAGGCATAGCAAATTTAACTCTGAAGCTGGAATTTAGGACTGCTGGAGAGACACTGCCACCTCTACCTCCTACACAGACATACACACACACAGAGGAAGGAATAGTTCAGCTCCTGGGAGTGCAGATGATCGATACACAAAAGGCACAGAAAGCAATGAGCTGTTAGTCAAACTCATCAGAGCAAGGCTGCTTATAACACTGGAATACAGAGAATGGAGGGAGGGAACCATAAATGCCTGGAACAACATGCTTACAATAAATACTTCTGTTGAAAAATCATGTCACAATTTGATAGATGGTATTTGTCAGAAATAATACCAAATCAGCTGCTCGTGTCATGTTGGGCTTTTCAAGAATCTGTATTAGCACTTAAACATTTCAAGTATAAGATCAACCATCTCTGCTAAATGTTCTGGGAAAAAGAGACACATCTGGGGTGGCCATGAAAACACTTAATGCCTAAATCTCAGAGACCCACTTTTACAGACCTCTCTGCAAAGACTGCCTTAACCCCTGGCTCTGGCAGTCCTGGAATTATGCTGCTGTTCAGATTTTCACACTCATTCATTCACTTCTGTTTTGCCTTTGTTCAAGCTGCTCAGGAGCACAGTCATTCTAGGGAAGGATGTGTTCTGCCTCACTACTTTGTACAAGCAAAGTTCCCTCTGAAACTCTTACTGCTGCATCCACTGCTATTACTCCTGTGCTCAGGAAGCAACATGGCTTTTTTTGAAAAGTATTTAAAATGGAATGTTTAAGGGCAATAAGACACACTAACACACAAACCCATCATTTCTAATTTTCTGTTTTCCTTTCTACATATTTATGCAGCCCCAAAGGGAGTCCTTTGAGTCTGGAAGAAGGAAGTCTTACCCATCTTTTCCAGGAGCAGATTAGGCAGAAATACACTGTGAACAATAAACTAATTTGTTTTGTTTACACAGTACCCTCATTCACCTTTACAGTTACAGAACAGATTTCTCTTACAGGAACCCAAGATAATTAAAATCATCCCATATAATAAATATTTGCAGTGGTCAAGGTTTAATGTACATGTTCTACATACCTCATTGGACTGCTTCCCACTATATGACATTTTCTTGATGGCCACCACTTCATTGGTGCGCACATCACGTGCCTGTAACAGGAAAACATGGCACATCAGTTTCTTCAGGCTCCAATTTCCCCAGGATGCAAACCAAACATGCTTATATTAAAAAAAAAAAAAAATCTTTATCCCTTAGTTAACTTTTGCAGGGAGTTAAACTAAAATATCTTCCAAGGCGTTGCATCTACTGGAAATTTCCTTCCGAAGTGAAAGATCACCCTCCCGTCTGTGAGACAAGGTGTGACATTTTCCCATGCTTTCTGTTGTTTGAGACAAAAAAAGGGAAAAATAAAATTCTTACTCCTAGAGTTTACTAATCAGAGACAATCTCTGAAACATTCAAATCAGTGAAGAAGTGCAATAAAATGGGCAAGCAAAACACTAGAGTAGAGCAGAAGGAACCCAGCTCTAACAAAAGAGAGTGGGTTATTCTTCTGCTCCATCTGCAGTGTTCCAGTGTAGTAAGTTTCCTGTGTCAAGCACAAGCTATTATTACACTGCAAAGCAGGGAGTAGGGTAAGGATAATACCAAAAATGATTCAGAGGTGCCAGACTTGCAGTTTCTAAGAAACTAAAACCATGAGGTGAACCAGCAAGATTCATGTCAAATACCAAAGGGAAAAAAAAAAAGAGAAAGAAAAGAAACTTTCTGCCATTGCAGGATGCAACAGAAACAAAGAAAGAGACACATGAGTAAACACTCAACCACTTATCAGGTAAGATAAATATATCACCCCTTGTTGGCATCATTGCTAAAAGGGAAAGAAAGTAGGTACAACTAACAATGAAACACTAAAATGTATTTTTAAAAAGGCAGGGGAGATTTCAGGATTGTATGGATTTTTCTGTTTGTTAATTACCCACACATCTATTTATCAACAGTATTTTTTAATGTGGGTTTTATGCAATGAAAACAGCCTGGTGACAGGACGTTGTACATCAGAAAACCCAGGTAAGCAACCCCATTTCCAGAACACCTACAGTCCTGCAATGCCGAGAAAGGGAGAACCATCCCAGCTGACACCCCATGAACATTAAAATCATGGCGTTTCATTTGCTTTTTTAGTTTCCCTGTGATCCTGAATAACTGAAAAAAGATGGTTCCTAGACAAAAATCAGGAAGATGCACAAGGCCAAGTCATTTAAACCATGCAAATGAATGAGGTTTGTTTTATGGCAGACATGTATGCACATATATATCCTGCTTTCCTCCAAAAACTCCACAGAAAGGACCAACATCTGGTGACCAGAGTAACTTCAGCACTGACACAGACAAAGCATGCACAAAGAAAAAGTCAAGTATGTCACTGGCTTCAGTAATACCCTTCTAAGCAGTTATTAACTGTAATCCAATATTATATTAATTAGAGAAAGTTTAATTGTTTGCAGTAGCAGAATCAAAATCTTGTTAGAGAAACTTCAGAGAAGTTCTTGTCTCTAGCTTTACAGAGTAATAAAGCACCCACAACATACATTCCCCTATGTTTTATTTCTTCATATTTATTTAATTCACACTAAATTTCCCTCCCCATGTTGGCTTTCTCCTGTTTTGGACCTCTATTTGAGGTGTAGGGTACATTGCACCAACAGTTTCAGATCCACTTTTTACAAGTGCCAAATCAGAGGTACCTTCTGTCAAAGAAGCACAATCCAAATACCAGCAAGTAACTGCACTAAACACAATCACACTAAACACAGCAAATAACGACACCTGAATAATCAACTGGTAATTTAAAATGGTGGGGGGGAAAAAGGGAAGGAAGGGGCTATAAATTAATGGCCTCTGACCTTCCATCTTTTTGTAGAAGGAGCTGGTAGTGGGCCATCAGCCCTTACCAAACAACAAAGCTGAGGCAGGCTACAAATGCCTGGATGGCAGCTTCTTGCTGCTATTTGGGAGTGCTGTTGGCATCCAGCTCACAGGCCTGTTATGGGTTTCCCTATCTGCCTCTGTAAGATATGGTGTTCCCAAAAAATAATATTTATTCAATAATATTTCCACAGAGCAGGAAGATGTGTTTGTCAGTTTCCTCCCTTTATATTCACTCTTAAACCAAAGTGAGTAAATGAGGTGAATTTAAGGCTGCAGGTGAGTTCTGTTTCATTAGAAAACAGTTCCTCCCCCAGATCTGTTCCCAGACAGTGGTGGCTCATAGTTTTAAGCAGGGAACAAAATTAAGAAGCTTTTCCTAATTAGTTCATCTGTGCTGCATTAAATTTGTGCTGGAAGGTTCCCAACATGGCCTGCTGCAATTATTAACACTGAATAGGCATCTCATAAAATAGTGACACAAATAGGTTTCTGAAGGAAAATTGGCAGGTTTGGCCACACCTCCTATAATTATAAATGTGAAAAGGTTTTTTTGAGGAAAATGTTTTTTTCATGAAGGCCTCACAGTATTTGGTTAACACACAGCAACCTGCACTGAGGTTACCAAGAGGATCCCACTGCTGGTTGAGCTACAAAAGCAGCCTGGGAAAAATTCTGCTGTCCAGACGTTCATGTGAAGTAAGTTTTATGCAGATGGATATTTGGATTTTTGCCCGTAGTAGGAAAAGATGTGTCAGGACAAATGACAACAAAAGCACCAACACTCAGGTGTCAAACACAAAGAATGGCTTTAGGGGAGCCTGGGGGTATGCAGGAAGAGAGAGAGAACTCCATTTCTCTCAAGGAACAAGAGGTGATAAGGAGGCAATCAGACCAAGAGAACTGCATTGCCAGTCAGAATTGATGGAGCAGAAGTCCATGTTTTAATGTGCAGATAAATGCCTGCGTGCAATGTAAAAATACACCTAAAAGCACCAGGCAAGGACCACGTTTCCGTATTTTCAGTTTGTATGCAAACACCTTACTGATACTGTGAATGTGTGGAGGGATAGAGACTGTACAGACACACAAGAAAACAGCTCTGCCCCAGACACCACATAAAAGGATTCACAGCAGTTTCTTTTCCTCAGTACGTTCAAAAAAAGTCAATGTCCGCAGTTTAAAAAGAGACACAGCTAAAATTCACAAGTCATGGAGCTACTTACAAAATAAACAGCTCCGAAGCTTCCATGGCCAATCTCTCGGAGATCTGTGAAGAGCTTTTCCGGATCTTCTTTGAAGAAGAGCTCTGCAATTTCGGGGTCCTTCAGGCTGCCCGCTCGGCTGGTTGATGGCATCCTGCTGGGCAGTGAGCCGACCGACTATCTGGGTTTAAAGTGCTGCTTCAACCCCTGGCTCATCTGTATGAATGGAGCCTCTTCAGCATGGATTACTGCAAAAAAAAAAGATGGCAATCCTTCACTGATTATCCTCTCCTCAAAGAGCCCAAAACAAGCTACAGCAAAGCAACTTCCACTTCCTCCAGCACAAGTAGCCCTGGTGAGCGAAGCAACACAACCTGTGTGCGAGGATAATGTCACAGGCCCACTGTGATACCAGAGAAGCACTTCTCCAGAACACAAACCAAAATCAAAACACAAAACAGGACTCATTCCATGGTCCAGCATCCGCTCAATCACTGCAGAGCAGTCACAAAATCTCTGACCTACAGCAATAATCAGTTTGTCACAAGTGAGCCCATATCGCCATAACACCCTTCCCCTGAAGAGTTACACTCACTCTGTTTTAAAGAATTGTCTGGGCTTTGTGAGATCTATCACAAAATGCCCGTTCTTCTGAGGCTTATTTGTAACCCCCTTTGTCAGAGGAACAGCATCCAGGACAGCAGATACCCAGTTCCACACACAAGACACGCCCTTCTGCCCTGCCTCAGCAGAGGCAAACACACATTTTAATTGTGGCAGCACGTTTTAATTGTGATGGCACGTGAGACAACGGACAATAGTTCATTGTCAAACACTTTCTTCAGAGGAACTTGCAACTTCAGACACAATCAGGAACGTATGAAATGCCTTCTGTCTGAACCGTGAGTTTGCTTTCATTTACTCCAAGTCTTATGTCTTGCAATGTATTCAGAATAAAAGTATACTGTCAAGTTGTTCTAAAATCTTACTGTCTGTTTATAACAGGTGATGCCAAACAGTCACTACAAGTCTGCACATTTATTTTTTTCCTATTGAAGGAAAGTATTTGGATTTCCTCTCGAATTGTCACTAATAAAAACAGTTCTGTTACTTGCAAAGAGTTAATCACACATCTCACTTCTTACCAAAAATTTCTGTCTGGTCAAGACTTGTGCTTTTTTAATTCATATTTTGTATCTCAAATTTGTTTTTTAAAAAAAGTTGGGGGTTTACTTCCATTATGAAGATGTGAAAGACAACAAGCCTGAGTTTAACTAACATTATCAGAAAGTCCTATCCCTGTGCGTTTCTCCTCCTTTTCTGGACACCACAAACTCCACCTTTCTCCAAGCCCCAAGACCATCAGTGAATCATTTGTTTTCCACTCCCTGCAGAGCAATTCCTGCAAGGATGAAAAAAGACATACTCCTGCATGTTTGTACTCAGTGGTTCTCTTCTCTAGACAGTTGCAGCACGTGGAAGTGCCAAACTCTGCCTGCTCCCTGTTGGTGCAGAGACCTGCCAGCATCGCTGCGTGGGGAGCAGGGCTGCAAGACACAGCCACGACATACCCAGCTGTAAACTCCACAGGAGCGTCCACTTTTTTGGATGAAGACACACGTGGGAGAGAGAACACAGGGAGGGAAAACAAAATCTAGCTTTTTCAGTTTTCCTCCAAGCAATCAGCATTTGAAAAGATTTAGAAAGCGAGCCAGAACATGACACTCGAATCCCAGTGGTGGACCAGGTATAAGAACATGTATCTGTATATACGCATGCACACACACACACATGCATACCCACAGAAAATATGCAGCTGCTCACCCCTCTGCCACACTGCACTGGTGCAGGATCACTGCAGCAGCCTCGGAAGCAGCTGGCACCCGCACACCACATACCTGCCAGTGAGGCCGAGTGGGATGCACAGGAACCTTCCCTTCCACCTTCCCTTGCATAACGCAGTAACTAATACCGTGTGGGAAGGGGAATAATTAGCTCCAGCTCAGCCCTACCTGAAACACGCTATATTTATGAAAGCTGGAGGAAAAGTGGGCCTTTTGTTATTTTTCTTTCTTTCTTTCTTATAAATCAACAATATTCCACTTGATTCCAGCTCTAACAAGCACATAACACTGAAAGACAACTGTTTCACATTTACAGCCCCGACGAAACAATAGACAAAAAGCATGTCAGAAAAGCAAGAGAAAGGAGCTGGGGGAAGGGAGCTGATAACCAGAGCACACTCAGTATTATTGAAGGAATGTTTCTTGGATCGACGGTAATGATGTCATGTTCCATCTTTTAAGAAGCATCAGATTCTTACAAAAAGGACATTGTTGTTCAAAAGCAACTGCTGCAATCCCAGAATGCCCTTTTCCCTACATCTGTTAGTCAGAGGGGCTAGGCTTGGATAAACCTGCTAATATGGCCAAAAGTCACATGTCCCCGCGAGCAAGCGTGTGAGAGCCAGCGCGAGGGGAAGCCCCGCGCTCGCAGCCGACAGGGATTACAGCTCTGCCCCCTCCCCACCGGCCCCCAGTGCCAAACCAGCCACAGACTCGCTCCTGGTGTCCTTTCTGAGCATGCCCCTGAAGTGTCATCAACAGAACACTTCTTGCTGCAGCTAAAACTTCTACAGGCCCACTGACAACACACACAGACGTGGGACGGGACAGAGCTTAGCTTTTCACTTACTGTGATACACCTCAAAATACTGGCTTTTTTCCCCTTTAATCCTGAGAGCATTGAGACAAATTTCATTATCTTTATTCTTGGAAATAATTTCTGCTTTGAAATGCATGAGAATAAAAATACTAAGTATTAAAATCTATTTAACAGAATAGTCACAAACGTGTACATGACACTGGGCTTATCATCTGATCTGCTTAGATGGAACAATAAAATGCATTAATGTAAATTCCATCCATAAGAAAGCTTTACACAGTCTCACTTAATATTAAGTGCTCCCATTTTTATGGATGCTACAATATTAAATTCCCTGAGTCTTCTTTTTACCCGGAGAACCAGCACTGCCTGCCAAAGCCCAGCAGTGCCAGCAGCAACGACACCTGAATGCTGTGGGGAAATGGAAGGGGAGGCAGAAGTGACATGCAAACAGTTACTGAAATAAGTGGATTAGAAATACAGATGAGTCTTAAGATTAAAAAACAAAAAACAACCCTCCAACTGAACTGCACTGAAAATTAAATCATATACCAGCAGGCAGCTGGTTTTCTAAACTACAGTCAAGTTGCACTTGGGTATTTTACATTCTTCCACCAGTGGAGTCTCTTCTGTCTACAGGTGCAGCCATACCATTAAACACAATTGTTCCCAGTGGATGGGACTGATCACGTCACCTTAGGCAGCCCAGATCAGGTAGATCCTGCAAACAAGATACAGCACCCTCTGACTGTGCCCATCTCTAACTACAAGCCACTATGCAGGCTGCTAAAATTAGATAAAATAAATTCATGTTTTTTCCTATTTTTCAGCCAAACAAAGGCAGAATACTGCACTGCATAATCACAACTACTGGTACTTAGACCAGCTTCACTCCTAACCAAAAAGGTGAGGTAGGAACATGGGAAAGAGTCAAAACAAACCATGGAATTATCAAGACACAGGACTGGCCCAACTCTATTTCCACACAGTAGGCTGAACTCCCTGTCTTTAGTTAGTGGCCTCCATTACTGGTGTAAATGACACTGACTAAAGGCCAAAATGTTTTATCAAATTACTTTCATCTGAACAACTATCAGTTAGCAAAACCCGCACGCACAGATCCACAAAAGTGTAAGAATCGATAAGATTTTGCATCCCTGTAATTATGGCCATATTAAATGTACACACACACCCCTTGAACCTCTGGCATAAGGAAGCTGAAGATGAGGACAGGATAAGACCTGTTCTCTTTGGAGTTTTCTGCCTCCTGCTCAAGCTGAAGTAAGACCCACCCCTGTGACTAAGATCCCCTGGGACGCTGCAGAGCAGAACAAGCAAAGCTCAAAATGGTCAGTTGCCATATTTAAAGTGCATATTTAAGTCTTGTGCTGCAGAGATCTTAGAGAGATTAGAATGTGTCCACACTACACTGAAAACTCTCTGATGGTTGTCAGTGTCACAGATAACTGTTCTCATGTAATAAATCAACATACTTATAGGAGAATGTGCCTGGAGAGAAGGGAACCTACTCGCTGAGATTTGCACCCGACCATCATATTATTTCTCAAGTTTCCATCCAGAGCAACTCAGTGACCAGAAGGTACTCAGTTACACTAACCATGAGACACAGCAAAGCATTTGTAGTTCCTTAAGATGGTTCAAAAGTCTGCAGAAACCAAATTAACATCAGACTTACTTGTAGATGATTATCACTTAAAAGCAGCACACTCTGTCCATACAGATGACATTTCAAGGAATTAACATATCCAACATCCTGCAGCTTCTATACACAAGAAATATCAGAACCACAGCTAAACAAACACCATGTGAGCCCAAAATGGAAACAGACTTCTTATCCATCCTTTTGTGTCTCCCCATTTCACCAGGTAAAAGAGGCACGACATGCAGCCTCTGACAATGGCCAGGGAGGCTGACAGGAATGCTGCCCTCCCTTAGTGATAAACAAAGTTATTTGCAATTTGAGACATAAATCTTGCTTTATGTTATAGCCATCTCCCAAGCCATACACTTAGCACAGTAACATCTATAACAACTTATCTTTAGTATCAAATGCAGTTACAACCATGTATTTTGGCCTGGTAGAATGAACACACATGACACTTTAAAAACAAACAGGAGACCAGTTATAGTCCCTATGATCTTTAGAGCTGACACTCTAACAGCAAAACTATAAAGTGAATATTTAGTACAGAAAACTACTGTTCCTTTGCAGATCTTTTGACTCAAAGTAATAAATCAACCAACAAAAAAAGCCCCATACCACCATCAAACAACATCCCACCACAGCGTAACTTCATTTGAAAACAGATTGTATTTTTTAAGTATCTGCATTGCACATAGTGCAAACAGTTGCTAAATTTTAGTGTAATTTCCTCTGGCAGGGCCTAATGCAAGAGCATCAAATAGGTGGGGAACGAGTGGCATCATGCAACTGTCAAAAATGGGGAAAGGGATTTTCTCTTACTTGCATGTGGGTCAGATCCGGGGAGTGTATGAAGCTGAGATTAAATTATCCTCTCAACACACTATTAAAAATTTCCTGAATGGCTTCCAGCTGACACTGAAAATTTCCACAACTATCATAAATATGATAAACTGGAACTATTAAAAGAACTGACTTCTAATTTTTTTCTTCTACTTGCAGTTATGCCTAAAGTAAGAGTTAGATGGTAAGAATTCCTAAAGAATGATTAGAGGGTAAGACTTCTTAAAATTTTAAGAACTTTCTGTGTAGCACTGACCACTTGACCTGAAACCACAGGTGCTTTTTTCTGAAGTAGCAGAAAAATCACTCTCCATTTTCATAAACTCTGAATAAAAGCCTGCAGGGCAAAAAAAAAAAAAAGTAAGCAATCTCAGAAAAGTAAAACTAACCTGGAATGGAAAGTGGAAGGGCTGTACAATTTGTGGGGACACAGCAGAAAAGCTGATGAAGGTCCAGCATCAGGAGAAATGAACACTTGTCACACCAGGCACTGCTGATTTATGTGACTTCAGAAATGATGCTACTACCCTTGACTTAATTTTGTGATCCACATATAAATCAGACTTTAAAATTTTAGCCTGACGAATTCTATGCATGGAGTTCCCTTATCCAGAAAGATGAAGGGCAGATATTACCCACTGCAGGTCCTATCACTATTTGCTGTCCCCAGAAACCAGGTGCCAGCCAGCCTGCAGTGGTGGGGCTTTCCCATAAGGGCACAGACAGAAGCTCTGTTGGCTTCTCTGAAATTCAAGGCAACCTGCAGCCAGTGTGACACTGTCAGATTGACAATTGTCTTCTATCCATCCTTCTGCAGATCTCAGCAAACACAGGGACACATGTTCATCAGGTCCTTCATGATTCCTAGGAAAGTACATTCTTGATCACCGTGTCAAATTTCTCCTTCCAGCAGGTTTGTCAACACTGTATATAATGCCACCAAACCAACAACATGTGACTTTTCCTCCTCCTAGTTCTGCAATTTAGAAATCTTTCTAGACTTCCAAGTAAGGAAGGAAAAAAAATCCCAGAAATGAAACAAGAAAAACCTGGAGATGCATCAAGTGGCATTCAGCTTCTCTCATGCCCTGCAAAAGGGGCAAGGGGCACTCGGGAACATCTCCCTTGGGATCCTTCTGACTTACTATTACCACTTAGTAGTGAGCTGCATTTCAGAGGAAAAACTGCTGACAAAGTAATGAACTTGCCTTTTCCTAATGCTCTTAAAATCATTCTTTTCAGTGCATTTGTTCTCCATACTGAATCCACCAGGACTGCCTGTCATTAAGGAAAAGGGAGGTGCAGATGAATGACATTCTACAAGAAACTGTTAGAAAAAATGTTAAATACTAAGAAAAAAAATTCCAAAAGCTGTCACAAAACTCATCAAAAAGGAACCATCCTGAAAAAGTGCCTACTACAAGCAGAACAAAACTACCTGGAATGGGTTGGTGGAAGGTACCTGTGGACCATGGGAAGCTCCACTGAGACACTGCTCTGTTCCACCTTGTTTTTCAGTCCAAGCTCATGTACATGAGATGCTCTTCTGCATTCTGCCAGTCCACAGGGGAAGGGAAAAAACATGAGTGCTCCACCTCAGAGTCAGGAGTTCCTTCTGCTGCCAAAGCCTGCAGCAGGTGAGATCTTACAGCCTCTAAGTGCTGGACACCTTCAAACCCTGCCTTATGGCAGGGCACTTCACATGGTCTCTAAACCCACATACACCTGTGTAACAATAGCTGTGCTTCCTGCACCTGAACCAAGATCCTTCTCTGTAGGAGAGAGAAGTCATGAACAGTCATGAAATGCTGATCCCTTTACATCTTTCACATTCCCTCATTGATGTATTTCTAGAAGGAATAGATTATAAGGAGAAGATGAATCTGTTCCTGGATATTATGGTGAATTCTGGCAGGTTTTTGTCTGTGTGAGCACCTATGTTCAAACAGGCTTTTCTTCCCAATTCAGTACATCTTTCTTCATCTGACAAGGAGCAAGCCTACCATTCCAGTAAGATTCCTTATTCAATTTCTTTTTCAAAGATTTTTGAGGAATGATTCTATCCTCAAAAAAACCTCTTTGCAGATTTTTTTTTCCCTTTCTCTCTCTCTGCTTCTCTACCTCTGCTTTTTTCTTGTATTATACTTCTTCACAGAATAGCCTCAGGAAGACACTTTTATGTTCTAGCACTGCTTGCATTTCTCTCATACGTGCACTTGTAGACTCTGAGTCTTACTTTGATTTCCTCTCAAGATTCTGACACTAAAACGTCCATCATCAACTCCTTGAATTACTTACCCCAGCACACTTTCTGATCCTGCTGAGCTGTTCTGCTTGGGTGTTTACTTTCCAGGAATGTCACTAGCAAAAGGGTCAGAAAGTTGTGTTTCCCAAATCTCCACTGACAAGCCCAGGATCTGTGTTTCTTGGTTGGATGTAAATATTTGTTAGGATGATCCACACCAGCAGCAAAGCCAACAGTGCAATAATTATCATGTGCTTTCCACTTCAAACAGGATGGAAAGAGTTTTCTGTATTTCTCATTATTTCCACAATATTTCAAGTTTTTTAAGTAGTGCAAAGGATAACTAACTGAAGAAGCCTGTTCCTGTGTTACAGATATTGTGGACAAACTAAATCTATTTTGACAGGTTATGTATGTCAGCTAGATGCAAACACAAATATATCTAACAATACTGGTACTCCTGAAAATACTCATTTTGGTAACTGGCAATTTTTTCAATATCACTTACACCAAATCTACCACTAATCCTACCACTTAAATAACACAAATAAGAGACATTAGTGATGCAGCTGAGAAAAATTAGTGGAAAAAAGTATCTTGTATTTTTTTTCCTATTTAAAATGAAACATTCCATGGGATCAAAAATTATACTTCCAGAACAGCTGAAGAAAAGCCTACATTAATTTTTCAAAGATCAAGGCCATGAAAGTTCAAAAAGTACTCACCATTCCCTGACATATTCAACACTAACATCTCCCGGATGTCTTTGCTTGTGATAGTTCTGGTACATTTATTAAGAAGGTCAGTTCTAAATTTAGTGATTCCTTAGGCTAGCAAAGCTATGAGGAAGGCAACTGGAAAAAATGAAATCTTCTGTCCCCCTTCTTTTGCAATTCATTAAGTTCACAGTTGTTGCCAACTCTTTTCCCTTACTACGTAAAGCACCACATTAATAAACATTCTGTGAGTGCATCAGTGCATCACCCAAAGCCAACTCTCCATGGCCACCTCTCTCGGAACAAGCAGCACATGTTCCATCAATTCCACTGTGGGAGAAGCTGTGCTGGCAGCACACTGGTCAGGAAGAGGTTAGCAGGCAGCCAGCTGATGAGAGTCAATTAAGTCTAGAGGCAAAAATACTGGGAAACTCCAGCTGCCCATAAAAAAAATTAGTCACATATCCTAATGGGACTTGAGTTTAAAGAAACCTTTCCTTGACCCCTAAGCAATTTTGCACCAGAACAATAAATAGAGTAAACGTAAGCAAATTAGCTATTTTGGATTCAGCATAAATAACTCAGAAATAAGCTACTAAAGCTCACAACATAAATAATTACCCTTGAGAAAAGAAGTAATTAAAAAGTAGCAGTATCACACATAGTTTTAGCATGGAGGCCTGAAAGAAAGCAATTCAAAGTCTTTCTGGTCGATCAGTAAAGAAAGAAAAAAGAGAAAATGTTTAAATTGAGCTTGCAGTTGAATTCCCTGGAGTGTAGAAGAACTCCAGGACACTCCCACTCCAACCAGAGGCTGTGTCCAACCCCCCAGTCCACAGGAGCCAGTAGGAAAGACCTACAGTAGAAAATAAACACACACAGAATAATCCAAGAGAAAACTGTGAGATACTGTAGGAATAACCCTACAAACCAAGCTGCAACAGCAAGATGCCTCGGGTGGTCATCCAGCCTGACCCACTGCCAGGCTGGGAAAAAGCCACCCAGAGGAATAAGGGATCAGGAGACAGTGTAAATGACCTGCACAAAGCAGCTGACTGGGTGGGAGGCAAGGTGCTCTCAGCCCAGGACAGCTGGTCCTTCCATAAACACGTAAATTAAACATTACTGACCTATGCAGACGAGCGAGCAGCTGCGCTGAAGTCTGACGTAGCTCCAGAGTGACGAACACTTTTGTCACAACTGCTGGCCCTTCCAGCAGCTGCTGCCCCAGAGAAGCTCCAACAACGGCCACAGCCAAACCCAACAGAAGAATTAACTGAACTATTAATTAGTGGGAGCAACATGCTAATCACTTGGTGCCTGTGATACACTAAGAACTAGCAAGCTGACCATTTATGCACTAGACTATATGTCATTAAGAGAGCAGAACAACTCGAAAGGATATTCACAAAGAAGTGGAAATAGTCTTGGTTCACAAAATTATTGCGAGAATTAATCAGTCACAGGTGGAGAACAGAAACATCATCCCTGAACTGATACAAAACTCAAAAAAAAAGCAACAGGTCAGATACATAATTGTATATTTTGAGCAAGGGAAAAGCTCTTGTAACCAGTGTCCACTGATACTGTGCAGATCCAGTATAATATTTGCATTTAAGATCTGGAATGGGAGGGAGAGGTACATGACAAGTTTTATTTAGGTTAGCTGACAGCATCAGAAAGCACACAGAAACCTTAAAAAAGTATGAATGAGCAACAAGGCAGGAGATGAAAGGTCAAAAAGTAAAGAACCATCAAGCATGTATCTACTCTTAAACTAAACACAACTCAGGAGCTGAGCCTGGTGCAGACAGCTCAATGAAAATAATTGCACAATTATGCCAAAGACAGCACCAAACTGTTTTCTCTTTAAAAACAACATGAAGAACCAATCAGAAAAATAATACAGAATTTCAAACAACGTATTAAGAAGTCTCTGCCATGGCCTGCTCCTGGAGATTATTCTTCACTCACATCTAGCACTAAAATGGAAGTAACAGTATAAAAACAGGCCTAAGAAATGGGAAGTTGTAAATGCCCAAGAAGACAAATTAAGCTTGAGGAGAAAAGGTGTTAGGAGTTCAAAATCATGCACAATAAGGCTCTGACAAGTGCTCAGATTTCAAAAACAAGGGGAGGCCACAAAATAGAAGGGTAGCATGTTTATAACAGGGAAAGGAATTTGACAAATCAGCGTATAAACAGCAAAATTAACCTGCAGAAATGATGGTGGGGCATCGAGCCCAAGAGACAGAAACACTGTTTTTTAAACCAGACATGTACATGACTAAGAACATACACAGGCAGGTCAGGTAAGGTATCTTTGGATGCTCCTGGCACTGATTCTGAAGCATCCAGTTGTCACCATTGCCAAAGACAGCAGATAGGACCAGACAGGCAAGGTATTAGAACCTGGATGACAATTTTTATATTGCTACTCTTCTATGGTCAAACAAGCACCATCAAACACACCTTGTTATGAAAAAGGTCCATTTTGTTTAGCACAGGAATTTATGAAATACAGGACTGCTATCATAAACAGCAAAGAGGTTTATTGAAAGGCTGCAGGGAAATAAGGAGGGACCCTTATTAGGTGTTAGCAAGGTGCACGGGCAGAGAAGCCATTTCAGACCAGAAGACCCCTGAAAGATCATTCTTTTCGGTAGGAGTGACCAGCCCATCAGAGCACACAGAGACACTGGCAGTACAACGAGGGCTACAGCTGCTTACCTAAGGTTGTAACTTAGAGCAGGTTCAAAAAGGGGTTCAAACCTATTTCGGCATCAAAAGAGTTTAAAACCTTTTGTAACTGTTAAATCTGTTGTGCCAGATTATCTGTACCAATAAATGGGGTAGCTTTAGTTAGCAATTATGTCACACATTTCTAGAGCCCATGAGCACCTCCTTTCCTGCTGGAATTCCCCAAAGTCATGGTAATTTTTCCAGTTTTATCCTAGCTCAAGTTGAGTATTTATTTTTCCAGTCTTTACGTGACTGAGCAGAACCATTTTTAAACAGCACTCAACAAGGGGATGAGCAAACAACCAAAACCAAACAACAACAAATTAAAAACCATCTTTTTCACTATTCTACCTACTTGAAGAAATGCTTCTCCAGTGATTCCTGCAAGGTCTAGATCGCTTCTCTTTATGCTTTTCACTTAAAACAAAAATAGTTTTCAGTATGCAGGAAGATAACAAGCACAACCTTTTAATTTGATGAGTTTTATCTGCTTTCATGGGGAAAATGCTCATTTCAACTAATACACAAAACAATTTGTGTAGCAGTGGCTCAGATATACAGAATATGTCTCAATTGGATTGTTACAATCATAGGACTGAAGGTTCAATTAAGTCCTGTTTCTGCTATTTTAAGCAACTTCATAATAGAATCCAATCATCAAATAATAACCAACTCCTTAAAACTTCTCAAAGCCACTACTCTGATTACAAGGTTGCTCCAGAACCCCACTCATATTTTGATTAGGAACCAATTTAAGAATAAGAGCTAGTTAAGACTGATTTACAGATTAATTATTTTAAGTTTACACTGACTTAATTCTTTTTCCTGCACTAGCCTTAGCATTTAAAGTTTTCTTCCCTTTTCAATACTGAGGGATAAGCACAAGCAGATATAATACTGTCCCCTTAGCCTGTTAACTGAAAAAAGCCAGTTTTGCCTCCCTTTATGACGCAGGAGAGAGAATTGACCTCCCAGACCATCCTACCAGCCCTTCCTCACATCTGTCCCAAACTAAGCTTTTTTTTTTTTTTCTGACCAGAATTCTACACATCTGCTCATTCCCTACATATACAGCACTCAGGTTTTAAAAATCACCATGGTATCAAGGGATATACTCAAGTCTTTCTCACCTTTCCATTTCTGACTGATAAACCATATTTTTGTATTTCCTGACAGCACTGACTCATCGTTACACCGGCTATGGCTGGGCAAGACCTCACCATCACCAAAGGGCTGTAATGAACACGATGGCTCCTGGCAAGGACTTCAACAGGTACGAGCTGCACTATCCCAAAACCACCTAGATAGGGGCACCAACGGTGAGGAGGGAAACTTGTTGTGTGACCCTGGGAAGGAGTCATGGCTCAGCCAGCCCTGGCCTGCGAGCAAGGAGGGAGGCAGGTGCCAGAGCAGGGGCAGCAGCAGCCCACTGCCACCCTGCACACTCGTGGTCTGCACCAGTCCTGCACTTCCAGCAGCTGGGTGGGGACAGAGACCTCCCCATCCTGGCACAGGAAGGAGGGACATGGTCTGTTTACCCAGAAATTTTAGGCAAGTCTGCTGAAATTCCATAAACCCCAAAGATTTATTGTAGAAGCTCTGACGTCACTTTCACACAAGAACAGACATCCTGGCAGTGAGAAATGAGACTGAAGCAGGAGAAGTTTGTAAGGGCCTGCTTCCCAAATTCCGGCAGTCACAGGTTTGTGTGCTACATTAGAGCTATTCCAACTGCTGACATCTCATCTCTTATGTACTTATATACCCATTACCATAGTAACCAAACTCCTCAGAACATATAATGCAATTTTTGTATCTAGTGTATTAGAACAAAATTATTAAGGTTACAAAGGCAAGCACTCCAAAATTAGAAAGTGTCAGGATTCAGACTGCCATCTCCCTTGCCAACCCATCTTCTCTTGCTGCCTCCCTCCCCATCTCCCAGGTCACCTCTCCTGCAAACCTCCAGCTCCAGTTCTCATCAGCTATAGCTCCCTCCTCTCCGACCCCTCCGCAGTCCCAGTTTCACTGTACTTCTGTCCTGACATATTCCTATCTCTCCCTCTCATCTGACTTTTATACCTCCTGCATTCACACCAGGCATTTTCCTCCTCCACACTGCCTGAGTGCTCTCTAGGAATGATTCACTGAACACAGGACAGAGAATTCCTGACAGTCTAGGAACTGGAAACGAGAGGAGCCTCTCTTGCAGGGAAAAGTCCTTCTGATTTCCCATAGTCCAGGGCTGGAGCATCTTCTGCTGCTCTCCAAGGATAAGTGCCTGCTCAGCAACCGGGAGCTGCAAAATGCCTCAGCAACACACAGTGCTGGTTCATCCTCTTACTACCAGTGCACTGCAAGAACGGGTCCCACTAAGGGACAAGCCCCTGTTCCAGGAGGTGCCTTGCAAATATAGTCTTCATCTTGACCTTCACATGTCAACCTTTATGCTTTACCTGCCTGTAGCATTATTTTTTGTATATATATATATATGCATCACTAGGAGGAAGACACATGCATGGAATGCTGTGCTTTCTCTGAACACCAGCACCTGCAAGCACTGTAGAGCCCAAAGAGTTGAATCCACTGCAGTGGAACACACCCAGTACATTCAGCACACCTCTACATACAGAAGGCTTCCTAAAAAGTCCATCAAATCACAGACTTCGACATCCTGTTGCTTCACTGCCTCTCCACTAGAACGACAGGTTGAGTCAATACATCATTCTGCACACAGAAGGTAAATGACTACATCTCTCCTCCCAAAACCTCTAAAAAAATTATCTGGCTCTTTTCTGGTTTTGGCAGTATTACTAATTGTCCTGAATGTACAGGATGAAAGAGGTAGGTCAGAATCTGCAACTAAAGCAAACACTTGGAACAACAACTCAGAAACAAGGCCCACAAAGCAGGTTTAATGCCCAAGCTCCATCCTACCTGGGTTAACTCTTACTGGGAGTATTTAAACTTTTTTTCATGTACACCAACTCTTCAACTCCCAGGCAAAATATATAGGACTTTCTTCTGGCCTGAAGAGATGAGGAAAGAGCTTAAGTTGCTTGAAGGTACCTAGTAAGCATTACAGAATTTTAAGGCTGAAACGGCAATTTCAGCTCAAGCAGGAACACATCCATCCTGAATTTGAGAGAAAACTGCAATCAGAAATTGGCCCATTCCAACAGCACAGATCCAAACACCTTTATAATTCACGAGTTTTTTGTGTGCTCACACACAAAGCCACTTAATCCAGCTGTTCTCAGCAATCATTCACAAAAGCAAATGAACGAAAAAGAAATAATCAGCAACCATTTCCACTCCTACCCTTTGGCTGAGGGGGACAACAATTTGACTGCTTCAGTCAATGGACAAAACTATTTTTCTGTGCCTTTAAAAGGGTTATTTGAGAAAACATGGTCTCACACTTGGGCTTTCTGAAAACAAGGTTGTCCTGCCTGTTTCAAGGGCTCTGGCCTCAGCTTTTGCATGAGGTGAGGCAAGCAGCTGCCAGCAGATGACTTTTCCAAGACTGATCTGATCTTCAGGAGATATAGTAAAGGAACAGCATTGCAAAGAAAAAGCCAATTAAATTAATCTTATTTTTCTCCTTAAGCATTCATGCTGGCAGGGACTGAAGTGGAAGACCCGTGTCTTGGCCTGCACTGTGCTGGATGGCAGCGAGTCACTGATCTGAAGGCAATCAGTGATTTGGACAAAGCTAAGCTAAAAGCACTCAATCATGCCATCTAATGAAGGATGGGAACTAGAGATGATTAAAGCTACTATTCAGAACTGGAGAACATGGGGGCTGAAAGGCTGTCTCTGTTCCAGTGGCTGTTTAGAGGTAGGTATTACCGAATTTCTTTCACATCTGTTTAAATTTCAGGAGACAAGCACCCACATCACATACAGAAAAACCACCCTCACATCCTTCTGGCAGCTTTCTGAAGGGGCGCAGAGAAGGAGGAGCTCCTTGCCCCAAGAGGCTGCCTGTGAAGGGCACGAGCAGGGTGTAACAGCAGAGTAATATAGGAGATTTTTGCACTACTGCAGTCTGCACTGCACCTACTCCAGGGATAAATAAAATTCCGATCTCCACAATCTCCACCGCTGTCAATCTGACACCTTTTGTGAATACTAAATTCACACATACAAAGAACTTTCTCCTTTGTAGGTTTTGAAACATCTCACATGCCGTTTCCTAGTGGTAACAGAACAAGCAGCATAATTTCATACCTGGCAATTTGAAGCCTCTTTTTCAGCAGTTTGGAATAATGGATTATGCCTTTTGTTTGTCAGTAGGAACAGGCAAATAGAGGGGGAAAAAAAAAAACAACTGCAAAGTTTCAAGCAACAGTTCCTGTACTAAAAGAAGATCTATTTGCTGACTGCTCCTGTTGGCTAAAAACCAAAGGGAACGCCAGGTGTCCATTTAAAAACTTCTAAGGATCTCAGATTTTTGAGCTGGGAAAGTAGGACGACCTCCTGATACCTTGGGCAGATACACCCCTAACAACCGACCGGCAAAAGCAAGAACTGTTCCCTCATCATGCATGCAGCTCAGCCCTGCAGCCCAGCTGGACAGGGAGCTGCTGAGAGCTCAACAGGCCATGCCAGAAAACACTCGTTAGTTTTTGAACACTAGCTATAAAGAGCAATCAAGAAATAGTTAAGGTTCCTGAACACAACCAGACAAAGACTATCAGCAGCTCCAGTGTTGGTCAACTCCAAGGAAATTCTTACTATATCTAGACAGCTTCTCAGAGACCACCAAGCCATCCTGTCTCTACCAATACTCGGTTTAGAGTCTCCAAATGCCTCAAAATGCCCCTTTGCAGATTATTTTGCAAAGTCATTCTGAATGAGGGAATATCTAAAGCTCTCTCCTGAAAAAAACCTGTCCATATTTACATGAACCATATTGCTCAGTATAGCTGACAAGCTGCATGAGAGCCAATTGCTGCCAGGCCACAAAAGGGCTCCCAGAAAGGAAGAATTCCAATACACTCTTACATTAATAATAATTTCAAAGGCTTGAATAAAAATCAGCCTGGTTATATCAGCCCAGCAGTTGGTTTTGGCTGCTCCCCTGATCCTGGCCAGGGCCCAAAGGTAATCCTGGTGGAAAGCTGCTGCTGGTCCTACCATGATATTTATACAAACACCTGAAGCATATAGGGCAGTTCTCTGGTAGGAACCAACACAAGCATGGCAAGACATTTACACATCTCCAACATGATCAAAACCAGAGAAAGGTTACATTAAAAAATTAAAGACCCCTTGGATATTTATAAAATATCCCTATATCTGCACCTGGCACACAATACACATCCCATCCTCCAGCAAGGCAGGATGGATTTTTTTTCTGAAAACTTGATAGTAAGAACTGAAAAGAAATAACCATGCTTCTCTTGCCCTCTGTTTTTCTATTAAGCTAATTCCTGTTGTATAAAGTCAGCTTGAAAGCCCCTTTCAAAGAAAAAGGGGGAGGGAGGAGAGGAAGAATCAGATCTGCTTGTTTTCCAGCATTTGACATTCAGGTCTCGTCGGCCTGTTTTGTTTTCCTGGAGGACGCAGCGGCGCAGCCCTCGCAGAATGATGACATCACACCTCCAAAAAAACCAAAACCCAAACAGGAGGGAAGCAGCTCTCCCTCGAACGAGAGCTCTGCTTCTGGCTGGTGCCTTCTGGACAACTCTAAATGCAGTCTGCCCAGGGGTAAGGGAATATCCCCTTCAGACCCTGGTCCACGCCAGCAGCACATCAAAATGGGGAATGCAACAGTCCTGCTGCTTTCCAGGCCAGGCAGAATCAAGTTAAAAGGTGTTTTGTTACTGTTCCCCTTTAAAAATACCTTCAACACTACACTGTTTTGTGCTTGTTTATGCCTGTTTTATTGTTGGAGTTATACAGGCAAGAGGCTTTTACCATGATGAAACAAAACAAAGTACAGCATGTTTAAGTCACTATAAATACAAAACTGCTCTTGCTGAAAGGCTTTATAAAGTTACTTCTTCCATATGAGGTAAACATTTCTGAGCAGCATCTTTCCTGGAGAGCAAGGAGCCATACTACACTGGGGACAGAGGAACTGCTAGGTGTGTCTGCATGCAGAGTGCAGCACCTGTAGAGGGAAAAGACATGCCTCTTGCAGGGGTGTTCATACCTCATCTGCATTTATTAAAACTCAGGAGACGCCCGTGCTAGAACATGTGCACTGACTGCTCCACGTCACAAGGAGATTTACCCTTCATGTAATACCTGAACTCAGCACACTGACATGACTGGCAAGCTCACAAATCTCCATTCAAGACACCAAACTAGATGGTACATAACCATTTTCCTCGCTCCTAATAATTTATGACTTAATTTTACACAGCAACAACAAAAAACAGGAAAGAAACAAAAAGAATTACAGAAGTGTAAGATACTAAATATCCAGTGGTCACACTGTTCCAGGGATAGCTACTGAACAGCATAATGCTGATAAAGCATTTGATGGCTTCTGGCTGTCATTTTTTTGGTAGTTAAATATGAAATTAAGCAGACTGCCATCTCCACCTTATTCACAAGCTCAGTCTGGACAGAATACTAATAATCTCTTGAAGCAGCAAAACAGACTTAGCCTTGCTATTAACTTAGGGACAATGCTCCAACAGGAATGTCAACTAACCAGGTATCATTCTCAGATTTTGTCCAGTAAAAAAAAAATTTTAATATGCCATGATAGAGGATCTCCCACTCCTCCCCAGAATTTACAATCCTGCTATTGCTATTATCAGGTATCAGAAAAAGGCTCTTCCCCCAGAGGGTGGCTGGGCACTGAACAGGCTCCCCAGGGCAGTGGGCACAGCACCAAGGCTGACACAGGCCAAGAATTATTTGGACAATGTTTTCAGGCACATGGTGGGATTCTTGGGGCTGTCTTATGCAGGGCCATAAGCTGGACTTTGACAATCCTTGTGGGTGCCTTCCAACTCAGAATATCCTGTGATCGTCTACCTTGAGAAATTCTGGCATAACAAATGGTTGATTCCAGAAAAACAAATGGTTGATTTCAGATCAAATGTAATTACAGATTGCTGTGAACCAGCTGACATTTTCTATAGAGTTTAAACAGCAAATCAGTAAGACATGGGAATGCACTATCTGAAGATCTCAATCTCCTGCCCCAGTGATTAAAAAGGAAAATGAGACAAGCAACTGCCATTAAGGAAGCATCAAAAGCAGGCAGTAACTCCAATTCAAGAAGGAATTCTGCTTGTAAATGTGAAGTCCAAGATCTGTTGTCTCAGATGGGCCCAATGGAGCGTGCCGAGTCCTGTTGGGCTGACTCTGGAGACTGGTCAGGACAGTCGGACAATGACCATCTCTGTAATTTTCCCTGCACATACTTACAGACTGTATTTTAGCGGTGAGACCGTATGTGTCATGTCCTTAGAAATGCTAATCACAGGCATGAAATCACATACAGAAAACCCCTAAATCAGCAGGTGCTCAGTGCCTCCAAACCAGAAAAGAAGGAGACGAGTAGAATCACAACGCACACCATCCTCTCCTTCCACTGCTGCTCCATATCACCCTTGTTTCCCCAACACCTATGTAAATAGGTAGGTAGATTTTGCAACAGGCATGCTAAACAGGTAGGAACTACTTCAAACCAGCACAGGTAACATTAGTTATGAAGCTGAAAGCAGTTACTGGAGAAAAAGTGCTAAATTTCACACTTCATGGCTCTGGCAACATCAAACAGAAATCCCTCAGAAAAACAAAATACTGAGCACTTTCACACAGGTACTCGGATTCTTAGTTTTGTTATTTCCAAGTATGCCCCAGCTATTTTACTGCTTAGGTGTGCTTTAAATGAACACCCACACTGCAAACCTCTGTAGAGAAAGTTACCATAGAATCCAGAGCAGATGAAAGTTACCTGTGATGAGCTGAGCAATGGCTCGCTCACAACGCTTATGGATCCCCAACAGGCAGAGGGGCTGGAAGGTCTTCCTTCCCAGGGCATCAGGTGAGAACACTTCCAGTTTTTTACAGCAGTGTGCCCTTGCACCACACAGTAACTAGACCCTGCAGAAGATGTGAGATTCAGCTGCAGTAGGCACTGCATAAACAGGATGAAAAGATACCTTCTGCCTCCACAGGCCTCCATAAAAATGTCCAGACAACAGCCACATCTTCCAATTTTATATGCACAAGAATACTTCCCACTTAGATGGGTAGTTCCAAGTTACCCTTGTGCGTGACCAACTCCCAAAACCAAACCACTTAGTTTGTTCTTCATCAAGTCCAGGGACTGATTTACAATGCATTAACAGCCCTTTTCAGATTTATGTAAAGATAAAAATGAGCAAAAAGTCACATCATAGTAACATAGAATATTACAGATTTCAAGATTTAGCCACTTCATTCATGACCAGCATTAAATTGCCATTATGATAAGAAAAAATCTACATAGTGCTCACATGATGAAATGAGAAAACCCATCCCCTGCACTATCAGTAAGTCAGGCAGACTTTCAGGAGGAGATCTGGGACGATGGTACTGCTGCACTTTGAGGTCTGTGCTGCTCCACCACACCCCACGGGCACTGCAGCAGCTCCTACACTTCTGCTTCTCCCCTACAACCTGCAGTCCTGATGTTAACTGGGGACCAAGAAGACAAATTCCTCTACCACATCACCAGCTACACTGGGCAAATCACCGACTTCCCACATGTACTTCAGTATCCCCGCCTTATAAATGTGAAAAATAAATAAGCATTTATCATCCATTTAAAAGACCTTGAGATTTACGGATAAAATTCAGAACAGGGAATTACTATTATTATCCTGCCAATTCAGAGAGAAGTGCAAAACCATCACAAATGTAAGACAATCTTTCTTTGTTACAGCTTAGATTTTTATTTGTGTATTAATATTTCATTTCTCATCACATTAATATTAATTATAGCTATTTCTATTTAAACATAAAATATTTGTAATACCTACAAAAACCACTGTGATTATACCAATTTATAGTCACTACAGTAATTAATTTTCAATACCAGAGAGTGCAATGGGAAGACTACTCAAATGAGGATCACACAACCTGGTGCTGGACCAGCCACTGCAGAGACTCCAGAGCCCCATGTGCAACAGGGGAAAGCAAGAGACTTAAAACAATGTGTGAATTACTATTTTCAAGAGATAGGTGCTTTTTCTTAAATATCCCCTATCACTGAGATGTTTTGGAAAATTTAGGGTTTTTTCAAAATATTTTTAAAAATTATGCATCAAAAATTTCATGCAAATTTTTTTCAATAAATTAGCAAATAATCTTTAAGTGTTCTTTATGTTTTTGTGACTAATTATGAGCTACTGAAGAAAAAACACTTTCTTTATACGTAAACTATTTTCATGTTAGTCCAGTATTCAAAGCATTCTGCTTGTTATTGTCAAATCAGGAACAAATGTTTTGCCCAGTCTTGTTTTTGCAAATAAATTTACATCATTAGTATTGCAATGAACTCGGAGGACTTCCTTCTGCCACAACATTTTATTTTGTACCAAAAAGCATATATATGGATCTCTTTTTTAGTACAGATTATTTTAGTGTTTGGGTCCCTGCATTCTGTCCTCCCAATTAGCAAGAGAGAAATTTTGAAGACTCTGGTCAGTTCAGGACTGCTGTGTAGGTTGACCTGGCAAGAATGTGGTCAACTCCTGAGCTAGCAGCTCACAGCAATGCCCTCTGAAAGTGGGGGAAGGAAATATCTCCAGTGATTGCCATGCCAACATCTAAACTCAGCCCAACCATCCTCACTAAGCCTCCTTCTCCCACCTTCATGGGCACTCCAGCTTATACACCTCTGGCCACTTGAGGTGGCTTCTGGAATGGAGCTGCTCTAGGATTCCTTTGCCCATGTACTGTGTCAAATGAAGGGAAAAATAATCTTCCATCACTCACAAAGGACAGATGATCAGCATTCAGATGGGTTTGCCTGCATTCTTGCTGCAAAACGGGCAGGTCCCAGCAAGAATTAACAGGAGGTTCTACCACACACCTCCAGCCAGAGACCAACCTAGTTTTAAATACTTCAAAGGATGGGCTAGAGAGGGGTTTGTGTGGAAAGGGAAGAAGGAAAACTAAGCCAAAAACACAGGTAAGAGTTCAGGCTTTGCCTATTCAGCAATTAACCTATAATAAAAACGGAGCTTGGCATTCTTAGCAAGGCACTGCATCTGAAACGTATCATTATTTCCTTCCCAACTTCGATACACACTTCTAGGAGGCAGCAGGAATTTTTGTCAAGGCCTAGGTTATCCTCTTTTTTAACTGAAGTTGCAAACCTTCATAAAACCCTCAATCTGTAAGCCTGGGGTTTGTACCAGCTCAGCTGATGCCAGGGAAAATCATACCCCTGCACCACAGTCTTTATGGGTGGTGAAGCCACATTACTTCAGTTAGTCCAGTACATAATTCCCAAGACAAGACTTCAGTATGCAAAGAGTAATAAAAAAAGCCCAAGGCAATATGGGACAGTGGTGGATTTAGAGGCAGAAGACCATGTGCTGTGCAGAGACCCCATGCTCCGTTTGACCCTGAAGAGGTAGGCAGCTTACCTGGGGGTACAGGGCCAAATCATACCGAAATAGCTTCCCAACTCAGGGTTTAACTAGTTTGCTATCTAGGCCAGGAAACAGTTCTGGAGCACATTTAACACAGTTTAATCGCATCAAATCACGGCTGGCCCAGAACTGATTTTAACAACTGTCAACTGCTCCTTGGACCAGGCAAAGCCAAACAGAAGATCACAGCATACAGTTTATGAAGAGCACAGAGACAACCCAAACATCCAGAGCAGCAGCAAAGCAAGGCACATTCAAATCCCATGATCTTTATTCAGATTGGGTTACAAGGAAGTGGGAACTGGGAGGAGTCAATGTTAGTGACAACTGCAAGTGAGAACTAAAGGAGAAACATGTTGCACTGCCACCGCGACACAGCTTGAGAAATCCTAATAACTGATGGAGAAAGTTGCTGCACTACTTACTGGATACCCGTGGCCTATTTGAGAAATAGCACTAGCAAAAATAACCTCTCCTCTCATCTCGGCTGGGGAGGGAGGGACAGTCACCAATTAAAAGGGGACTGTGGTGGGAAATGAGAATTGCATATTAAGAAGGGGGAAGGAGGCAAAAATAACAAACATGTGCAATAGCACATGAGATTCTTTCCAAGAAATCTCAGTACATTTCTCTGGGCATGGGCTCGTGGGTCTGTTATTGGCCTCGAGCAGTGGTATGCCAGGGAAGAGGAAGGATCGCTGGGTGCTTGGAAAACAGACTGAACACATGGATATGCTCACAAGCCAAAAACTGTTAACAAGAAATGTTCCCTACCCTTTCAACATACTTGCACTTGTATATTCCACTTTCCCATGCTCCTGCATCCCAAAGCTTTCCACAGGTTAGAAATCAGCCAGACTAGAGCAAACTGAAGCTGAACCAGCAACATAAAGGCAAGGACTGATCCTAAAGGACCTAGGCCTTCAAAATCTGTGTCTAGTGATGCTCAGGGAATGGCAGCAGGCTAAAAAAAAGAGGTTTTGAAGTTTAGATGAACTAAGTCAACAACTGAAAGAAACTTTATTCACACTTTAAGGATTCAGGTATAATACACACTGGCTTTCGGTCTAAAGCTGTATGGAAAAATCTCTGAGGTTAAACACCAAAATTTACTTTTCAGATATGGATTGACACAAGTGACATGCAGGAATATCTTCCAATGAAACTCACGGGCACCACTCCTGCACACTCTGATAGGAGGCTGCCCTGTAAACATGCTGCACTCAATGAGCATAGGAGAAAACTGTTTTTATAAAATTACATCTCACTCTAAAGAAAATATTTGCCTAGCTGTAGCCAGGAGTGTAATAAGGGTCAGTGGAAGATCACAGGCACAGAAAAATGCAGAGCCTGCCAGCTTTGGAGTTCTATGATTCTTAGTTCTTTCCTCAAGATGTAACTTTTCCCCCAAACAAAACATCTCTAGCCTTTTCTGTTCTAAGGACAATATTCAATATGTAAATCTCACGCTGTCACCCCATCCTGACCCCTAGAGAAAAATCAAAACTGTTTCTAGCCAAGCAACACAACGGGCAGAACTACAAGCTACTGTCCACTCATATTAGGAAGTCATCATCACTCTAACTCATGCTATAGACTGTCCTCACCAACCCCTAAGAGAAGGAAAACCTCCTCTCCAAGCTACAATGTAGGTGCATAACTAATCCTGCAGATCTGGGCTCAGCAAGCTCTGATTAAACTGAAAAAACTTCTGTTTAGACAAAACTTACTGCTGCTTTGGCAATTTCATGCTATGTTTACAGTGGCTACCTTGCCTTTTCTTCTGGCAAAGAAACCAAGATTTAGCAGGATATAAAAAGAAAAAAAAAAAAAAAAAGAGAGAGGGGAAAAAAAAAAAGAAATCAAGAATAACAATGCACTGATTTCTGACCAAGTATTTAGCATTCCCAATGGCTTCCCTTTGGTAATTAAAAAAGATACTGTAATTCCAGTGATCACCAAGTATTTGTTTAAAAACTGCTTTAAGAAGCCACATTTGGAGCCCCCATTGTGTTGGCTTATGTCCACTGTGTTTCTAAGGGCCGGCAGAAAGTATTCCCTCCTCCATGTTCTGTACTGTAAACGAGCACTTAGACAAGGAGGGAATACAGTGTGTAAAAGTCAATTCTGCTTTTAAAAAACTCTCCATCCTTTCCTCCTGTTTTTTTCCCCTCAGACACTCTGCACTTCACCTCTGATTCCATGTTTTTATATTTAAGTTCTTCTTTCACAGGAAGGACTCTCCCTCTGGAACTTCACATGAGGGGATTAGTGGTTTTCTGACTCTTTATCCATTGGATTTTTTTCCAGTCTCTTTTCCACAGAGAAATCAATGTACGATCAGCCACTCCTCAGTACGTCAAAGGACAACAAAAGCAAAGAATTCTGAAACCTAATCACTACAAGTTTAGCAAAAAGTACCACCAACCACCTCTGTTTTCCAATCTCATTGCTGCAGCCCAGTCCCCAGGGCTGTCTCAGCCTCACCCAACTGGTGCCATTTCAGATCACCAAGCTGACACAAAACTCTGTGTATTTTCCCTTAGGTTAGCTTTCTGCTGGTGCAGGATTCAAGACCAAAGCCACTGGAATGACACACATGGAGAAACAGGTGGAGGACAGGACCACACACCTCAACCAACTACTTCTAGAGCGAGGGGAACTTGCCAGGGAGCAGCAGATTGCACAGACCAGGATTTCATCCTGCACCACGTCCGCCAAGAATGACAGAGAATATGGAGAAGAGTAATTCAAGAATTATAAAAGAAAGGACAGACATCAGTCTCAGAAGATATTAAATCACTCCTCTCTATGCTGCTACAGGCAAGCCTGTCCCAAGCATGGTTAACCAAGGGAGAGCATGTGTCACCCATAACTGAAACCCTGATGTCACACCCAGGAGACTTTCCAATTCAGACATGATTCTAGTCCAGGGCTGAAGTTCAGCTCTTCCCTTTGTCCAGGTTCACAAAAGGAAATAAAACTAAAATCCTTGACACTACACAGCATACTTAAACAGGGAAAATGGCCACCCAGAACCAGTCATTCAGAAGACAAGAGCCTGTCACCCCTGATAGCACCAAACGTTTTTATAGTTTCTAGTGTGCACTCCAGCATAACAGTGTGTTGTTTATGTGATTTTAATATGAACAGGAACAAAACAGAAAATGCTTCTAAGATAGGATCTTAGTGATTATGCAAGTGTTCCCCAAAATACACTGAGAATGGAATAAGACAAGTGTTATTTATGGTAGCTTCCTTGCCACTTCTGGATCACAAAGAGAATCAGATCAACCCTAAATATTTTCTCATTTGACAAAACACCTGTGATGTCAAATAACTTCTTGGAGGCATGTTTTGTAAATTACCTTAGTCCCTACTAAGTTAGATCTAGAAGTATATCCTTGCAGAAGCCATAGACATGAGAAATAACAGCAGTACATCCAAGCTGTCTTTGCTAGAGAGAGAATTACACCTGAAAACAAAGTACCTGGAAACCACCTAATGCTCCTCTTGGGTGTGCAAGGGTTGTGTCAAAGTAGAACTCGCTACTGCAGAGTCAGCCACCTACAACATCTTTAAAACAAATCTCTGAATTTGCTGCCATATCTATTGTTCTCTACAAAACATCCTCATTACAGGAAATCCACTACTAGGATACATCTGAAGATGTAATTATTACTGTGATATTTGCTTTTCCTCCAGTGTATCTCACCAAGTATAAAACCTGAGGCTGTCTTACAACTCATTAAAAATATGTTATTCTGGTGACAAAAACTGATGAATATAGACAGAGATGAAAACTGCACAAATGGAAATGTTACTTAGCTGGAAGTAAACATGTAAAGTTCTCTACCTTAGCTTACACCAGAATTTAAAAGCAGGATATAGATAACTTTTTCAAATAGTCTAACTTGAGGCCTAGGCCAACTTATCTGTACATAATTTTGATGTCAACATCTGGTCCTGTACAGCCAACACCTAATTCAGTCTACTTAAAAAGAAAAATAATATCAAACTATCCAAGGAGTTTTTACTTCAGGCAGTTGTGTTTCAACAGGATTAAACTTAAATTAAGCTGTTCTACTAGAATCACTTTCTCTTCAGTGAGATATTCTTACCAGAGGAGAAAAACATTCTCCCAAGTTCAAAGGACAAATTAAGGTTCAAGTTTACCAATGTATTTCAGTCTACAGATAAAAGGAAGAGGAGTCCTAAAAATGGCAAACATACCAGTCAGAACTAGGCCAATGTTGTGGAGAATCTAATATGAAGGCTCAAACCAATCGTTGATTAGGTTTGCCCTTGGACATAAGTAGCAAAAACTATGACACACTCACTATGAGCAGGCATAATGGCAAGGAAAATGTAGGCTCAAAGTAGGGTCAATAAAAATGTACACAAAATTGTATTTATTGTTACAGAAGTTGTTATTCTGTAATCCTGAAATATGAAAACAAACCTTCACTAGTGTCAAAATGTACCATTTTTTCACTATTATGTGCTATCTGCTAAGGCTGTTTTTCAAATACTGAAGACCTGAGCTATATTGTTCAATACATATAGATATATATATATATATATATGTATGTGTGTGTGGGGTGGTATTTTGGGAACATTTCATCCAAAGCACTCGAAGCTGATAACATTTATCCAAATACATAAAACAAGAGCCATGTCAAATGCACTATAAATAGCATTAATAGTAAGGAATCAATAACAACCAAACCTTTAGGTAACATCTTATTAATCCGCCCTTGGCATGCATGGGCACACTGCTGTAAGGGCTCTTAAAATGCAACAGCCAAGGGTGAAGGACACAATTTGTTCAACTAGTTAATGCAACTGCTATTAAACCAACACAGCCACTAAAATGCCACCTAATGAAATACTCCATACCATGATAAGCAGCAGAGACGAGCATGATAAACACAAAACATTTTTCTAAGAAAATAAATTAAAAAGTCCTCAGTGCTGATACCGTGGTCTTTCAATTTTTTTCCTTTTCCTGAAAACATGTACAGGTCTATAGTTGACAACAACCATTTTAATCCCTGGTTTCCCCCCCCTCCTCCCTCTATTTCTTGTACCGCGCCCAACACAATGGTACAACTGCATCTCCCAGGTATCGCCTTGATATTTATTTCTGCTTTCACGGTGACAAAGGTGAACTCTGATGCTCCAAAGATGCTTGCAGCAAAGCAGGGTGAAAGGTATTTCTAAAGACATACCCACACGCGGGTTACAGAAATCCAGCCTCCATGAGATGTTTTAATCTGACAAATTAAAATGGTTGGGAAACGCTATTTGGGTAACGGAATCGGCTGCCACATGCATTGCTGAGGGGGGAGCAATAAAAGGTCTTTAAAATAGGTCACTTTCAGCCAAATCCCACACCAGCACCGAACAAAATGGTATATACACTGAAAACTCCACCGCTTGGGGAGGAGCGAGGGGCAGGGAGGAAAAAAAAATAATAAAAGGGGAGGAAAAAAATAAATAATAAAGGGCAGGTACGCTGTGGGGTGTGCGAGGGACCCCCAGCCCGGCCGGGGGGTGCGGGCTCGGCCGGCGGAGCCCCCGGGGCGGGGGGGCCGCAGACAAAAAGGGCCGCGGCGCCGGGCACGCCTGTCCGCGGCCGCAGCCCCGGGCGGCCCTGACAG
>VXBX01006541.1:77968-98948 GCA_013400415.1 Scytalopus superciliaris
GGGTAAGGCCGAGTGGAGCTGCCAGTGCAGCTCAGCTACAGGCAGTGGCAGTCCCAGGAGGTGGTAGGTGCTAAGTAAGGCTTGTGCATCTGCCCTCACCAAATGGGTGCATTTCAGGCCTGCCCTCTGCCAAACTGGTGTTCTGTTTATGGCCACAAGAGGAAAAAAAAAAAAAAAAGAAAAAGAAAATCTCATGGACTGAGCACGTGGCCTCCCAAGCTGTAGTCTTGGCTCTCAGTCTTGGTGTTGAACTTGGTAGGTTGTTGACCCTTTGTGTGCTTTGGTATCTCCATCTAAGAAGCAGAGATAACAGTTGGCTTCACGCAGGGATTAATTATCGCATCTTGTAGTCATGTATTTGTTTATTTGTTTTTACTATAGATTGCAGCTGGAGGAATTCTAAACAGTCCACTTCTCCTTGTCTTGGTGTTTGAGCGCATTGTGCTCCTGTCTGAACAGAGGAAATCACTGAGGTCAGTCTCCCTTGTGTTTATAGTTGCTTTCCCTTTCAGAAGCACAGGGGCAAGGAATCATCAAAATAACAATTCATACTGACATCCTGATAATAAATGAATAGAAGCAGTTGCATAAGACACAAAGTTTGTCAAAGGTGTGTTTCTAGGGATGGCTTCTGCTTTTGAATTCAGCATTATACGGAAGGGACAGTGCACCTGGTTATAAAGTACCCTGCAATATTCAGTTTTGAGGTGTCCACAGTATGAAAAAATACAATTCTCTAAAGCCAGTATTGCTGCTACGGCTGAAATAAAACAAGCGAAACAAACTTCCTTCCACTTTTCCCATAATCTAACAGGTATTTTGTATCATAACGCTTTGTATCCAGCAGGTGTCCGGGGTGATGCTGGATACTATTTATGTAAACTTGGCATTTACCTCTAGACAAGCAGAGCTACTGGGAACTATTCAATCTGGGTTGGGGGAAACCTGAGGAAAGTTGACAAGAGAGGTTGGCTGTAACAACTGTGGGTGGCATCTAGAGTTTTGTGAACTTGTCACATAGTGGTCTGATACTTTGCCTTTTCAAATCCCAGTAGGAGAAGTAAGGCAAATGTGGATCACTTCAAACACATGTAGTTGTCGGTACCAGGAGAGGCAAACTAAAGGTTTATCTGATTATCTCAACCTCAAAGTTGGCAGCTATGACAGGAAACTGGGTTTCATTCATCTGCCAAAGATATTTGTAGTGTATCATTTGACAAGTTAAAAGGCATTTTTGTAATGACATAAAAATAAAACCATTCACTTTCTGAAACTCCAGTTTCCGTCTTCTGAAATAATATGGGTTTGGAGACATGCTTGTGGGGAAATTAGGGACATGCTTGAAAGGTAAATATTTTTATTTTCAAATGTTAAAACAATGGTGTTTAGTGCAAATCTGTTCAGAATGGCCTATTAATATAAATTTGATTTTGTACTTATTGTGTCAAATTAGTGGGTACCATTTGCTTTTGGAGATGGGAGAACAAAGTGGAGCAGTAAGAGGGGGGGGATCCACCCACAGGGTCATAAGGTAGAATTGAAAATTGGATTCTTCTGAATCTTGATCTTGTACTTCTTCCTGCAGACAAATTGCCTTTAAAGCTCATGAATTATGAGAGTTAGAGAGGTCCATGGAGCTAACCCAGCAAATGCCAGCAGAAAGCCTGGGCCTCAGCTCTTTGTGTTATACACATAAAAAGATAATGAGAGCTCTAGGTAAAAATCCTTAGAGTCTAACAGTGGCTGCACAAAAATGTGAATAATGCTTTAGCATTAACAGTCAAGTATTTTACTTAAAATCCCAGATCCACATTTGATTCATATCCAGTGACCACTTCAAAAATATACAGTATCATCTGTAAACAGACAGTTTAGAAATAGTCCACTGAATTCTGAAGGAACAGTTAGTGTGAAAACTGTTTATTGNGAGGGCAATGGGGAACCTGAGCAAAGGGGCAGCTGGGCTGGAGGTTCTGAGAGGAGCAGAGAGATTGGGGGCTCGGCAATGGGGCCTGGACACAGATGGGCCCAGGGTGGGTGGGAGCTCTGCAGGGGCAGGGGGGGGTTTGGGGCAGGCNCTCACCAAATGGGTGCATTTCAGGCCTGCCCTCTGCCAAACTGGTGTTCTGTTTATGGCCACAAGAGGAAAAAAAAAAAAAAAGAAAAAGAAAATCTCATGGACTGAGCACGTGGCCTCCCAAGCTGTAGTCTTGGCTCTCAGTCTTGGTGTTGAACTTGGTAGGTTGTTGACCCTTTGTGTGCTTTGGTATCTCCATCTAAGAAGCAGAGATAACAGTTGGCTTCACGCAGGGATTAATTATCGCATCTTGTAGTCATGTATTTGTTTATTTGTTTTTACTATAGATTGCAGCTGGAGGAATTCTAAACAGTCCACTTCTCCTTGTCTTGGTGTTTGAGCGCATTGTGCTCCTGTCTGAACAGAGGAAATCACTGAGGTCAGTCTCCCTTGTGTTTATAGTTGCTTTCCCTTTCAGAAGCACAGGGGCAAGGAATCATCAAAATAACAATTCATACTGACATCCTGATAATAAATGAATAGAAGCAGTTGCATAAGACACAAAGTTTGTCAAAGGTGTGTTTCTAGGGATGGCTTCTGCTTTTGAATTCAGCATTATACGGAAGGGACAGTGCACCTGGTTATAAAGTACCCTGCAATATTCAGTTTTGAGGTGTCCACAGTATGAAAAAATACAATTCTCTAAAGCCAGTATTGCTGCTACGGCTGAAATAAAACAAGCGAAACAAACTTCCTTCCACTTTTCCCATAATCTAACAGGTATTTTGTATCATAACGCTTTGTATCCAGCAGGTGTCCGGGGTGATGCTGGATACTATTTATGTAAACTTGGCATTTACCTCTAGACAAGCAGAGCTACTGGGAACTATTCAATCTGGGTTGGGGGAAACCTGAGGAAAGTTGACAAGAGAGGTTGGCTGTAACAACTGTGGGTGGCATCTAGAGTTTTGTGAACTTGTCACATAGTGGTCTGATACTTTGCCTTTTCAAATCCCAGTAGGAGAAGTAAGGCAAATGTGGATCACTTCAAACACATGTAGTTGTCGGTACCAGGAGAGGCAAACTAAAGGTTTATCTGATTATCTCAACCTCAAAGTTGGCAGCTATGACAGGAAACTGGGTTTCATTCATCTGCCAAAGATATTTGTAGTGTATCATTTGACAAGTTAAAAGGCATTTTTGTAATGACATAAAAATAAAACCATTCACTTTCTGAAACTCCAGTTTCCGTCTTCTGAAATAATATGGGTTTGGAGACATGCTTGTGGGGAAATTAGGGACATGCTTGAAAGGTAAATATTTTTATTTTCAAATGTTAAAACAATGGTGTTTAGTGCAAATCTGTTCAGAATGGCCTATTAATATAAATTTGATTTTGTACTTATTGTGTCAAATTAGTGGGTACCATTTGCTTTTGGAGATGGGAGAACAAAGTGGAGCAGTAAGAGGGGGGGGATCCACCCACAGGGTCATAAGGTAGAATTGAAAATTGGATTCTTCTGAATCTTGATCTTGTACTTCTTCCTGCAGACAAATTGCCTTTAAAGCTCATGAATTATGAGAGTTAGAGAGGTCCATGGAGCTAACCCAGCAAATGCCAGCAGAAAGCCTGGGCCTCAGCTCTTTGTGTTATACACATAAAAAGATAATGAGAGCTCTAGGTAAAAATCCTTAGAGTCTAACAGTGGCTGCACAAAAATGTGAATAATGCTTTAGCATTAACAGTCAAGTATTTTACTTAAAATCCCAGATCCACATTTGATTCATATCCAGTGACCACTTCAAAAATATACAGTATCATCTGTAAACAGACAGTTTAGAAATAGTCCACTGAATTCTGAAGGAACAGTTAGTGTGAAAACTGTTTATTGTCATCGGCTAAACTAAACAGCACATTTAGTTTTCCTAGGCATGTTCTTGCTGCCTTCTCAGATGACCATAACAGGCATCTAGAAAGTTAGTTTAGCTTTGTTTCCTAATTTTCTGATGCATATTTAGTCCATTTAAAGAAGAACTAAACAGGTTTACGTATGCCTGCACCTAGGATTTGCTCCAGTCTATCTATCAGATAGCAATACCCAAAGTTAATTCCATCTGGAGGAGGTGCCAGAACATCAATAAATAAATATTACAAATTGCCTAGCGGTTCAGCTGACGGGCAGAACTGGTTTCAACATATTGTTCCCAATGTGCTGCTGCAGAGCTGGTCCTGGGGTAGACCTGTATGACATTCCAGCATGGACAGGACCTTTAAGAGCATGCATCAGCACTCCATAGTATTGTAGGAGAGGAAGTAAAGAACAATGCTATGTCCAAAGGAAACTGTGGCAAGAATTTATTCAAGGCATGTTGTAATTACTCGAGCTGGGAGTTTGGCCAGGATATTGGGGTTAACACCCCTACTCTTTTAGAGGTGTCATAGTTTATTATTTTTTTAATGACTCTAAATAATGAGAAGCTTAGCTTTCTGTCTCAGCAAAATGACACCAACTCTAGCAGCGTGAATTTCTTACAGCGACAGGAAGGTGCTGGTTCAGAACTAACTCAGAGCAGTGATGTGGCCTAGTACAGTAATCATTGCTTTATAAATACTTGCAGTAGATAAGAAAGATAAGAGTGTGATTAGGGCACTGTTTCAGCTTCTGTAATCACAGCCATGCCTCCCTCAGCTTCCAGTCCACATGCTGCTTGAATCTGGCCACTTTTAAGCAAAGGATTTTAAATTTTAGCATAAATTGTAGACCTTGAAGCAAAGAAATTTGGTTATTAATTATAGAGCAGCTATGGATGGCAGTTGTCAATGCTTTTTTTTTAAAGGAAATTTGTCGTCATACAAGCAGAATGTAATTCAGCCAAATTAGGGAGTTCCTTTGATTCTTTTGTGGCACTGAGACTTCTTTAAAAAGTGTTCTGTGTATGTATGATGTACAGGTTTAGAAACTAACTTTCAGCTTGTTTTCTGCTCACAAGGAAGATAAGCACTCGTGTGTTTTAGTGTGTGAATAATTGTGCAATGCACAAGCGAGGGATTGTTTTGCTTTTACTGGCTCATGAAACCTGCCATCGTTCCTTTAGTGCAGTTTGGGCCATTATTATTGGTTATGAGGTTATACAGGAAAAACATGTTCTAGAGAAAGGCTGGTCAAAATAAACGAGGTAGAGGCTTCCAGATCATTGTAATCTGGTTTTGTATCAATGAAGTAAACACTTGAGTACATCCACTGGGATGAAGATACCATGTCAGACAGTAAGTATCCCTCTGATAATTTGTGTCATAATGACAAAAATGAAGCAATACTGATGTTATTACGTAACTGCTTTTGTATTGTATGACAACAATAATAATACTTCACTCTTCTCTTACCTTTTATTAGATAAACAAACATGCTCCTTGCTGGGCACTTCTGGCTGACCCATCAGTTGAGTGGTTTTAGCTGTTAAGAAATGGGGAAATGGTGGCACAAGAACTACTTGCCAAGGTCATATGGAAAATCAGTTTCAGAGAAATAAACAAAATCTCAACCTTCTGACTGTTCCCCTACCCTCTGGGCAACCAGAGAAAAGTGGAAAAGTGGCTTGCAGTGTGACTCAGTAGCTTTTCCTTCCTCAACCACTGTCATGCTGGGCAATTACAAATAAATGCCAGTAGGTCATTTCCATCTGAGTCAAACAGGTTTCCAAGGGACTCTAGGTAGGATGTCTTCTGCTGGTGAAGGCTCTTTGAGGAATCTTTGCAATGGTTTTGCTTTGAAATATTTTCAGAATTTCAGAACTAACTGCTTTTCCAGGCCTTGACAACTGAGTATAAGGAGGGTCTATTCAGGTATCTTGGATCTTTTCCCAGCAGCAGGGCTGAAGGGGGTTTTACTCTGGCACTGGTTCAGAATGCCTGGAGTGGGCACAAGGATCACTATTGTGGAGGCCCTTACCTTGAAGAGTGACTGATGGAAAGAAGCAGCACAGGAAAGACTTGTGCCTTGGCTCTGGTCTTTGGATGGATGGGTAAGAAGAGGCCTTTGGCAGAGAAGGGTGAAAGGTGACTAATAGTGTGAAACTGGGAGGAAACTCATTACAATTATGCAATCTGCTGGTGGCTTTCTTTCTTTGAGAGAAGATACCTTTTGTTAGTTGTCCACTGGCATTTGCTGCTCATGATGTCTTCTGAATAGAAGTCTAAAACAATTATTTCTCTGCTTGACTTAGGAAACTTAATTTAGCTTTGCAGCAATGAAAATACAACAGCACCTCATTTCTTTGTTCTCTGTCTGCAGAATTTCTTTTAGATTTATTTTGCCTCTTCCCTTTACTATTGTGGGTTTTTTTTCTCACTGTCCAGTAGTTTAGCCAAGATGATGAAACATTTTTCTGCTCTCATGCACTCAGTCCCCATATCTCATATGTTCCATGGTTTCTGTGCCCTTCCTGTCACACTTCCAAAGCTTCCATGGAGAATTTTCCTGTGGCAATTCAGGAAGTTGCTGTTGTCTGGTCTAATCCTTCTCCACAGGTTTCCCCCTGCAGCAGAGCCAGCAGAAGAGAGTTTGTTCTGTGCCTGACCCTGCTGGGTTAGGGCTGGGTGTCTTAGCTCAGAACCAAGCCTACCAGTGCTGTGACTGCACTGGTCTTTGTCCTAGACTGGCTGGTGTACAGATGTGTATTCACACCTGCTCACCCTGCCATAGGGATGTAGCCTCTGAAAGAGCAGTTGGCTGGAGATGATGGTTGGAACTGCTGGGCCAAGAGTTGGTGGAACTTAGATTCCATATTAGCACGATGGCTTTTCAAGTGATCTGCAATGAACAGCTCCAATGCTGACCCCATCTGGATCTTGATCTCCTGTTTTACAGATTTTATAGCTAAACCAACATTTTACATGGTTGTAAACATGCTCCCAGAAACTGATTCTTGTTGTGATCTGTAAAATAGTTGTGAAAATGTTGCCTTGCTCTTCAGCAATTCTGCAGTCACCTATCTCTGAGACATTGTGTTTCACCCTTGAATAGGATTCTAGACCAGAAAAAGAGTTAGACTGCATACAGATTAACAAATCTGTTGCTAGTATCTCTGGCTACTGCAGCATGACTCACCCATCAGTGCTTGTCAGTGTCTGGCATGACCTCATTGAAAGCTTCAACATCTCATATGTGAAGGCAGGTTGTAACATCCAATGTGGGAATCCTAAATAGGTGGAGAATGACGTTTTGAGACTCTGAGAATGCATACATCATAAACATCCCCCTAGAAATCAATTATGCCCTCACCAAAAGTATTCTTACAGATTTCTGAGGATCTCTTGATGCTAAGCCTGCCTTTCCCTGCTTCTATTAAAAAAACCCACCTGTAACTGTTCAAGACAGCAATAGAAATTAATGCTGGAGGGAAAATCTAAGAGTGGATGGGACAGGTCAGGGAGGAGATGCTCTTGTTATTTGCACGGGCAAGAAAGAGCTGATGGTTCCTCTTTATTTATTGTTTTCTATAGGCTTTTGCTTTTTTTCCTCCTGTGTAAGTACATGGGGCTTCTGGTATGCTGGTTGAGGAAGACAGATCAGCAAACAGCAACAGGGGCTATAATAAAGGGAATGTATGAGTGAATTAGCTTGTGATACCTTAAATGTGGTTTAGATATGTAGTGTGATGATGAGACAAAAAGTGGGAGGCAACAGGAGTTTAGAAATCAGATGGTTCTCTTCAGCTGGTGCTTGCTGAGTAAACATGAAGCTTGTGCTCAGTGCCTCTCCTTCCCCTGGGCTGTCACACACTAGCAGATACAAGCAGTGCTGCTCACTCTAAAGTGAGCCAGCTGCTGGCAGTTTAATTGTACAACCCACATCTAGAAACAGCAGAAGCTCTTGTCCTCTCACCTGCTACTGAGGGAACTTTTAGTCTCTAAAATCACAAGACTGGCTTTGTCCCACAGGTATCTCCTGCCACTTGAATGCTGGCTGAAAGTGAAATCCCTGGTTGCTGTCCTTAGGATATGTGAATGTCTGTTCCTGTTTTGCTGGAGGTGATTTCTGTATGCAGCAAGTTGTCTGTGTCAGTCTGGCAGCTTTGTCCATAAGCAGCAGTGGTTACTGTCTTGGTTTCCCAAACCCGCCGCCTTCAGAGCTGCAGCTCTTCACTGGTGCCCCAGACCTGCTTTGTCACAAAGTGTCAGCAACTTTGCAAAAGACATTGCATCCTCTGCTGTGCTTGGGATCAACCCTGGCACCTCTCTGAGTGTAGGTATGTCTCTCCTGCAGACCTGCTTTTCCTATCCAGACTCTGCCCTGGCAAATTTGTTCTCTTACCCTTTGCCTTAAGTAGATGGTAGTATGACTTCTGCATTCCTTAGTATTTTTTTTCTTGAGACTGGGAACATGGATTATTATTATTTTGGGGTGGGGGAAGACAGCAAAGATCTGGTTCAGAGTGAATTCATTTTATGTTCTGGTCCTTCTTTAAAGAAGGTGTAGAAGGTCATAGAATCAAGGCATGTATGTGATTTGTAAGGAGAAGATATGCAGCCTTATGCCTCTTCATCCATGATTTCTTACCATGAAGATCAGTCAGATACTATTTGCTGTTTTATAAATCCAGGGTGAAATAAATTAATGGCTCTGTCCAGTTTCTAGTACTGAGCACTCTGCACATACACACAAAATACATCTCGTTCTAGAAATTAATGTCTCTGTTCTTTGCACAGAGACCGAGGCCTAGATGATGTTTTGAGACTGAGCATGCCTTCCCTGGATGATCTGATGGATGCACATCATGATATACTGGGGTGAAAGAGATGGAAGCCCCATGTGCTGTCCATGCTGCATTCAGCTGTGGGGGCGTTGCCTTAAAGGATTGACCCAGCATTTGAAGTCCTATTGCTTGATTTACATCTCGGATTTTAGTATCCTGGCAGACCTTTCTTTCACATACTGAGGCATACCTCGGTTTCTAGTAGAATCTTGCTCTTAAAGTGAAGTTCAAGCCTCATTGCTGCTCCCTGCGTTCAGCTGGAAACGGACGGACACCATTTATGACTGAATATCCTGAGTCACTGATTCCCAGCTGGCATGTGCGCTGCAGTTCCATCTCTTCCTTTCCGACTGCACTCCCTAGAGGAGATTGGGAACAACTGCAGTCGTCAGCTCCAGCGTGGTGTGTGCGCTTGTCAGGAACCAACCACACAATTGGTGGACAGCCCCTGACTACGTCTATGGGGTGAGCTGCCTTTGATTTGTTACTGTAAGCCTGGTGTTTCCATACCGGAAAATAGAACAGGTGTAGGAATATTAAAAAAAAAAAGGTTTCTTCATATTTACTAGTGAAGTATCTGCATTGTGGGGATGGTGATAGAATGTCTTCATTAAATAATTGGTGAAGACAAGTGATGATCCCAGTAATGCTCTCACAGTAAGACAAATTGTGTGAAAGTGGATGAAAACTAGGAATCTAGAGAGGTGATGAAAGCCGAAGTAGTTACTCCCTACACTGGCAAAGCTCTGCTAGCAAGAGCATAGGTCCACTCTGCAGGAGCCAATAGGTTATCTGTCAGACACTCTTGCCATTCTGTGTTTGTTACCCTGCTTGTGCAGCATCCCAAAGAAAGGCTGCTGAAGCTCAGTAGGGAAGTAATGCAACATGTTGCTTTGTTATTTCATCTGACCAAAATGTTTTCACTATGCAACGCTTGCTGCTGGTCTTGTGCATGGCTCTGGGGGAAGCTGAAATAGAAAGCACTTCATTGAGCTTTTTGATCCAACAGGTCTTGACATATTGCTGCTGGACATGTCTCTGTGTCTGATCTGAGCTGCGACAGTTCCATTCTGTCCTGCTAAAATAACAACATACTAAACAATACTTTCTGTCCATGCCGTTTCCAATATTGACTAAAAAGTTAAATTCTTACTAAGCTAGTTTTAATTTATGTGTCATAAAATATTAGTTAATGCTCAGCTGATTTCCTTGGCATGAAGATTGTAAAGTATATAACACAGATTAATGCTTGCCTGGGGTCAAATGAGTTAAAGCAGATCTTTCTGCTGAAACACCCTGTGAAATACAGAGATGCTCTGCAAATCAAATCTCTGTTTGCAATGGGTCACCAATGTTTGCCTGGGACAGTCCATTCTGTTACCAGGCACTGGTCCTGCTATGGAGGAGATATGTGCCTTGTGCTGACTCATGAAAGCAGGTGCAAGTTGCATCAGTGAAGTAAGGAGTGGCTCACCTTAGAAGCAGGATGTAAGTTTTGGCAGAAGAACTGTTAAAGAACCACCTTTAGAAAAAGTTGGGGGGGAAATCTATGAGAGAGATTTTGAAGATTGACTTGATAAAATTCTGATTCTTCTTGTTGCACCAGGGGCTTGTTCCCAATGGAACAGGTGCACAACTGTTAATACCACTGCCTTGAAGGGTCTTGGGAAAACATAGCTGCAGACAGCAGTAGTCCTAAGGGGAGTTTCCTGGGGAGGGTTAGCCAACAGCTGTTCAAAAACTTCCATGCAGAGTTACTCCCTTGTTCCTCCTTTATAGATCTGACTCATCTCTTCTAAATCCACCAGTTTCAGTATTTTCTTTTCTCTCCTCTCGTTTACCTCATATTTCATATCCTTCAAGCTTCTCTTTGTATCTCTGGGCTTAATTCTATTAAATCAGTTGCTTTGGCTTCTATTCTGCCTGTGCTTTGCACCTGCTACAGAACCCCAGCAAACTTGGCAGCCAACCCTTGGGCACTCCAAAGAAAACAACTGTCTAGACCAGGCACCTTCTGCCCGATGCCCTGGATGTACCCCAGAACTCCCAGACATTACTCTGAATTCAGAACATGTTGCTACGCAAGTGGTTCCTTTCTGCTCTTCCTTCTACTTTTGCAGAGTTATGTGTACCTGACTTCTCAGCAGGCACTAGCCTAATGTTTATTGATCTTTTACAAAGGTCTGATTGAAAGGAAGATTGATAAAAACTTGTCCAGTGTCTTTGTGAACTCATAATTGCACCTGCCTCCTCGTAGGGAGCGAAGCAAATGGGAGTGAGGGAGTCAGCAGAACAAACAGCACCTTCTCTAGACCTGGAGACAGTGCAAACTGGAGGCCAGCACTGCAAAGGCCTTACAGAGCCTCTGGTATCCAGCAGAATTCAGGAAGATGTGTTACTCTCCTGAAAGGATGAGAAATCAAATCTTAATGTAAAGAGTCCTATGGCATGGGAAAAGCAGAGAAGCCTTAATGCAAAGTCACAAGCCATTCCAGTTAAAGCCCCTGTTGCCCTAGGCAGACACAGAGCCTGTCAGCGTCCTGCAGCTTTCATACAGCGATGTGACCAAAATAGCTCCACAACCTCACAATGTGGCTAAAAATAGCTTGCAGGTCAGCTTTTTTCTCAAAGGTAGTGGTGGCATCAGGGGGAGAGCAACCTTGCTGCTGTTCAGTACAGGTAGAATTGGGTAAACAAAGTGGGGACAGCAGCAGTTTAATTAGCTAAGCAGCCTTGAGGAAAGAGAGATGATAAGGTGTGGGAAAGGACTAAGGAGGTGCAGTGGAGAAATGGAGTAAAGCATCAAAGGCGTGGGTAGACTCAGTGCCACTGGCAAGTTAGTGTACTTATACACAAACAACTTCTCCCTGGTGTTTTGTTTCCATGATGTCTAAGAGTTATCAGTCTGTTCCTGTCTCCTTGTGGCCTGTGTCAGGATGTGTCACTGGACTGGCTGTCCAGCCAGCGCAGCGTGTTTCTTGCTCCTCATTTCCAGACAGTGAACACAGCCCATGACATCACCTCTGGCCAGCGGCGGATCAGAGGCCAGGCCGTGGCAATGTCAAGTGTGTTTTGCTGTAGCCATTCAACCAGTGAGTTGATCTTTTACAGTGCAATTTGCATGTGGAGAAATCTGGATGGCCCTTCGTTCTAAGGGGATTTCAGTATTTGTTCTTGGGCCAAAAATAGACTGTTTTTGTGGGGTTGAACTGTCTGTTTTTGTAGAGCATTACATTTTACCAAAGGAGCAAAGCTGCTCACCACGATCCTCAGAGTTTTAGTCTCTGTTGTGTATACTAAGTCTGGCCATGGAGATGAGCCTCAGCCAAGTCTGGAAGTTAAGTGCCTGATTTGGAACATTACAGGAATCTAATGTAGGTTATGTGAGGTTTGCCATGCCTGCAGCCCCTGTGCTGCTGAGGTAAGTGTACTGCAGCAGGCTGTGCTAGCAAGAATTTCCTTTGTGCTGCAGGTTTCGTGCCTAGTGCTTTTATGGTGCTGAAAGAGGGGAAGGAGGCAACAAAAATGTGAGAAATCAAGGCCAAGTCATTACTGTCAGATGAGGACAGAGTCCTGTAGCCAGTCAGATGTGACAGAATGCACTTGCTGATGCTGCTACCAGGAAGCTTGAGAGAAATGTGACTGAGTGATAGCAGTGCGCATGTGCCTTTGGAGAAAGGAGGCTATCTGTAAGCTCTTGCAATGCTTTTCTCTGCCCAGCAACATCATTGCTTCTATTCCTTGCATTCTGCTTAAGCAGCTGTTCTGCTTTTATGATCCAATCTATTCTTCATATAGGGCCATTTTCACACTGAGCACCTTCCCTGTCACAGCAGTTATCAGAGATGAAGAACTGATAGGACCTCTGGTTTGGTTTGAGGGCAAATGCGCTGTAGTTACAGTTCTCTTAAACTAGCAGAAGAGCCTTGTAGGACCAGGCTCTGTCCCCACCTATGTAAAATGGCTCCTGTTGCTTCAAAAGAGGGAGACTTCAGCCAAATGCATCTCCATATTGACAAGTATAGAGAGAATTATGCGCATGATCAGCTTGCTAAGGATTTCATTTGATGTGCAGCTGAAAATCAGCTGCCAATAAAAAAAGGAAGCTCTGCATCCCTAGTTGTATGCTTCTAGTGCATTTAGAAGCTACAGGCCATGTTGATTTCAGACTGCAGTTGGAATAGGTTATAGGGAAAATCAACTCACTACTACCACCATGACCATTTAGCACAGTCATTTCTGAGCACTGCAATACACCTCTCACCACAACCTGCTCCTTCCCTTTAGCGAGAGCTCCTCCCTGGTCTGCCCTGCCCAGCTTGTAAATGTAGCTCATCAGCCTCTGCTTCTTTGCAAATGAGCTGCGTAGGTAATAAGAGGAGGAGGAGGCAGCCCCCCTGCAGCCTGCCCATCCCAGCCAGTCCTAAAGGATCCGTGCTCCTTAGGCTTTCTTAAGTTATTTGCGACGTGAATTGTGTGGGTATAAAACTTTGCCGTCCGTAAATGCTCTGTCTTTTGCAACAGGAGGTCGTTTCCCAGTGGGGAAAAACAGGCTGTTGACATGGTAGGCACTCAGCTTGTCGTTTGGCTAAAATCCAGAGCCGGTTAGTTTGGGCTAGCTGTGCTAACACAGGCAGAATGCACCCGGGCTGGCTCCCGTCGGGACAGTGCCGATCTCCCCGCACCGCTGTCCACGGCCCCAGGTGAGCGTGAGCACCAGTCCCTGCCCCTGCCTGCACTGACATGCCCACAGGGAACCAGAATTTGCACCCAGTGCTGCTTTGCCCTTGTCTTGACTGGTGTCAACCCTCCCAAAGCAAATAGTGATTTGGCTGTCTGCACTGACTCAGCTGTGCTGGAAGTCCATAGGTAAAGAACAGCCTTCCATAGCAGATACTGAGGTATTTTAGAGGAACTTCACTCTGTCCCAGGAAGTGCACTGAAGTGAGCAATGCTGCATTGGGCAAGAAAACATTACACAGGAGCCATTATTCTCTCAACATCTGTAGCCCTGTGGTTTCAAGCACTGGGGGTTGTCTTCCCCTGCCTGCAATTACTAGCTAACAACTGGGAATTCAAAGGAATCTGGGCTATCTTTAGGAAGCCAGTACCTACTCTTTGCCTCCTCTCAGGAAACAAGGTCCTTCGTTACAGCCTGTCATGGCAAGGGGCTTGTAGATAAGGAAGAAGGACAGGAAACCTGCTGAGCTTTGCTTCTTTAGCAACTCTAAATATTTTCCATAGTCTTAGCACTGTGAGTCAGCATTTCTAGAGGCTTGACTTGTTTATAGCAGCAATCAGTGAGATGGTACAAGGTAGGTGGGGTGTGGAGGTATTTGTGTGTCTAAAATGAGAAACCCTTTGCCCAGGCACAAGTAGGGAAGTTACCAACTGTATTCCCAAGATGTGACTCATGGGAAGCAAGGGACTGGATACCCAGAACAGTAACTGCAGTGGGGCCATTTGCAGGGTTAGGAATTTCCTAGTGTGAGTAAGGGAATTGGCACTTCACAAAGCTGTATATATAGTGTTGTCATAGAAAGGACACTGCAAATATTTGGGATTATCAGTATAGTGAGATAAAGGTAACACTGTCTCAAGTGGTTATGGATTCATTTTGCATTGGCCTGGCCAGATGGGCTGTGAGGCAGGAACACCCCCCAGAAATGTACAGGTAACAGACCAAACACTGAGGTTTCCATTCAGAGCCCATACCTGCCCTGGAATAAGGAACATCAGTTATGGAATATCTTCTGTTACCACATGCAAGCTTTTTCCTTTTGCCTGGCTGGTCAGCTTGAATGGATCTCGTGGCAAAGGGAGGTGACACCAAAACCAGTATATATTTTAGATCTGCAACCTCACTTCTGCAAAGGTATTTATTTTGAAAGTTCTGGTTTCCATAGCGATGTAGTGCTGTTGTCTCTCATCTCTCTCCTATTACTCCAATCTTCGCAGCCATTAGACAAATTATCAGAGAGGCAAACCTTAGCATTTTTTTATCTTAAGTGATTTTATATATGTTGGTTCCTTAGTGAATCAGAGGCATTTAGTCAAGGATTGACTCATATCCTTTCCTGGGGCTGACATGAGGTCTATTGCAATGCAAAGATGATAATGAAGAATGAATATTATTAATTGGACTTGGTGAATGGATTTCTAGGCTACTTCCCTGTTGAGTGAGGGTCTTTATATCTAGAATTCTGGTTCAATTCTAGATGAGTTGTTGATGTTATGCCTTCAGATTTTACTTGTGTTCTACTATAGCTTCATTATGTTTTTGTTTCATACATGTAGTAAATAAATTCTTTTGTAAAAGTTGCACTGCTGTTAAGCTGCTGTTCTCCACCCCAGAGGTGACTTTTGGACACAGTTCCCCTTCCTGTTGTTAACAGAGTCAGGGCTTATATTTCATTCTTTCATTCTTCTTTTCAATATTTAGAAAAAACAAGCAGTTTGGAAAATAAGGCAAGATCCTTTTTATTGGTGGTTTCTGGTTGTTTGTTTGTTTGTGTTGTTGGAATTTTTGTTCTTGTTTCCTGGTACATCTTGTCTTTCCTGGTCAAGGAACTACTAGTCTTGCCAGAATAGTTATGCAGGTTGGAATGTAAAAATCCCAGACTTAACCCTGCAGCAATGATGGCATGCAAAAAGCAAAGATGTAGAGATGATTTATTCTGGTGGTGTAGTTTGCCTTTTAAGGAGATGGTTTAGTGAGTTCTTTTGCCTATATGAACTGTATCTCCACCTGGGGAGCCATGCCAGAATAGCTGTTCCACAGACCCTTTGCTGTGAACAATAGCCTTTGTCCTGGAATTCAATCCTCATGAGTAGGTAAGCAGTGAAGTACAGAAACTGTGTGGGAGAATGAGAGTGGCACTGTGGACCAGATTCCAAGATAAGGAAGTAGGACTACAAAGGTCAGGATTAGCCTTTGACTTCTGCACTGTTGTCACTTAGTAACAAAAATACCTGAATTGTATGAATTTGGAGCACAGATCCAGTAAGTTGAGGATGCAGAAACTCCTTGGTGGAATGCAGATGTCAACAGGCATCTGCTGCACAGTACAGTGTCCATTGCTTGCCCTGCCAGTCAGTCCTGGTCTCTGGTGCCTCATGTTTTCCTCCCTAACTAGAGCCATCAGCTGTATAATTTGCATTCAGCCCATGAGTTTGTGGGAGGAGATTATTTTATAGAAGTAAGTTCTTCCCCCTGCTCCTATCTGAGCTCCCCAGGTCCTGGATACCTGGCAGAACTAGCCTTTTAAATCCCAAGAGGCAGAGGCTCACTTGTGCTCCAAGGAATAGTAATCCTTCCAAAATCTCTACTTTAGATGTCAAATATTTACTTTTAGCTGAATTATGCTCATTCATTGAGAAAACTAATAATACTTTGCTCCTCACAATGTGGCCTATCAGTGAATCCCATATATATTTTATGCAAAGCATTTAAAAGTGGTTGTTTATCTTTTCATTTATCTTTTTTGCCCCCCTTAATGTTCTTGCATTCCTATGTTTTCAGATAAGGTGAACAAAAGTTCTCCAACTGCTATCTCTAGGCTATGAATCTGTAATACCTTCTCTGTGGACTTTCTGATTCATTCCCTCAGAGGTGAATGGTCACAGTCTTTTCAAATTTCCTTCAGACAAGAGCTCTTCTCAGTCCCTAATCTTGTCGTCAGCCATCATTGCCCTGTGTCACATAATGAAACAGCAGTGGCAGTAATAATGCAAATAATAACCCCTCCAGAGTTTGGTTGTCAGTGCTGGGTATTGTTAGGTCGGAGACCCTGAGTGCAAACATGAGCAGTGGAGTCCTCATGTGCCAGATGCAGACATGCCCAACACACATTTAAAAACTAATAATTAAAAAAAGTCTCTGTTTCAAAATAATTGCTTGGTATCCAAATGGAATGAGAATGAAATGTGACTAGTGGCCTTGTGACTGTTGTGTTGTATAACAAGATAAAAAGTGCTAGGGATTTGTGGATTGAGCTTTTTCTCATTTGTCTTCCAGAGGTCAAAGTCTACTGCAAGCAGTGCCCAATACAATCCCCCGTGTAAGTCAGGCTGGACTGCCTGTGCCTCAGGTTCTAACAGCAGAGCATTTTGTGCAAGAGCCCCTTGAAAGGTGTTTGTGTAGATTTCTCTGTGGTCCCTGTGATGATCCTAGGAAACAGGAGGAGATCCAGAACTGCCTGAAAGCCCAGAGCCAGGATTCTTTGAAACCCCAGAGAAGTAATGATGAGAGACTTGGCTGAGGCCATCCTGCTAGCCTGCCTCCTGTGCTGCTTCTTGTATGTGTCCAAGGAGCTGCCTCCAGTTTATACAATTGCACTCTAGTAAACAATTCTTCATGCAGATATGGGCAGCAGATGTTACTCATGCCTGTGTGAACACTTCAGTGTCTTTACAACATGATCCTCAGATCCAGTGCAGTTAAACAATGGATGTACCCACCAGAAGTCCCACTGATTACAGCCATTCTGTTACAGCTTGCTCAAAACACTTTGAAGGATGGTCACACCATCCCTCTTTGGGCACTCGAGGGGATTGACTCACAAATATGAAAATATGAGCAAAATAAAATTAGATGGCTTAAGTGGCTGCAACCCCAGCTGTGTCCCCACTGCCCGATTCCCAGAAGGTCATCCCTGCAGCCAGGCTGGCTGTGGAAGGCAGCTCCTGAACTGCTGTAGTGACAGCCCATTCTTAAGGGCATTAGTATTTGTCTGGCTCCTCTGTGAAACAGTTTAGGAAGCTTAACCAGAATAAAAATGTGCACTTTTTCATCTGAAGAATTGTCTTTTAGTTAATTTCGCAAATGGACTCAGAGAAGCAGCAGCACTGCTGTGAGGGCAGGGCAGAGGGAGAGAGATGACCTTCCCTTTTGGGAGCAGCCCTTACGTCAGTTTTGCTGCCTCACAAAACTATGCCCTACAGTTATTTTTGGTGCTGGACTGCCTTAGTTTTCTGGAGAGTGAATGAAGGATTAACATAGTCTGCTTATGGCATTTGGAAACTACATTTTTAGGGGGGGGGAAAAGATATTTCAGCATGCGCTCAGGTGGAAATGCTTAAATTTTTAGGAATGGGAAAGATGAGTGTCCATGGTATCCATTCCTACAATTTAGTTAGGGGTTAAATCCTTTTTAATTTTTTGGGTTTTGCTGCTTTTTAAGACCTCTAACCCAATGTCTACTATCAAGCTGCCTCTAGAGAGAGAAGTCTTTAAAGAGACCAGCTTTGTACCTATAAATAATGTACACGGCAGAGTACAAAAATGGAGTCAAGGAGAGGCTCCTCCTTACCTGAACGTGATTGCAACAGCTCTGTGAGGATAGCTGTGGTCAGGCAGGAGGCTGCAGGAGTACTCTCACCCTGTCATCCATCTTGACTAAACTGCTTTTGAGATTTCCAGCACTTCAATATCAACTGGTAAATCACGACTGCATTGTGCTGAAATACATTAGATTTCAGGGGCCCACATGGCAAGGTTTTGAACAGTGTAGTTATAATCCTGCCTGGAACCAAAGGTCTGCTTGAGCACTTTGCTAGGTTGGATGTGTTGGAATATGGAGAATTTTGCAAGTCTGAACTTTTGCTATAAATGAAAACACTGTGGCAAAAAAATGTCAATAAATGCCACACACACTTTGTATAAGAGTCCTTCCCAATATCTATAAATATGGTAATTCTATGTTTTCCAGTTTTGAGTTTTAAACAGGGGACAGATAAAGAAATATTACAAGGACAGCATTTTTCTTTTCATGGATTAGTTTTGTAGTCTCAGTTTTGGCTTACCTGAAAACATTTAATGGAAATTAAATGTAGCATCTTAAAGAGAATTGCCTTTGAAAGGAAATTATTTGTTCTTAAAAAATCACTTCAATAGCTTCTCAGTTTAACTGCATCTTAATATGAACACAAAACTCATCCTGGGTCAGACTCTCCAGGAAAACTTTCTCATGATTCCTGTAGCAGTTGATTCATTCCTTGCTGCCTTAATTTTGCAGCTTTAAATGACAGGTTCTCTGCAAAGCCATCCACTTCAAAGCTTCATAAAATAGAGCTTTGAATAAATTACTGAGCTAGAAATTATACTGGCTGTGCCCAGCTTTGTGCCTGGATGTGGGAATACTTGGCACTGGCTGTGGAATTCCAAGGAAAATTACCTCTTTGCTTTGCTGGCTTGCCAAAGAGCAGTAAGAAGGAAAACTGCTGCAGATGAGAAGACACGGAAATCTCCGGTTTCCCTTTTCCAGAGAACACAACCTGAACAACTGCTGAATATTAATACACAGTGTAACCAGTGCAACGCTGGGCTAATGCTGGGATTAACAGAAAGTGCAGCTTCAGGAGGGAAGGTGTCCCGGCATGGCAGGGAGGAGACACCGGGCCACGGGCAGCAGTGCCTGCTGGAACTGCTCCTACCTTTACAATGCATCACTGTGGATGCCACGTGGAGTTGGCAGGGAGTGGGGAAGGTGTGGGACACCCGTGTGCCAGGTGTGCTACTGAAGGTGATGGCTCCCAATATGTATTACTTTAGATTTTTTTCATCTGTTTTCGTAAGCTTTAGATAATATAATACTGACAACGTGGCACTTCTAGGCAGTGAAATAGTTGCTTTGTCTTTCACCAAGAGAATACACCTCCCTCTGTATTCAGATTTCTGGTCTATGTGCATGCAGAGCCGACTTGTCCATAACTGTTTGCTTTCTTCAGAGTCTTTTGAAGTTTAAATCTTCAGGCCAGTTCCTTATATTAAAAATAAATTCTTCCAAGCCACCAATAAAATGTCAGCTGTGATTAAAGCCTGACTCCTTATTTTAAGACTTGTCTCCTAAGCACCATGAGGTCACTCGATGAGTCAGCGTTTGAAAGGACCGTTATTCCTGAGAACATGGGTAAAGCCCAAAGTTCATGTCTCGATTGCTCAAATGGGCTTCATTGTGGTTTAAATTGCTTTGCATTGTGCTGAAAGAAAGGCAAGCTGCAGGAATGGTTTGGCACAGAATTTGTGATATTTCGGGCACCTCAAGTCTTGGAAAAACCTGTCTATTAATGTAGAAGTTGGTATTTCTGGTAAGAAAAGCTTTACCTCCTGTGTAGTAAAGAGGAGGGTGGAGTGGGAAGCTGTGTTTGAGGCATAAACTTTCAACTGTGTTCTGTTGAAATAAAACTTGGGAACTCTAAAATCTCTGGGCAAGGGCTCTGTCCTTTGTCCTGGACCAAAGTCTGATAGGGCTTTCTAGACACAAAAACTTTATTAATTTTATTAAAATACTGAAAAATACCGTAGAGCACTAAGCTGCAAGGACAACCCTGGCAAGTGAGTCAATACTGTTTTGAAAATTATCTGCACAACCTGTTTACCACCTTAATTATAACAGTCTTTAATTACATGATTGGATTCTGTTTTGTCACTTTTCCTCCCTGTCTGCTGCAGTGCACATTGTCATGAGCAGTCCCCTCTGCTCTTTTCCTATGTTCCTTATTACCTCCTGTCTCAGTTCCTCACTGCTCTGCATTCAAACCAGAACCCCTGTTTTGAAACCATGCTGTCTGTGGAGAATTGGGCCTTGGTGTTGAGCGAGGAACCTGGAGCAGCAGTCTTAGGGGAAAATGTTATGGCCTTTCCCTCCTACAGTGGAGCCTGGGCAGAGCACAGGCAAGAAGTTCAAGTCATTTAGCTACCTACCAACACCCCCCGGAACATGCTCCAGTGGGGATAATCAGAGGTTTGAAACACTACGAAATCTGTTGCAAATTTTGACAACCTTCAAGAGATCTCCTTCCACTCTGGGGCTTCCCCCGCAACCCGACCGTGTTCCTTTGTTAAGCATCCCTGAAACCTCCGGTGTCCCTCGGCAGCGGGCAGGAGTGCTGCTGGAGGAGCCGGGTCCGCCGGGGCGGGCTGCGGGAGCGCTGCGGCTCTCGGTGGCCCGGGGGCTCTCGGGGGCCCGGGGGCTCTCGGGGGCCCGGGGGCTCTCGGGGGCCCGGGGGCTCTCGGGGGCCCGGGGGCTCTCGGGGGCCCGGGGGCTCTCGGGGGCCCGGGGGCTCTCGGGGGCCCGGGGGCTCTCGGGGGCCCGGNCCTGCCCGCCGTGCCGATGCCGTGCCGCTCCCTGCCCGTCATTCCCTGCCCATGCCGTGCCATGCGGTGCCGTTCCCGGCCCATGCCGTGCCCGTGCGGTGCGGCGGGGC
>VXBX01006541.1:99439-112544 GCA_013400415.1 Scytalopus superciliaris
ATTTGGGATTTCCCCCTGAAATTCGGTTTTACATAACGAGGCGGGAGGAGGGAGGCCTGGCGGCGGCGGAGCGGGCCGGGCGGGCGGCGGGGACCGGCCCGGCACACGCTGAAATGAGTTACCGAGCAAAAATAAGTTGGGTAGTCATTTGGCTGTTTGCAGCGTGCCCAGGGTTTTAATGTGCTCTTAGGCTGGCACCCCTCCCTGCCCGGCTCCGAAATGGTCGGTGAGCTTGCTAAATCCTCCTCACCTGTTCGGCTTTACTGTCCTGTTCGTTTTTTCTCTCCCCCAAATCTTGGTCGCTGCACCTCAGTGTCCAGGCCAGCTGTGCCAAATGTTGATTTGGAGAAAACTCAGGCAGCTGAGCTGTGAATACTTGAGAATTGGAACTAGAAACTGCTGACACACTGACTTACTGAAATGGATTTTGTTCTTCATTTTATTCTTTCGCTGCTCATCTGCAGTGGTCTTATGACCACTCTTATTGTTTTGCTTCATTAACAAGTGGTGTCAGAAGTCTTGAGTCATACAAGGTCAGCTGTAACACGCTGCTCTTGAGCAGGCTTCCTCTCCACGGCACTCTGAAATACTTAATTCTTAGTTGTTGGCTCAGCTGAGAATCCCACCCTACGAGTTCTCTCTGGCATGAAGTATTCATGGTTAATTCCTCTAACAGTGTATTAGAAAGTTATAGTGGAAGTTGTGGTGGTTACAGATACTTGCATGTAGTGAAATCCTTTTTGATCCCCCTCGGCAAACTTAGTTGTGGAATTTCTCTGAAGATTCCTACAAGGATTCTTGTGTTCCCGACTTGCAGAGAACTTGAGCAGTTACATCTGCCAGACATCTGAGGCTCCAGGATGTGAGGGTAACAATGATTTTCAGTTACAGCAGTTAATTTCAACAACATCAACAAAAACATTCTTTCTCAAGCTGGAGTTTTGCCTGCCCCTGTTGTTGAGGGACTCCCTAGCTGTGCTGACTCCGTGCCACCGTGGCTGCAGATGGAGCCTTAGGTGGGTCAGTGGTTGTGGGAGATGTGAGGCTTTCCAGCCTCGGGAAGGAGGACGGATGAGTCAGAGGAGGAGCGGGGGCAGTAGGAGGGATCTCCCTCTGCTCAGTCCACAGCTGGAGTGTGTTTGTTGAGCTGGGCCCAGTGTGCTCTCCCTGTCCCCAGGGCTTCTCCTGGGGCATTGTAGCCAGGGGTCCTTGAAAGCAACAGGGATTTTTAAAAAGAAAAAACAAAGAGGAAGGTGAGGTGGTTCAGTGTGGACTGTCCTGGGCTTCCAGCTTCGCTTGAATTGCACCCCTAAGATTAATTTCACAACCATGAGGCCTAAAACTGAACTTCAGAAGGAAAAAGGAAAGTTGAGTGTACAGTACAATCTCATGGTTTGATCAGTTGGAGCCCTCAGCAAATACTTTATTTCTTGGGTCTTAAGCTCATACCAGCTCTCCCAGGGACTCTGAAATACCAGTTTTTCAGTGGATAGGAGGCTAGTTGCTGGTAGCAGCAGAAGGGCTCTTGCAGGGATGCATTTCTTCCCAGTTTTATCACCTTTTCAATGCTGAAGAGCACGTGTAGGAGCTGTTGGTTGCTATCTTGAAATGCATTGAGAAGATACAGTCACACTCTCTCTCCACCTTTCAAGTGGACTTGCACATGTCCTCTTGGAAATACTGCTTTTTTTATTTTTCTTTCCCCCCTTTTACTGAGAGGGCTGCTGGCCTTCCAGTCCTCACTGCTGATGGAGATGGCATGAGTTGTCCCTTGTTCACAGTGTGGGTTCCGAACCTCCACAGATCTTGTCCCAAAGTCAGTGGATCCATCTGTCTTGAAGCATCCTGGGAATTATTTTTTTTCCTCTCTGTGACCTGGAAATAGTAGCTGATGAAATAGCTCTCCAGCTTGCTAGTGATCTTCACTACAGTATATTTTCCTGACATAGTATCTGTATTTTCTTCTGCTTTGTTTTGTTATCCATGCGTCATCCAGTTATGTGAGAGTCAGTCACTGCTGGTACTTGCTGCTTAACCCTTCTTGCTGTGGGTTCCAGCAAACAAGTTCATGCTGATGTAGATCAGAGACTAGACATTTTCCTATTTTAAAATGTCTGCTTGAGGAAACTGGGTATGTTTGGAGCTGATTACAGCTTTCTGCAATGAAAAGTTTAAGATTTCACATTTTAATCCTTGCCTTTTGTTGTTTTTGGCTTTCTTCTAGGCTATGGAGAGCTAAATGGTAACGCAGGAGAAAGAGAAGTGTCACTAAAGGGCCTGTGCTCTGATGAAGCCACTGCCCCAGGATCCAGGGTACCCAATGGCAGCCAGCAGCCTGCAGATTCTAATGTCACCCCAAAGCAGACTGTGAAGGCCAGTGCTTTGGGGAAAGCTGGAATCAAAACCAAGAACTTCATTCAGAAAAATAGCATGGACAAAAAGAATGAGAAGTCCTACGAAAATAAACTTAGAGAAAGCCAGTCCTCGGACAAGCCAGAGGGAGTGTCTATTCCAAATGGTGTGGTCACCAATAATTCCAGCTACATCACCAATGGCTACGTAGGCAAAGGGGCTGATAATGATGGTAGTGGCTCTGAGAGTGGATATACTACGCCTAAAAAACGGAAAGGCAGGCGCAACAGTGCCAAGGGTTGTGAGAACTTGAATCTAGTACAGGACAAAATAATGCAGCAGGAGGCCAGTGCACCAGCCTTGAAACAGGAACTTGAGAGTTTCAAGCCTGATTATAGTGAACAAAAGGGGAACCGAATTGAAAATACGAAGCCTGTTTGGAAATACGAGGCTGGGGCTGGTGGAGCAGGCCGGGGGAAGCCTGGCCTTGGGGATGTACCCCGGAAAAACTCTGATGCCAAACCTGGGATTAGCAGCAAGAAGTTTGATGACCGGCCCAAAGGGAAGCACGCATCATCGGCTACATCTAAAGAGGACTCATGGACCTTATTTAAACCGCCCCCAGTTTTTCCAGTGGACAATAGCAGTGCTAAAATTGTTCCCAAAATTAGTTATGCAAGCAAAGTTAAAGAAAACCTCAACAAAGCAGCTCAAACCCCATCCACGTCATCCTCGTCATCTTCGTCATCTGCTGGGGAAACTCAGGCCCAGACATCAAGTCGACTGTCCCAAGTCCCCATGTCTGCTATGAAATCTGTCACTTCTGCCAGCTTCTCCAACGGGCCGATCCTGGCAGGGACCGATGGAAGTGTGTATTCCCCAGGGACCCAGCCACTGCTCTCAGCTGCTGCTAGTACTGTACCATCCACCTCCTCCGAGTCAGTAGCCCAGGACATGAGTACAACTGCGACAGCTCTAGAACAAAAGAAATCTGGCCTTTTTATCTACCCTTCAAATATGCAAACTGTGCTCCTGGGTGCAGCACAAGTCGATTTCCCTTCGCAGACCAATCAGCAGAACCTGGGAGATATCTTCCAGAATCAGTGGGGCTTGTCTTTCATAAATGAGCCCAGTGCTGGACCCGAAACTGTTGTGGGGAAATCTGCGGATAATCAGTTAATGGAAGTGACATTTCAAGGGGAATATCCTGCCACTTTGGTTTCACAGTGTGCTGAAATCACTCCCTCAGGAACTGAACAACCTGTGTTTCCTAAGGCTTATGAGCTGGATAAACGGACTAGCCCTCAAATTCTTAGTGCTATTCTTAAGCCTGGGACTGCTGTTGAGGGTGGTGTCTTAGCTTTGGAGTCGCATCACACAGGTGACCTACAAAAGGCAGACACCGGTAGCCAAGGTGCTTTAGTGTTTCTTTCAAAAGACTATGAAGTAGAGAATCCTCTGGCCTCTCCTACGAACAATTTGCTATCCTCCGCCAAAGAACAGAGGTACCAGAGAGGCCTAGAAAGGAAAGATAGCTGGGGTTCTTTTGACCTGAGGGCTGCTATTCTATATCACACTAAAGGTAATGGCTTAACTTGCTCCCTAAGGGCATCCTCTTCTTTTTTTTTTTACTTCTATTTTTATAAGTGCAATATTCTAACGTGATATATTCCTTCCAGCAATTCTGATTGTTTTAAAAATGAGCTTTTTTCCCTTGCATATCTCTCATGGTAGTAACAGTTTGGGAAGCTACTCAAACTGTTGTTTTATTAATGTTAAAGGGGTATTTGTTTCCCTATTCCCGTGGAGGAGCATTAGTGGTGTTGATAGGGGTAATACTTAGCGGGCCCTCCTAAGCCTGTCTGCATTGGAAGGAGTTAAATGTGTAGGTTCACCTGCTCTGTTCCAGCTTTACCAGGTGATATTCTGTCACTGAGAAAGCTTCATAGTCTGTGCTCACACCTCTACCACCAAAGTGTTGCAGCTTCTCCCCTGGGCAGATCAGACCATGAAATCATGGCTTTGAAGCAAGAAAAAATTATTCCTACAGCCCTAGGTGCGATTTATTTTTTTAAGTGTGCCCCACACACACTTTTTCTCTGTCGTTCTTGAGTATTATGGCAACAGCAAGACCAGTCTTTTCTTATCAGCTCCTCTGTAAGCTGCAGATTGAATTCTCTCCTTTTCTTTGTAGGCCACATCTTTCAGGTGATTTTATTGCTCTTTCATGGAGTCCTTTGTAGTTCAGCTCCCTTTTTTTTCCTGTTTTTTTGAGATTGAAGTGACTCAAACACGATACAGACACTTAAATGGGAATGAGGAGAGGGAAGCCTGTGGAATGGCTTGCTTTCTGCTTTAGCCTCAGCCCCAGAAGCTCTGAGGTCTTGTGGCAGTTCTTGGCTTCTGGTGCTGGCTCAGTGTTAGCAGGAGCCTGGTTGTGTGTTCCCATTTGGAATGGTGTTACTTACCCACCCTTGACCAACACAGGGGCAATTCCTGTTTTATTTGACCTCCTTCCCTCTCCCTGCATGCTCTGAAGGGAACAAGGTGATAATCCATTTTTTGTTTACTGTTTCACATATGTGGATAATATCTTCCTCCCTTCTGCAGAGGGTTGATTCTTGGTTGGCTTTGGCAAATTTGCTGTGTTTTGACCCACTGTAAAGTTCTTAAATTACCAGTTTGCAAAATTAGATGTCTTCCTTTAGTAATAACAAGCCCAGTCATTTAAAAATAATAACTCCAAATATTTTTTCCAGGTCATCTCCCTCTTAGGATGTTAACATTTCAAGCTCTAGTGTTCTTGAGAACAACATTCATCAATTGATTTTTATCTGGGTCCTCTCCTTTCAGCTCAAGTCTATTCCAGCATTAAAGCAGACTTTCTGTTCTCATTCTTATGTCTGCCTGCAGCCTAAATCCCAGTTTCCTATTAGAAAGCGTAGCATGGAGAGAAATCCTAGGTGATCTTTTTCTGAAGTTGCAAATATTCCCCGCACTTCAGTTTGCCTCTTTGTTTTTGTCAGCCTGAACTTGTAGAAAAGCTGCTGTGCAGCCAGCAAGGCTCATCAGCTCTCCTTTTCTCACTTGCTGTGAAAGACTGATCCCAGTAGAACAATAGGAACAACAGGAAAATAAAGAACACTCCCTTCCCATGTCCTCTCAAGGAGGTGTTAACTTCAAAGCCTGGCTGCTGTTGAGCTCTTCTAAACATAGGAGTTAATTACATTTAGTGGCAAGAATGGCCACCTGAAGCACCCTTTAAAATACAGTTCTCTGCTCTTCTGCATACGAATAGTCTTGCTTTGAGTATCCAGAGCAAACACCCTGGTGATGCCCAGGGGTTACCCATTCCTGCACCGTGCTGTATCTGTGCCATCTTCAAGTCGTTACTTAGGGGTGAAAGATGATGGTGGTTTCTATTCAGTGTTGTCATTAACAGCTTGGGCTTGTCTTTCTCCTGTTTAGTCTCCAGATTCTATTGCTGGTTAACAAAGCAGGAGATTAGTCCTGGTCTTGGTACTTCTGTGATGGTGTTGGGTGTTACATTTCATTCACTTTTGGGGTGAGTTGGGTTAAGGAGTATTTGGAGGAAGGGAGCCCTGTCCCCTCTTCATGGCCGTGGTCCTGCAGCCAGAGCCCACGGTGTGCTGCAGAATGTCCCAACCCGGAGCTGCCAGGGTGTGTTTGCAGGACCGTGCTGCGGAGGTTAATTCCCACACCGTCCTCTCCGTTTATCTTGGGCTGTTTTCCTGAGGTCCTACTCCAAGCCATCCAGTTCCCTGCAGTAAGAAAGGAAGTTTCCCTCAGTTATTTTTCACAAGCTGCCTTCCCCTCTTCCCTGCTCGGGAGAGCGTGTGGGTTTGCCTTGGTCGGTGTTAGGGCATCCTGGGCAGCTGGGTCCTCACGTTGTTTGGTTTTGATTTCGAGAGGAGAGTGAACTTCTCCCTCTCAGATTGATCTGTTTGCTTTTGAGCAAAGTCTAGATAGTTTGATCATCACATCTGCCCTGCCTCTGGGGTTATGAACACAAAGAGAGGTGATCATGGGGCAAGGACAGGAGTGAGTGTGGAGCACTGGTGGGGTCCTGGTGTGTTCCCTGCCCTGAGCTCCTCCACATGCAGCACAGGGATGAAGCTCTGGGTGCTGTAGTGTGAGAGGTAGCAGTGCTTTGGCCTGTCACAAACATGCATGCTTTTTTGCACTGTTTGTGCCTGTAATTGTGGCCAGGTTGTGTGGATCCTCATCCTGGATTGTAAATAGGCTATGGGAAAGCCTCCAACTTAGTAGCTTTGTTCCAGCAAAGCAGGGTTTCCTGTGTGTGGTTCGCCCAGTGACTGCATGGGACATTATAGATCGTAATTGCTTCCCAGCTTCCCTGTGGAAAGATGGATGGAGGAGGGAGTGCACAGGGAGGACTGGCTCCAGTGCAGGGATCCTGTTTAACCCACCACAGCACCCCGGGTGCTGGTGAGGCCGTGCTGGGTGTGAGACTGGGTGGCTGCAGAGCACAGTTTGGTCCTGGTGGAGGATTCCTGTGGTCCTCTGCATGTGCCTGGACTGCTTTTTCCCCAGAAGTGAGGGCACTGGGAAGGTGCAGGCAAGGCTGATAGTGCACCCTCTTGTTCTCTTGGAAGCTTTTCCTGCTGGTTTCCTTGTGCCCCTGTTTCTTTCTTTTCTCTCTCTGTTTAAAGGGCAGAAGGACTCCCTTGATCATCTGATCTGCTTGAGTGTAAAACACGATCCCTCAATGTGGCTGCCTTCACTGACAGCCCGTGCCGCTCGGTGTTTGTGACGGTGCCTTGAAACACTCGCAGGTGACAGATCTGATTTACCAAGGGAGATCTGATTTAGCTGAGTGCTGGTGGGCCTGCTGTGGATGTGCTTGGAGACAGTGTGGCAGACTAGAAGGCCCAGCAGGGAGTGATGCTCTCGCTTAGGGTCACTCTCCCTCTCTAGGTTAGAGTTGAACTTCCGCCTTGGGGTGGCATTGCTGAAATCCTTATCTTTTTGAGGTAAAACTAGTCCTTGCAGGTTTTTTGGTCCTTCAGAAGAGCAGACTGGTTGTATCTCAGCTTTACTTTTATTGAAACCAGTATCTTCCTACTGCTTTTGTTCTTCCTTTAGTGGGAGGAAACACTTCATATCAGAATAATTGTCAGGCCTTTGCAGAATGTTGTCATGACTGGGCAGTTGCAGCCTTCCAGGCCAGGCTGGCACTAGCACCAGGCTCTGGATGGCAAGCTTCGTGGTGCGAAGCTCAATAATTTGCTTGTCCGGAGTTAAAAAGCAAATAATTGAGGCCTCCAGCTCAGCTGCACAGCAGCAAAGACCACATGGGTGGAGGAGAGGAAGCTGCAGGGTTTCCCTCTTCTGACTTGCCCCCGAGTTTCTGCCTGTGCTGCTGCTTTGTTCCTTCTCAGCATCTCTGCTCGCGTGAAGAAGCAGAAGAGCAGCATGGAAAATAGAGCAAGGCAGCGTGGGCCAGCCAGGAGTGGCGTTCGCCGGAATGGTGAACTGGGTCAGAAGAAATAGCAGAGCTGTGAATTCAGCAATTTTCATCCCTTACATCAGGAAAGGCGGGGAAGAAAAAGCCTTGATTTCCCATCCCCCTTGGTGGAAAGGGGTTAGGTCTCGCTCTGTTGCTTATGGCCTTGTGGGGCCTGAGCTGTGGGGCAAAAGCTGATTTAATTCTCCTTTGAGTCTCTGTTCTTTCCAGTTGTCAGGATGAGTACAGTGTATTCCTTACAGCCCTGAGTCTCCACAGAATGGAGTTTTTAGTCTTTGCTTCATTTCCAGGGCAATCCCCTAACTTAATCTTTATGTCCTGCAGATAGAAGCAGAAAAATCAGCTGAGAATGGTCTCTTTTTGTTACATTTTTAGTGTTTTATTTTAGGGACTATCGTGAGATTATAACAACAAAGAACTAGTACCATGGCACTGTGCATACACTTCTGTTTGCAGGGACTACCTCTCTAGAGGGAAAAAGTGTGTAAAAGTGCCTGTCTTAACAAGTTACCGCTGAAACACTTCTTTCCCCTCCAAGATTATGTACTAGTCCTGCTATAAAGTTTATTGACCTATGAGGAATCCCAGCACAATTCACTGGAGTGTGCCTTAGTCTGTTCCTGACATCAAAGCCTTCCTCCACCAACCCTTTGTTTCAGAGATAGTCCCCACAAGAAGTGTTTTAGGTGGATGTGACTGGGTCTATCTGCCCCAGGCAGTTCCTCAGCAAACATGAACCAGTGGGCTGTGGAGAGACCAGCTAATTGTAAAAAATCCTGGAAAATGTGAGGTTAGAAGGGGTGGAGGAGGTGACCTAGTTCTGCCCCTGGCTCGGACCAGGACTGGCTTTGATGCTGGGTTGTGCAAGGGTTTGTTGGTGGTATTTTATCCAGCTGGGTTGGAGTCCACTGACAAGGAAGTGTGCCATTTCCCTGGCCATGTGTCCTGTGTTGGGAATGGTGACTCCTGTCTGTTGGTCAGGCCTTTGGAAAGGGCAATACTGGGTGTTGGGTCAGTATCTGAGAGAGCTGAACTCGGGCTGATGGTGAGGATGCCTTTTCCCATGCAGGGTGAGGAACTGTAAGAGTCCTTTGCTTAAACTTGTTCTGGGATGTTTAGCCAGGGAAAACAGGCAGTGGCCATGGAGCTTGTCACAGCACCTTGTGCCAGTCATAGGTGACCAGTGCCTGGAACTGGGAGGAAAACTTGTGCTAGTGTACTACTGAGTGAAATAGAATAGATCATTGAATTCCATTTTAAGATTGAAGAAAACCCCCTTTTCCCCCCTGGTTTGGTGTTGCAGGAAGCCTAATTTCAGTTAACCTGTGCTAGCCTGTGTCCCTGTGCTGATGGACAGGTGGAGGGGAGAGCCTTGCTCTGCTGATGGCAGATGATGTTCAGTAAGAGCTGTTATTGCATCGTTTGCTGATGGTCTTTGGGTTTGTAGCTTTGGCAGGTTGAGCATCTGCCAGACAATGTGTCCAGGTGTCTGGGCTTTACAGGACACTTTACACTACCCTCTTTCTAAAGAAGGAGAATTGGAGTCTGAAAAGATTGGGGAGTTTAGTTGTTGGTTTATGTTTTTTTGTAAACGGAATTTTGATAACTTAGAAGTTTTTTGGTGTGCTTTTGGTAGTATCTCGTTGTCTGTCTTGTCAGACATGTCTTAATACAAGCAGTTCACATTCTTATGGTATCCAGGGAAGATAGAATCCAATGAAGTGCACAAGAAAGTGTGGTCTGTGCATGGGATACAGTAGTGAGGTGGTGTTTCTGCTCTGCCTTGTATTTGATGCTCAAATGTTGCTCTAATGTGAAGGAACCAACAACTCAAGAGTAGTTTTCTGTCCCCTGCCTTTGGGGAAAGCTGTTAAAATAGGAGATGTTCTTTAGCTGTTAGGAAATGATGCATCTAACTGCACTGAATGGAAAACTCGCTCTGCGGGAGGTAATTTTAGTAGCTGGTTCATTTTACTTCGGGGGAATCTGCATCTGGCAGATGAGGGAGGCAGTCCCTGCCAGGCTTATATCCCTGGGGGTGTTAGAGACTGGCTACTATTCCCAAAGCACTTAAGGTTCCCCCGATGAAAGTGCAAAATGTTGCTGTTGTTATCGTGACGCAAAAATAACAGACCTCATAAAATTTTGCTGGGGCCTTCCTTACAAAAGGCTTAATTGTGCAGGGAAGGCTGGCAATATTTATTTGCATGCAATTTCCTGCCCTGGGGAGCTGGAGATTGTGGAGGACAAAGGACAGATGAAGGGTTGGAGAAGGGACGCGATTGATGGAGGTGACACTTGGCACACATCGTGCTGAGGCCATGAGTTTTGTATGGCTTTTTCTTCTTCCTTTCCCATGCCGGTTAGTGCACTTATTGCCTTGTTTTGTGCTTTACTGCACATCCCTTGTAGCCTGATAATCCCTTGCTATTCTCCATTCCAACCCCCACCAAGGTCCTGTCACCCTCGTTTGTAGCAGAAGGGAGACTTGAAAGGTGGTTCTTGCAGGCTGTGTCCCTACTAAATGCTCCTTTTTTTAAAAATTTTGTCTCTTTAACTTGAATGGAGGGTACAGTGAGTGTCTTAGTATTCTAGCTCACAAAATTCCGTCTTGAATTGTGGCTAAATACAGTTGTTTGGAATGGGTCTCTAAAGATGTGACTTTATTTGTGGGACGTTTTAAAAGGAAGAGCCTTCTGTTTTTCAATGTGAATGAAAAGAGCATTGAACTTTGTGAGGTAAACAAAAGCATGTGCTTTTTCAGGGAGAACTGGGGAGGGTTTATCTTTATCTTACAAACATCATGTAGAGGTAAACTGGGGAAAGAACCTCAAGCCAAGCGGGCAGACGGGTGTCTGGAGCATCACACCTTGCTCTGGGGTGGTGTGTTGGCAGCAGCTTTGCAGAGATGTTGGCACAACAATCCTTGCCTGGTGTGTTTCAGCACATGCACACTGTGAACCATGTGAAACTCACTGTGTCTGGTGGTTTTGGTTTCACACACACGAGACATCAACTCGTAAAAATCATCTCTTCAGGCTGCTTTTTGAGGCTGTAACATGTGAAGCAGCGTTGGAGTCAGATTAGTAAAGCCTGAAGTTAGATTGTGATTTGTAGTACTGGAGAATCGTGGTGACATTTCTGATGCTCAGCTTGGCCCTCTGATGCTCAAGACCATGTTACAGCCATCCTTTTACCTTTTATTGCTGGATTACTTGTGTCAAAATCGGGCTGGGGCTGTGGGTTGGGCTGGGCTGCCCTGCTGGGCTGGATGGGGTTGGCTCTGTCTGAAAGCCTTGGCACAGCCACAGCTGTGTTGTGCCACACTTGGAAAACTAAAGTGTGTTTGGAGTTGTCTCTAATGGCAGCATCTATGTGCATAGTAACAGTGGTCTTCTGCTTTTGCCTCCACAGAAATGGAAGCGGTTTGGAATTTGCAGAAGCAAGGTAAGGGTGTTGAAAAGAATAAATAAACCAAGTTGCACTGTCCTGCTCTGCCTGTTGGGGTGGGGGATGAGTGAGAGTGGATTGTCTTTGTGTCTGGAGATGCCTGAATCCAGTTCTTCAGTGCCTGCAGTTTGTAGTCTGGATTTATCTGTGTTTCAGATCACTGAAAGTCAGAACAGTAAGCTTTGCCACAATGGTGGGAGAGAGAAGCACAGTTCTACAAGAGCAATAAAACCAACGTCAGATTAGATTTAATGACTCTTCCCTATGTGTATACAAAATTGCTTTCTATTTCTGGTGCTGGGTGTCACATCCAATAGTAACTTAAATTCTGGTGTATCCCCACAAATCACCTGAGAAGAGGTTCTGCGTGGGAAGAGCTGTACGTGGAGACTTGTGTGCTGCCCTGGGGGAGCCAGCCTGGCCTTGGGGTGCATTGGCAGGAGGGGGGGCCCAAAGGGAAAATCTGTTAAGAGACAGGTACCTTACAGATCTCTTGTGTTTATCTTCAGCTTGTCAAAACCTTAGAATTCTGCTTCCTTTCCAGATCCCAAAAGGATAATCACTTATGATGAAGCCATGGATCGCCCGGATCAATGAAGGTAGCAAGACAAGACTGCCTGTTATAACCTTTCTGCAGCATTTGTGCTGTTCGTGGGGGACAAAAAGGCTTTTATGCTCCTTCTAAATCTTCAGTGCAGCAGAGGAACCATAACTAGAATCACAGGATAATATATACAAATATATATATAGTTATTTAAAAATGGCAACTGAAAGTAATTAGACTTCTTAAGGAATCTGAAAATTTATTTCAACGAGACTACACACGTGATTATTTAATCTCCGGTACTGAATAGATTTTTTTTTTTTTTCATTTTTGTTTTGTTTTGTTTTTGTTTAAAGAGTGAATGCAAGTGATTAAGGAATACAGACTCAATTACAAGCCCGGTTTCAAAGTTCCTGCTGTCGTCTACATGGGCAACAGCAACCCACTGGAGAGGCATTTCCACTTGACAAGGTTTCTGTTTCTTGTTCTGTGACTGTAGTGACACACTAATCACAGGGAAATCAGGATGATTCACCATCCTTCATCTCCCCTTTCCCTTACACCTCCCCCATTTAGTTTCTTTTTTTTTTTTTCTGGTTTGTTTTCCATTGAATGCTGGAGAAACGCCTTGAAGTTTGCAGAGTTTCCTTTTTTTTCCCCCCAAGAATTATAATCCGCATGTTTGGCCAGGAGTAAAGCAGCAATCCTATGCTGGGGATATTGTCTTAAACGGCTCCTTCTGCTGAGGGAAAGAAAGAAAGATGGTAATACTGCAATTCTGGGAGGCATGGTGAAGTCACACAGTTGGCCTGGCTCCTGTTACACCTTGGACTATTGCAACTGAAGAGTTATTTCATTTTAAAAGACAACATGGAAAAATAAGCAATCTGTTTAGGCATTTATTATGGAAAAAAAACCCCAACAAACCCCCCCACTGTTCCCACAGTTTAATGCCATTGTATTACTGGGAGCAAGAAAAAAAAAAAAAAAGATAAAAAAAAAAATCTTCTGCTTTCAACTGTAGGTGCTTCATATTTGCTCTGTCTGTCTCCTAACACTAAATGTGCTGGATTTTTTTCCCATTTTCAATGGAAAACTGAAGAGGAATTGAGTTCTGCTAACTTTCATCCTTCTTGAATTATTTTTTCTCTTAAAAAAAATTCAAAATAACAAAAAAAGGAAAAAAGTAAAAAAAAAAAAAAAAAAAAAAAAAAAAAAAAAGGGAATTTGAATCCTTTTCAATTTTTCCA
>VXBX01006541.1:112703-127636 GCA_013400415.1 Scytalopus superciliaris
TTTAAAAAATAATAAAAAAAAAAGTAATCCCAGGGAAAGGAAAGCTTCCTAGCAGTGGTAGGGAAGGCTGAGCAGAGTGCAGGCTCCAGCTGTGTAACCCAGTCTGTCCCATTGCAGCTTGTGTAGTGTGTCCAAACCATCTGGGGGTCAGGTAGTTTTTCTGGTTTTTTTCCTTAAAGATGGAAAGTTCACAGGGTCCAGTGCAGGAGCGAGGAGTGAACAAAGCAGAAGTGGGGTTGCTGGCCAGCCCCAGCTCCACACGTACCCCGTGCTCCTCGTGGGTGTCTGGCCCAATCCTGGCTCCTGGGTATCCACAGCAGCAGCAGGTGGTGCCTCCTGAAATGAGACTGGACCTTGTGGGGCATTACAGGAGGCAGATAAGCCCAAAAGTTTTACACACCCCCTGTGCTTAGATTTATCCATCAAGCCATCAGGCTGTGTCTCGTCACTCGTGGGGTTCCACAGGGCTCCGTCCTGGGCAGTTCTGTGCCACAGCTTCATTAAAACCTGGACACAGGACTCAAAGGGATACTGAGGAAGTTTGCTGACCACACTACACTGGGAGGAGCTGTCTGCTCTCGTGGGCACAGGCAGAGACCTCAGCAAATCAGAGATGGGCAATCACCAACCGGTTGGAGTTTAACAAAGGCAAGGGCCTCATTCTGCACCTGGGTCAGGGCAACCCGGCTCTCTGTGTAGACTGGGGAATGAGATGCTGGGAAAGGGCCCTGGGGGTCCTGGTCAGTGGCCAGTTGGCCAGTCAGCAGTGCCTGGAGCCAGGAGGGCCATCCCTGTCCGGGGGGGCATCAGGCCCAGCATTGCTGGGTGGGTGAGGGAGGGGATTGTCCCGCTCTGCTCAGCACTGGGGCAGCCTCAGCTGCAATAGTGGGGCACAGTAGAGATACTAAGCTGTTAGAGAGCATCCAAAGGAGGCCACAAGGATGGGGAAGGGTCCGGAGGGGAAGCTGTATGAGGAGCAGCTGAGGTCACTTGGTTTGTTCAGCCTGGAGGACACAGGGAAAACCTCATTGTGGTCTTCAGCATCCTCAAAAGGGGGACCAGAGGGGCAAGTACCAATCTTTACTTGTTACCAGTGACAGGACCTGAGGANAATGCAGTCTGTGTATTTCCGGGCTCTGCTTCTAATTATCTCTTAATAAAAATATATTTTATTACAAAAAAATGGAGGACTTAGGAATGAAAATAATAATTTAAAAAATAATAAAAAAAAAAGTAANGAAAAGGTTATTCACCCAGAGGGTGGTTGGGCACTGGAACAGGCTCCCCAGGGCGGTGGGCACAGCACCAAACCTGTCTGAGCTCAAGAAACAATTGGACAACACTCTCAGGCACACAGTGGGATTGTTGGAGTGTGCTGTGCAGGGCCAGGACTTGATGGTCCTGATGGGTCCCTTCCAACTCAGCATATTCTATGGTTCTATGATCCGCTTTTTTGTTTGTTTTGTTAATTAGGAGTATGTAGCATGTGGGGTTTTTTAATTGTTTTTATACTTTTAATAAGATTGTTCCTGAATGAGGCACTTGAGTTCATGGTGGGACAATGAAACTGAATTCTGTACCTTGTGTAAGATGCTTAGCTTTCTGCCACGCTTAGTTTTAAACGTTTGACTATGGATTGCCTACTCCATTTGATGTATCAAACACTATATAGTATAATACTGAGTGTGATACTATATAGTCATCATGTATTGTATCAGTCCAGGTTCAGAAATGTGTGGTTGGCCAGTCGCAAATAGTTCTGTTTCACCTATAAACTGTACCACCTTTACAGGTGTGTGTAACTTTGAGATGTATAACATGTTTACAGATGTGCCCAACATCTAGTCCTCTGATGTCCCTGTTTTTAATTCTGTTGAGTCTCCCAACTGCTTGCCAAAAGTCGGAATCGCCCCTGGCTCCGCTGCCGAAGAGCTGGGGCATTCCTGAGCTTTAAAGTGTTGAACAAACTGGATGGTGGGACTGGGAAAATTAAGATGGAAGAAGAGTTCTTTTTCCTTTTTATTATTATTTTCAAGAAGTTGAAGGCTAATGGCAAAGTTTCCAGTTTGTTGTACTGGCTTTAAGGCTCTGCTGTGTATTTATTTGCCTTGTGTAGTCACTTGTCGCCTTAAGGGCTAGGTTCCATTAAAAAAAAAAAAAAAAAAAAAAAAAAGAAAAAAAAAAAACCACCCGACCTATTGTTTTCTCTTTGNGAAAATGACAAAACCACCCTGTTTTGCTTCCCTGGGGTCTGTGCTGTCCTGTACCCCTATCCCAGATCCGTGCTGGGGGCCAGGGGGATGCAGGAGCTGAGCAGCACTGACCGGTGCTGAGGGCCCTGCGCCTTTAGAAAGGTCTGAGTCTTGCTGAATATTTGAGGACTCTCATCTTGGCCTAGTCCAGTCTTTCATTTAAATAGCAAAAGAAATGCTGAGAGAAACATGGTTCAAGCGATGGGTTGGGTTGATTTATCCCTGATACTCATCCCTGGGGCTTTGCCTGGCTGGGCACAGCCCTCACCGGTGAGACCCATCCAGAAACACCCTCGGCAGCACCTTCTCTGCTGTATTTCTGACCATCCTCTGTTCTAATGTCTGTCTCCATGAGCTCCATGATGTGTGCTCAGTGCTAAGCAGTTAGGAATTCCTCTCTCTCAGCTCCTGTAGCTCCGGCTCCCCAGGATTTCTGGGATAGACTATGGCCTAGAACCAGGTAGGACCATGGAAGGAACTTCCTCATGCTGTCGTGTAACTCGCCCTGTCGCTGTCTGCAGTCCTCCTCAAGTCCTCACACAATTCTTAACTGAGCACTTATTAAAAATATCTTAAGATTTAATCTGCTTTCTGATTATTTTTGTGTAAACATAAAAAAAGAAAAAGACAAAAAAAACCCTGAAATTGAGCTGTGACTAATTTAGCACATTGAAATAACGATAGGGTGTAACTGAAAAGTCTCATGTTTTTGCTTTGTTTTTGTTTGACTCAGAGTATTGGTACTGTAGCATAAACCAAATAGAGCCTGGGAAGGGGAGCAGCAGCCTCCTGTTGCAGAGCTGCCCCTGAGGGTGTGTGTGGGGTGAGGAGCCGGTGGGGCGTGTGAGCATCCCATGTGTAAGGAAGGGTGAGAGTGTATTTATTTGTGCCATTGTTTTCATTACGCTGAGTAAAGTAAGTTTTAAAACAAAACCCCCTAAATACGTGTAGTATTGGAAAGTGGCACTAAGGGTGAGATCATGACCTATTTTTTTTATTAGCTATGAAGATACTAATTCAGGTTAAGGCTTCTCTATCATTTCTATTCCTGTTGTGAGTCCCTTTCCTCCAGTTCCCTTGCCAAGCTGTCTGTTCACTGGAGTGAGGATTCCTGTGCAGGCAGGGGATGTCTCCTTTCTCCTCTGATCATTCCCCATCACCTCTACCAGCAGGTCCTTTTGGGCGTTTCTTGTACAGAGTCTTGTGTAGTAGAGGCTGGAGTGCCAGCCAGATACAGCTTGGGGCCTGCCTGCACTTTGGTGGATCAGGGAGCATTTCATCCGCTCCAAGAGGTAATTTAGAAACCACTCTGTGCTCCTGGTGACAGTGGTTTGGGGCCTTCAGCTTCGGCTCTCTCCAACTCTGCCCATCTGGTGGATTGGCAGTGTGTTGGCTTCCAAGGTTCGCTTGGTATTTGGTTTTGGTTTAAACCCACCTTGATCCTCTGTGAAACCTGTTAGAAATCTCATTTCTCTTTGACCAGTGGGTAGCTCCAGGGCATGGATTCTATCTAACCCACTTCAAACCTTTCAGAAACAGTAAATCCCACTGTTTGCCTTTTGTAGCTGCTGTGACCTTCTTTGAAATGTGGAAAGAACCCCCAGTTCTCATTAGGTTGTGAGTCTGCTGGCTGTTCAGTGGCTGGGAGCAGTGATGGGTGAACCAGCCAGCTAAATGGAAAGGGAAATTACTTCCTGCTAGGAGAAAAATAGGAAAAAAGAGAGATGGAAGTTGTCCTCCCAGTTGTGCATGTAATTAGTGCTTTACCTTGAAGAGAGCATTAGCGTGGCACCATAGCATCCTTTCCCAAGTGGCCAGTGAGTGACCTCAGGGACATCTGGGAGTGATGGCATTCACAGCCATGTTTCAGAACTGCTGGTAGTTTTCCTGTGCATTGTTTTTTATCTTGATTCAGCATTTTCAGTGATATGCTATGGTGTCCCAAGCTTTCAGGAATCTTACCCTCTCATCCCTACAAGATTTTTTCTTCCGTCCATCTATCATGATTTGTTTTCCTTACAGAGGCTGTTTACAAGGGAGATGGCCGAGGTCAGGAGAGAAGAGAGCAAAGATTCACCCAATTAAAGCTGCTACTCATTTTCACAGTGGTGCAGAAGGGTCAGTGTGGTGGAGTAGCTGAAAAAGCCAGAGTAATTCTGGCTTTGGCCACCACCAAGCATTTTTCCATGTGGGAAAGCCCTAGTGCAAGCAGTTGAGAAGCAGGAACTTGGGCTGGTGGGAAGGAGATCTCGGGATGTGCTGCCTCCCAGGGATTACAGAGCTTTAGAGGTGTGCCCAGTTACACCCAAGGGTCAGGCTGGCTGCCTCTGTCCTGCCCGAGATCCTCAAAAGTGGCACTGCAGAGCCATGGATGTATGAGGAGATACAAGAACCCTGTGGTGGCCTCGTGTCCAGGGCATGGTCCTGCTCCCTGTCTGGGACAGGAACAGGAGTCCTGCCTGTGCCCTCCCCGGGGAATGCTGAGCTGGATGTATCTTGACTGTTAGTCAGAAAGCTTTGTATAACATGTCCAGAGCTCTAAAGCCATTTTGTAAGATAGCAGTATGTCTTTTCTACAGCCTTATTAATGACTAGAGTATCTTTAAAAAGAAAGCAACACCAACAGAAAAATTGCTCATTTCTTTCTGTGGTATGAAACTTGTGTACTGCGAACTTCCGAACCTTCAGCAGAAACACAACTTACAGTTTTCTTAAAAAACAAAAAACCAACAAAACCCCCAGCCTGTCTGCTTTCCATACGGTCTTTCCTCAGGTGCTAAATAAGGGTTCCAAAAATGGATACTGCTTTAGGAGTTTCTGCTTTATTCTTAAAATACATATTTTTTTGCTTAGGTGTTGTAAAGATATTTTAACAAGAATTTTTTTTTAATGTAAATAAGATTGTGTCTTTAATTTTTGTTTTATCTCCTTTTTGTCCGTATTGAATAGTCTAATTTCCATTTTTATCCTTTTGAGAAGGACCCTCTTATGCCCTTCCCCGAAGACATTTCATTAAGTGTTGCTGCATTTAAGAGCGAATCCACAACTGTTCATTGTCTCGGATTAATGCTGCTGCTGCTATAAGTAACCCTGAAAATCAAGAATGTGTGATGCACTTTTGTTTTTGTTTTGTTTTTAACATGACTGTGTAGTCCCTCTGCGGGGAGTTGAACCCTCCTGTACCACAGCCACTGATGGGGGGAGCTGGGGGAGCCGGCGTGGGGCGGGGCTGTACCTGACCTTGGTGCTGACCTACGGCAATTTCTATGCAAACGCAAGCAAAGGAGAACTCTTTTAACTTGAGAGAACACTGTGCATTTTTATTTTTTATTATTATTGTTATTATTATTGGGTTTTTTTCTCTCCTTCCTTTTCTCAAGCTGCTATTGGAAGGGTAGTGCAAATCCCTGAGGTTTTCCGCTTCTCCTTCCTCCGTGGCTGGTGGTGCGGGAAAGGTGCCTGAGTAACTTGTAAGGTAGAAAAATCTCAGTTGGCTCTTGTCTCATCTCCAGTTTCTTTGTTTTCTATTTGAATTTATCTATAGAAGGAAATTGCTCATCTCTACAGAGAAAGATCTTTTGAATGCTTTATCTCAATGTGAAGTTAACCAGCAGTATTAAGGATTGCGTGGCCTCCATCCTGTCTTCACCCCTGACTCTTCCAGCTGCCGTTGGGTGCTGGAGAGCACTCAGGATTGGATGTTTTCCAAGGAAAAAGCGAAGTGAAGCCATCCACCCAGCCAAAACCTGTCAGTGAAGGGTTTAGGGAGCAGTGGGGGAAGGTCTTGCTGCATCAAGGCATTGCTGTGGGGCACAGGCAGGTCCAGAACCTCTCCCTCAGCAGGCGATGTGTACCCTGAAGGAGGAGTTTACTGGAGGGGAAAAAAGGGAATTTACTTGACTATTTATAGAAGATCCTTTAGGAAAATAAAGTACCTCTCTGTAAAGTGAGGGAAGAGTAAGGAAGGTCTAAAGTCATGTAGGAAAAACACTTGGGGATTACAACTGCCTGGAAAATAGTCTATAAATACATAGGCCAGAGCTCTCTGCCTGTTTAATTAGTTTGTTCAGCATCAATTTTTTATTTTTTTGGCCAGCGTTTGCTCTTCTACACACCCGTGTGTGTGTACATCTGACTCAATGTGCCTTGCATGTGTGCTTAGTCTTTCTGAAGAGATTTGGTGGTGTGTGAGCTGGGGGGACGTGGCCGGGAGGGCCAGGCTCCTGCTGGCAGCGCGATGGCCACGGCCCATCAACAGCTGAAGGTTCCTTAATGTCCCCTTGGGTCGAAATGAGACCTGACTCCAGCCTGGGTAGTGGCTGTCTTACAGTTTTGGGGTGATGTCCCATGGGATGGCACCTGTGACTTTGGAGGGGAGTGGGAGGGAGAGAAAGAGAAGCTGCTTCGCTCTTCTCCTGCGGACAGAAATCAGCCTTGCCATGGTTTGCCTGCAGAGCCAAAACAAGCCAAAGTCTGGAACTGGCTTTGCTGGAGTTCAGGCTCTCTGTGGCACCAGGATCCCATTATCCAGGGAATTTTTTTTCCCTGCCAGGTTGTGGCTCTTGTTTCTGTGGGAGTTTTGAGTTTTTTTGTAAAGGAGAAGTAAACACGCCTTGCTTAAAGTTAGCGAAATTGAAATGCTTGTGTTTGCAGTCAGTGACTCAGAACTCCAAGCTGTGCAGTTCTGGGTTCTCCATCTCCTGCCCCAGCGTGTGATTCTGTCCGAGTCTTTCTGTACTTCTGCCACAGTAAATGTGAAAGCTTGCTTGCATTATTTTTTAGAAATGCATTTTGCACACTCGGGTTTCTCTGAAGCTCCGTGAAAAGGTTAGTTTGAAGCAGATGAATAAAGCTATGCACATGTTTTGAAAGTTTAATTTGTGTCTCATTACCAGAAGTGACTTATCTGCCCTCTTTTGCATTCCTGTGCTGTCATTGCCTGCATTCTCTTCACCATCTTGGAGGGTATGATGTAAGGTGACAGTTCTTTGCTGACAGCTGTAGCAGAAAACTGGCGCTTCTTGAGGTTTTTTTTTTTAGTAGCCTCTCTCACTCTCTCCTTTGCTTTCTCTGTATCTCTCTGTATAGCTATATAAATATATATATTATTTTTTTATTTTAAAGAGCCTACTTTAGTAATTGAATTGGAGGGAGCGGGGTGTGCTGGTTTCAGATACGCATTGTGCTGTCTCTGGTGGTGGTACCCCCCGGTGTCCCGATGGGGGGCACGGGCTCGGCCCCACATGAGGCAGCTTTGGGGAGGGAGTGCAGACCAGTCCACTGCACTGCAGGCTGGGGGCGTGGGCAAACCTGAGGTTTCTCATGGCAAAGTAAACCAGGAGGAACCCTAGTGCTGTGTATTCCCACTGCGAGGAGGGAGGGAGAGCCTTCCTCACTATGCCTCTGCAGGGTTGGAGCGAAGGGTGGGCTCCCTTCGGCCTTGGGGCTGAGAGCTTTATTTTGGTTTTTTTCATGCGTTGGGTTGCAGGTGCCACCTTTGGAAACATGTTGCTTAGCCCAGAGCCCGTGTGCGGGAGAGTCGGGGTTTCGTGACGGGAGAGGGACCCTGACAGCTTTCTCCTCCTGTTCCCTTCACCATGGCAGAAATTTGTACTAACTTGACAGCTTTTTTTCATACAGAACAGGGCTGCTTTTCTATCTACCATCACACGTGTACTTACACACCTTCAGCGGCTTCCCAGCCTCTGAAGGTCCTCAACTTGTTTACTGGGGGGCCAGATGCCCCTGTCTCCCCCTTCCCTGACTATTTCAGTGTTAAGGGCGGCGCGAAACAATCGCGCGCTTCGACTGCGAGCTGGGGCTGGAGAGATCCCCGCAGGCAGAGCTGCCGGGGCGACTCCCCTGCTGCCCCCCCTTCCCTGGCGAGAAGTTCTCATTTCCTTCCTGGTTTGTATTCAAATCGCTGCGAGGGGTTGTGCTCTACCTGCTCAGGAGCTGAATTACCTCTGACCTGCAGAGAGGGGCAGCCCCTCCTCGGTGTCGATGTTGTAGTGTGCGACCACACGGATCGGTAAAGGTAGTCTGTCTCCTTCTCCCCTCCCCAGTAATTTCTGATTAGATGAATGCACTCTGTGTGCCCAGCTGGAAGAGCGTAGGCGTTTTCCTGGTGGTGAGAGGGTGGCTAGAGGAGTTAGTGTAAAACCTGCTGTAGCTGTGTCTGGCGCAGCCCCTTGCGCTGGTGTGGGTGATGTCACGGACTGTAAGGATAAGTAATGTCCATGAGCTGTAATGGCATGATGTATCTTTACCAATGATGTCATACTTCACACTAAATGTTAAAAAAAAAAAAAAAAGTTACCTGAAATTTTGTTTATTCTGCACCAACAGGTCTTCAAAATTTATCCAAATTTTATTATTTTATCAGGAAAAAAAAAAAGAAATTTGTGTAGATCGAATACGTTAAGACAGACAATAAGTGATGTAAATTGTTGAATAAAAATTTTAAAGTTTGTGGGTGTCAGTGTGACTTTGTTTTTTTGCGTTTTTGGGGACTAGCCCTTGTCCCTAAGGATGCTGCTTGGATTTTGGTCCCCGAGGCCTGGCAGTGCCAGCTGCAGAGCCACAAGCTGGGAGTATGTGGGTGCCTGGGTGCCAGCGTGGCTCTGTGGTGTGGGGGTCCAAATGTCCTTCCCCTTATCAGGGAAAGGAGAGGGAAGGAAGCCTCGTTGCTGCAGAGCTACAGCAACGAAGGGGTGTGTGTGTGTGTGTGAGACAGTGAGGGACGAACCTCCTGCAGTTGTGAGCCCCACTGGGCTTCAGCCCTGCTTCAAATGGGCGGGAAGGAGCCTGGTCCCTGCTCACATGGGAATGTGTAACCTCAGCCCCGAACACCAACAGCAAACACACACCAAGCTGGTTTATCTTTTTCTTTCAGTCACATTTATTGGCAGTTGTGGCAGTCGGTACCGTTTGGGAGTGTTGTTCCATAAGCAGTGGCAGTACAAGAGGGGGTGGTTATTTCGGGAGGGGAGTATTAGCACCAAGAGGGAGCCGGTGAGCTTTTGAAACCTTGCAGAGATGTAAAGTGGGGAGCTACTGCTGGACACGCCTGATGGATTGGATCTGGGAGGTCTGGGCGTGTGAACCCCACTCTCTCCAGTGCTTGTAGTCTCCACCGTGGTGGTCAAACTCCAGGACGTACTGGTAGCCACGGTACCCGGGATACTGGTAGCAAACCCAGCTGGAAAGAAAGGCCGAGAGGTAAGCAGGGGGGTTACAGGGTGTGGCCCCTCCCTCGCTGTGGTAGCACAGCGATGGCAGCAGATTGTCCCCGCTGCCCCCGGTCCTTACGCGCCACACTGGATCTTCATGGAGCCCACTTCATTGTTGGCCCAGCCCATGGCCTGCAGCGAGGGGTAGTCATCACTGATCTCCCACTGGCGGCCGATGAAGTTGTCTTTCTCAAAAACAGTGATCTTGGATTCCTTGTGATTCTGGGGGGGGAGAGCAGGGGGTGAGGGGGAGGCAGAGCACCCTCCCTGGCACTCGTGGGAAGGGCAGGGCAGTGGCTGTCCCTCCCCGTGGCATTGCTCAGAGGGTTTCCTGGACAGGGAGGTGTTCAGACCCTGTCTGTGTTTTTGGGGGGGTTGGGAGGTGTTGGAGACAGCTATGCCAAAACTACTGTCTCAGGCTAGCTGTGCCCCAGCTCTGGTCATGTACAGCTGGCCCAGAAGTTCCCTTAAAGGCTTTAAAAACCAGGACAGAAAGAGCAAATTCTGATGGGCTTGGGGGAGAAGAGCTGAGCCTGCCCCTGGCATGGCTGTGTTTGCCCTTCCTGATGTCCCTGCTGTAGGCTGGGACATTTTCAGGGGCTCAGACCTCGCTGGTGAGAGCTGCGTGGGACACTCACGGCGGAGCAGACGGGGCGGAAGGACATCAGGCGCTCGATGTGGTAGGCGTTGCTGCCGCTCCAGGCGTCCCAGCGCGGGTACTCTCCCCTCTCCAGGATGAACTGCTGCCCGCAGAACCCGGTGTGCTCATAACCCACCCAGCTGCAAAGACAGAGCCAGGGCTGCCACGGCTTCCTGCAGCAGCTCGGGGCCTCCTGCTCACAGATGGCACGGGGGTGGGGTGCGGGAGCCAGGAGCAGGTTGGGGTCGTGCCTCTGCCCACAGGCTGGGAGGAGAGGATGTGGTGCTGGATGTGGGCAGAGAACCCAGGGCATGAGTAACCACACCTGGTGCTGGGGAGGGGCCCGCAAGGCAGCGCTGGCATTCCTGGCTGCAGTGGGAGAGGGGTCTGTCCTGCTCAGGGGGCTCTTTGCCCTGACTGCCCTGCTGTTATTTATGCAGCCCAACATCACTTCAGGATGCCCTGACTGCCCTTTCCTCCCAAAGGCCTCATTTCTTAGTTGTTTCCCAATTACAACCTGACATGGCTGAAAAGACCTGAATTCCTGATGCCCAAAGCAGGCAGAGCCCATCTGGTTCTGGGCAGGGCAGGGAGCTGTGGGTTTTCCCCTCTCTGGGTCCCCCTCTTCTCTGAAAATAAGGAGAGGTGAGTGGGATGCCTTCACTGTGTAGGACACATTTTGCAAGCCCTGATGCTGCCCACACTGCACCTGCCTGTCCCCAGCGTGGGGACATCTGGGAACATCCCCTTAAATGAGGCTGGGGACAAGACAGGGAGGCAGAGCCAGGGCTGGGGCTGGAAGGTGGGCGCCACAAGCTCTGCAGTCCATGGACCCCCCTGCTGATGGGGTATGAAAGGTGCTGAGGACCATGCTAAGATGGGGGGGTCGAGGGCTTCTTGTCCCTGACTCAAACTGAGCCCCAATCCCATGTGCTGCAGTCAGCCCACCCTGTGCAAGGTGAGCAGCCTGATTAGGAACACGTCAAGTGGAACAGCGAGCTGATTACGGCGTGAGCACACGCGCTGCTGTAATCCCATTAGCATTACACCCCCTAAATATAGCAGCACAAATCTATCTCATCTGCTGCTGGCCCGGCGGGATGCTCGCCCTGGGGACCAAGCCCCACACATCACCTTCTCTGGACTGCTCAGGAGGTGCCTTACGTGTGCCAGGGAATATTCCTGTGTGCAAGGAGAAGCCTAACTCCATTGCCTAACCCTCTCAGGACAGGGGAGGGCTGTGGGAAGGGTTTGCCCTCGCCCTGGGGAGCTGTGCAGTGCAGGGGCAGAGCAGGGCTGGGCTTTAGGGCAAGAGAGGTGGCTCTAGGGTGAGTGCTTCGTGGGGTTACACAGGCAGGACGGGGACCAGGCTGAGCTCAAGAGCCACTCACTGAGCACTGATCCTCACTGCATCCTTGGGCAGCACCCCTGCTCCAAACTGGCTGCTCCAACACTGTGGGAGGCATTTTTTGATGAAGCCAAAGGTATTGTCACTATCCTCTGTCCCTCTCTCTCTGTCAGTGCTGCCCTGGGCTGGCTGCTCTATCCTGGCAGGGTGGGATCCCCCCATGCTTGGCTTCCCCTGGCTGTGGTCCTTGCCTCCAGCCAAGCAGAGCGAGGACAGCTTGGGCACCCCTGGGAAAGCATCCCCGCTGCTGGCAGCCGGGTACTCACGCGCCACATTCCACCTTCAGGGAGCGGATGTTGTCGAAGCCACATTCCATGATGTTTGGACAGGCCGAAGTGAACTCCATCCTCTTGCCCTGGAAGTTTTCTTGGTCGTACACGGTGATCTGGAAAGGAGAGCGAGCTGCCGAGTTGGAAACCGCCCCAGTGGCCCCAGGCGATTCAGTGCCTCTTGGAGACAGAGGGTCACACTCCGTCAGGGGGAGAGCCAGCACCGGGCACCCCTATGGGCTGGGACACAGCCCCGCACACGCCTCTGCGTCCCTGCACTGCTGGCCCCGCCACGCCCTGCCTTGGTGTGCCCTGGGGAGCCGCAGGCTGGGCCCCGCTCCGCTCTCCTGCTCACCCCTACGGAGGTCAGTTCCCGGGGCAGCGGTGCCGTCCGGAGAGAGGAGCGGAGCCGTTCTGGGACGGGCGGGTGGCAGGGCTGTGGCTGGCGGTTCTCCCGGCCTCTGCTCCGAACGCTCTAGGGCAAAGAGGATTAACAGGGGAAAGGGCGAGGGGGACCTCCCCGGGGGGCTGTGGTTGATGGTATCTCCAGGCTTCGACAGGGTGTGCCTTGCTTGTGCACGTGTTTCTGCTCTACCTCTCGGCTCCCTCCTCGACCTGCAGCCCTGGAGCTATTGCCAGATCTCCTGGGGCTGCTCCCCACCTTGCTCCACAGTGCCCACCGCTCCTGCTCACCCTGTCTGCAAGGACAGGGGAGGGCGAACAACAGCCTGTGGCTTTCAGGGACTCTGGGACTGTCTGGCATGACACAGCTGGTAAGACCAGGACATGGCTGGGCCAGGGTGCTGTGAAGACCCTTATGAAAAACACCCGGGAGGTGTTTGAGCCGGTGGGAGTCACAGTGCCAATGAGTAGGGGACAGGAGTGCCCATTTCCTGTGCTTATCCCTGCCTCACTGCCCACTGTGCAGCTTTCCTGGCCCCGGAGGACGCACTTTGCTCTTTTCCCTGTCCCCCACCTACACACAGGGACAGGCGAGATACAGGAGGTGTGAGGACATACCTTCCATGGGCCCATGGGGACAGGCAGAGGGTTTGTCTGAGCCATCTTTGCTGCTGGATCGGTGTCTGGAGAAGAAAGAAAAAGCCATTTTTACTGCAGCATGTCCCTGCATGTCCTTGCTGCCTGCTCACGAGGCTGGGGGACAGCTCTGTGCCCGCCACCCACGACGCCTGCTCGGGGACAGCTACCTGCTGCTGGGGACAAGCCACCCCGGTGGCAGCGAGACCCTCTCGCCAGCCACAGAGTGCGGTGGAGGGCACAGCGGGGGGCTGTGGGGCACATCCAAAGCAGGGTGCTCCCTTCTCACTGCCGTGGTGCCCCTTCCCTCCTCCTGGCCGTGGCATGGAGCCCGCGCGCCCGCCAGGGCACAGTGCCCGATTCCCCCTGCTCCTTCCCCGAGGCCAGACCATCGCTAGGAAAAACACCCCGAGCCGGAGCAGGGAGATGTGGCCGGGGGCACAGGCTGCCCTGTGCCTGGCAGTGTCCAACAGACCCACCTGCTCCCCTCGCCCTGCCCAGTGCCCCGTGGGCACGGTGGGCTCCCGTGGGCAGCCCAGGCTAATGGTGGGAGATGCCAACCAGTGTGGCGTGCTGGTGGGTGCCGGGAGTGGGGTGCCCTGCGGTAGAGGGGCTCTCAGCCCTGCCCCGGCTGCCGGCGGGGACGTGTGAGCCTGTCTTATGCCATGGGAAACAGCGATGGTCCCTCTCTGGTGTCTTTTGCCACCGGGCAGGAGGAAGGGTGTCTGCCCGGCCGGCTGGCAGAGAGGGGTGAGCAGGGGCGAGGTGGGAGAGGTGCGCATCGGTCCCAGGACTCACCTAGCTCAGGCGGTTACTGCTGCTTCGCCCATGTAATGTTTGCCTACTTCAGCGGCTCAGCTTTTATAGGGTGCTGCTGGCCGGGAACCGGTGCCAGCGTTTGCAGAGCCGTCAGCACAATGCTTGCTCTGGCATTGTCCTGCTGATCCCCGGAGATTTCAGCTGCTCATCCCCATGGTCTGAGCCACATTCTTAGGAAAAAAGAAAAAAAATTTGATAATAAAAAAAAAAAAAATAATCAGGGCGGCTGTTTGCACAGATAATCTTGGTCACAAATGACTCAACAATTTGACCGCGCTGGCATTTTCCAGGGCCAATGCACCGCGCCGTCATGGGGCGAGCCTGGGGGCTGGCCTGGCCCTGGCGCCAGCTGGCACCGTGGGGACGGCAGGGACACCTCCCCGTGAGACCCCGCGGGTGGTGGGCTCGGCTGGGTGTCTACCAGGCACTGCCACCTTGCCCCTCCAGCCAAGGTGGGTCCCTGTCACTGTGTCAGCCCAGACACCCTGTTCCCACAGCGGGCACGGGGTGGAGGTGAGAGCTGTTGTGGGCCTGGCAGCCACATTCCCACAGCCATACAGAGCCCTGGTGCTGCCACCGCCATGGCCCCACACCATGGCACCTACCACGGGCCTGCGGTGAGCACAGCCACCCACCCCACTGCCCTTCCTGTGTGGGGCTGCCGTGGGGCTGGCACTGCCCTGGGGTGAACACTGCCATGGGGTGGGCACTGTTGTGGGGCTGGCACTGCCCTGGGGTGAGCACTGCCATGGGGTGGGCACTGCTGTGGGACAGACCTTCCATGGGGCTGGTATTCCCATGGGGCTGGCATTTCCATGGGGCTGGCACTGCCATGGGGTGGGTGCTGCTGTAGGGTGGACACTGCCATGGAACTGACACTGCCATGGGGTGGATACTGCCATGGGACAGACCTGCCATGGGGCTGGCACTGCTGTGGAGGAGGCACTGCCATGGGGCTGTCACAGCTGTGGGAGAGACATGCCATGGGACAGACCTGCCATGGGGCTGGCACTGCTGTGGAGGAGGCACTGCCATGGGGCTGTCACAGCTGTGGGAGAGACATGCCATGGGACAGACCTGCCATGGGACAGACTTGCCGTGGGACTGTGTCCCTGTCCGTCGGGCTGTGTCCCTGCCGTGGGGCTGTGTCCCCGCCGTGGGGCTGTCCCCGCCGTGGGGCTGTGTCCCCGCCGTGGGGCTGTGTCCCTGCCCGTGGGGCTGTGTCCCCGCCGTGGGGCTGTGTCCCTGCCCGTGGGGCTGTGTCCCTGCCGTGCG
>VXBX01006541.1:130713-173955 GCA_013400415.1 Scytalopus superciliaris
GAGCCGTGCCGAGCCGTGCCGAGCCGTGCCCGTGCCCCCCCGCCCTGCAGAGCCGCCGAGGGTGGGTGTGTGCGCGCCCCCGGTGCCGCCCCCCCGGTGCGGGGTGCGGGGTGCGGGGTGCGGGTGCGCGCATGGCCCGCCCGTGCCGTGCAGCCCCCGGTGTGTGCCTGTGTGTGCCTGTGTGTGTCTGCCTGTGTGTGTCACCTTGTGCGTGTCCCCGCCGCGCTGCGCGGTGTGTTTGTGCCTGTTGTGTCCCCGTGGGTGTCCCCCTTGCCCGCCCCCTCGCCCCCCGCATCGTTTTGCGGTGCCTGTGTGGGTGTGTGTGTGTGGGTGTGTGTGTGTGTCCCACCCCCGCCGTGGGTGCCCTGGGGGCGGCTGTGCCCCCCGGATTGGGCAGGCACCCTCCGTGGGGACAGCCAGCCTGTCCCTGCAGGATGCCCCATGTCAGGTGCTTCACGTGGGGAGGCCCATGCTGGGCACCCCAGCACCTACCGCAGGGCTGGTCCTGCTTCCAGGCAGGACCCGCTGCCCAGGGCCTTTCCCACACCACCAGGGAACTGCATCCAAAGCTCGCCGTTAACCACAGTGCCGCTGGGGCCAGTGGCACCTTTTCGGGGTGACAGAGGCAGGTGGCCCCTCAGCAACCTGTTGTGCTGGGGGTGGTGGGGGCTCACGCGGCTGTGGCCACTCCTGTTAATTTTCCCAGAGAGGAGTATATGGAGCGTCGGGCGAGGGCAAGGACGCACATCCCTAAATTGTGTGGTTTCCAGCCGGCCTGTGAGATGCAAATTGTCTGGTCAACGAGCGCCAAAGCTAAACTTAGGTCAATTACAGGAAAGTGCAGGCACAGGGCGGTGTGTTCCTGCACCCCAAGGCTGGCCCTGGCACCCTGGCACTGGGGGATCCCCACTCACCGCCCTGTCCCAGCTGGGAGCTGAGCATTCCCACAGCGCCAGCACCCGCCCTGGACTTTGCCCTCTGACGAGCTGTGGCTCAGCCCTTCACCTCTGCTGTGGGCTGGGCTGTGCAGGGTGTCAGGCTGCAGATTTGGGGCCAAAAACAGGTGGTGGGGCGTGCCTGTGCCCCGGGGTGGGGGTCTGTGACCCCCCTGCCCTCTGGCTGCTCCCTGTACTGTCACCCACCTGGCAGACAATCTGGGGTCCCGCCCCACCACCTTTGCCCTGTAAGGCCTCCCGAGCTGTGTCATTGCCCAGCTTTGGGGCAAGGCAGGTTCCTGCACCCCACACACACCCCCTGTGCACCCTCCTGGCCCGAAGTGGTGCCTCTCTACCTGTCTGGGTCCCCTTTGCTGTTGGGCACGGGGGTTCCCTCAGCAGGAGGGCCCGAAATCCTGCTGTGGAGACAGCCTGATGGCATATCCCGGCTGTGACTCGGGTAGATCCGGTATTGTTTTCCTCCTGACACATCCCAGCGTTGTCCCTAAGGGCAGGCAGTGCAGAGGGATTTGGAAACTCCCTAGATTTCCTTGTTCTGTGGAAAACTTGTGTCCAGCAAGGAGGCGAGGAGCCATCACGCAGATCAGCCCCCTCTCCTCTGTGTGGGAGCTGGCCTGGCTCCTTGGCATTGCTGCCAGCAGCTCCTGCTCCCTGGCACGGCATTGTCCCTGCCCAGCCGGGCACAGAGGGATGTGGGGTACCCCAGCATGGTGTGCCCAGGGAGGTGTTGGCCACCAGCCCCTGTGCCGAAGGAGGGGGTGAGCAGTCGGGGAGCAGAGCGGGGAGGGCAGGCGACCATGAAACTTGCAGTGCAGGTCCCTGCGCGGCAGCGTGTCGGACGAGATTGCGTCTCGGGGAGGGAAGGAGTGGCCCGGAGTTTCAGTCAACGCCTTCCTCCCTGCCTGGAACTCCCCGGCGCCCTGACAGGGATGTGGGGGCTCATGGCCGTGGTGGGGAGACAAGGGGAAAGGTGCGTCCCCCCTGCTTGGGAGCCTCAGGGAGGGCTGTTGGGTTGAGGAACCTCGAGCTGGGTCTGCCCTTCTGCCTCTTGGCCCTTGCAAGGTGACATCCACAATCCCCTGCCAGGCTGGGTGTCGCGGCAGCATCCTCGCGTGCGATCCCGGAGCGCAGCCGGTGCCGGCGGGCGCCTCTCCCTCCCCTGCCCCCAACATGCCCGGCCATGGGGAGTCCCGAGGCAGGCAGGGCTGAGTCAGGGGAGGTGTGTTGGGTCTGAATCAGGAGCCAGGAGACGCTCAGAAGCCGCCTCCTGCTCACGGCATCGGGCTGCACCCATCCGGCATCCCCGTGGTGGGAGCCTCCTCAGGGAACAGGGAGCAAACCACAATGGCATTCCATATGGATGGGGCACCGGTGCGGTGGGAATGCCGGGGTTCCTGTCCCCCCTGCCCTGCTCCTGCCCATTGTGGCCCTCTGTGGGGCACACGTGGCTCGCCAGTAGCTGCTGGTGCTGCCTGATTAGCGATGCAGCTGGGAAGACTGTTCCCCCTTTTTGTTGGGCGTACAAAGGCTGGGAGGCAGCGTGTGTGGCTGGGAGAGAAACCAGCGAGGACAAAGAGCATGCTGGCCGCCTGTGTCTCGGCGCCTCCGCTCTCAGCAGCACCTGCCTGGTGAGCAGCTCTGCTCCCAGAGATCCCTGGGAAGGGTCCCAGCAGCCCCCTCCCTGCCATGGGGGGAGCACAGGGTGCTCCCGGGGGCACAGCCCTGCCTGCACACCTTCAGAGATGCCCAGGTATCTGTGGTACCAGAGGCATGTGGCACCGTGGGGGCACAGGGACAGGTGCAGGTGGTTCCCTCCCTGCCATTGTCCTCCTGGGGCCCTGGCAGAGCCACTGGGGAGTTGATGGGGAGCAGCCCCTGTGATAGCACAGCCCCAGGGCCCTTTGCAGCAGCACCTGCTGTGGGTTGTGGGAAGGAGCTGTGGTGTCCCCTGACTCGGGTCAGCGATCGCCCCACAGCCAGCAGTTCTGGAAGAGAAGAAAGGAACTGGGTTGTTTTCATGCATTTGGGCTCCTGCCCTGGTCCTGCTGTGTGTCTGAGTAAAGCCCCAGGTGCTGCAGGGAGAGCAGAGCAGTCAGAGCCTTGGGGCTGGGTGGTGTGGGCAGAGCCATGGCAGGTGCTCTGGACACGGCCAGGAGCCTCAGAGCTACACACCCGACTTTGTCCCTCTGGCTGCTTCCCCTCACTGCCAGGGCAAGTGCTGTGCCGTGGCTTGCAGAGCTCTGTCCTCACCTGCCCTGTGCCCAGGCCTCCCTTGGACACAGACCTGAGGGAATTCAGGCAGTTTCCTGCCATCCCCATGTGGTTTTGCCAAGGGGAAGCTGAGTTCCCCGTGTCCCACTGTGTGCGTTCAAGGGCAGTGGGGACCATGTGCCCTTGCAGGGAGATGGTCCAGGCAGGGATGGTGATGCAGTGCCGATGCTGCACTGAAGCCAAGGTGCAGTCTGGCACGGCACGGCACATCCGTGCCCCTCAGCATGCCTGCAGAGCCCAGACTGCCACCAGGGGCAGCGCTACCCATCCCCGTGGCCACCCAAACCTCCCCCCTGCCCCGCACCCGTCTGAGAACTCTAAAGCAGATGCTTCAAACGTGGGGAGTTTTCCTGTTGTCCTTTGTGCTGAGGTTAAGTTCCTGTGCAGCTTCCTGCCCCATTATATATAGCTGTCAGCCCGTCCCGCAGGCGCTGCCAGCCACTTGCTCCACTTTGGGATTGTTTATCTGCAGCCCAAGCGCTCGATGGCAGTTTGGTAGGGAGGGGCTACCAGTTACCCCAGGGGCAGATAGGGCCCATAGCATGTATGGGGCAAGGCTGTGGGTGCTGCCAGGCACATGGGGTTTCCCAGGAAGGGTTTCCTGCCCTGGCATGGTTTCCCCACTGGCTGGGTGCTCCCCCCGCCCTGCACGGGATGCCCCAATGAAAGAGCGACTGTTCCTGGAGGTCGCCGGCAGCGTCACAAGTTTCTGCGTCGCCCTGGCTAAAATTAGGCACTTATCAGTGTTGGGAGGGATGTGATTTTACATGTTCCTGTTTATTAGAGCAACCTTCGCTCTGGGCCGTGTTTCCGGCTCCCTCCCTGCCCGCGGCTGTCCCTCTCGGTTTGCTGTGGCCAGGGCCAGGACGAGCAGCAGAGAGGCCTCTGTTTCCTCAACAAGGGGCTTTTGAGCAGCAGGCGGGATGGTGGTGGTGCTGTGGCCAGCTGGAATGGGGGGTTTTACCCTGGGGAGTGTCTGTGCTGGCAGGAAAAGCAACCGGGATGTGTTCCTCCCTGCTCACCCATGCTGATCTGAAATGGTGGGAGGTGCCAGGGGTCTTGCCTCAGTCAGCCCTGGTGCTGGCAGGGGGATGCACCAGAGAGGCAGGCTTTTGGGCTTCTTTCGGGGCATCTCTGGGGGTGCAGAGCCACCCTTGTTGCATCCCTGGGACTTTGTGCCCAGCTGGGGTGAAGACACAATGACTGGGGCAGTCTCAGCCCTGTGGTGCTGCTGTCCCCAGGGAGGGTAGAAACACTGGGACATGGCCCCAGGACTGGGGGTGGCAGCTTGGGTGACCAGTGGGGTGGCCTGAGGGGTGGTGGGTGGGGGTTGGCCACGCTGCTGTCTGATGGCATCCTTGCCTCTCTGTCCTGTACAGGCGGCCGTGCTGTGACCAGCACCCCGACCCAGTGCCCTGCTGCAGGGGCAGGTGTGCCCTGAGCCCCCCTCCACCATGTTCAACCTGATGAAGAAAGACAAAGAGAAGGATGGGGCCCGGAAGGAGAAAAAGAAGGAGAAGAAGGAGCGAATGTCTGCAGCTGAGCTCAAGAGCCTGGAGGAGATGAGCATGCGCCGGGGCTTTTTCAACCTCAACCGTGCCTCCAAGCGGGACTCCAAGACCCGCCTGGAGATCTCCAACCCCATCCCCATCAAGGTGGCCAGCGGCTCGGAGCTGCACCTCACAGACATTGACTCTGACAGCAACCGTGGCAGTGTCATCTTGGACTCGGGCCACCTGAGCACAGCCAGCTCCAGTGACGATCTCAAGGTGGACGATGGCAACTTCAAGGGCTCAGTGCTGCAGCGGGCAGCCAAGTTTGGCTCCTTGGCCAAGCAGAACTCCCAGGTGATTGTCAAACGCTTCTCCTTCTCCCAGAAAAGTCGGGATGAGAGCACCTCAGAGACCTCCACCCCCTCTGAGCACTCAGCAGCCCCCTCCCCACAGGTGGAGGTGCGCACGCTGGAGACCCCCCTTGACAAGCCAGGGGTTCCCCCCGGGCAGCCCTGCACCCTTCCCACCACCTCCCTGCGTGCCAGGGTGCCGGAGCTCGTCAGCAAGAGGTTCCCCACGGAGCTGCGGCTGCCTGCCTTGGTGCCCCCCCAGCCTCCCACGCCGCGGCAGCTGGAGCTGCAGAGGCGCAACACCGGCGATTTCGGCTTCTCCCTGCGCCGCACCACCATGCTGGACCGGGGGCCCGATGGGCAGGTGTACCGGCGTGTCGTGCACTTCGCCGAGCCCGGGGCCGGCACCAAAGACTTGGTGCTGGGCTTGGTGCCGGGTGACCGCCTGGTGGAGATCAATGGGCGAAACGTGGAGAACAAATCCCGGGATGAGATCGTGGAGATGATCCGGCAGTCGGGGGAGACGGTGCAGCTGAAGGTGCAGCCCATCCTGGAGCTGAGCGAGCTGAGCCGGTGCTGGCTGCGGGGCGGCCAGGGGACACGCCGTGCTGCCTGGGATGTGAGTAATGCTGTCCTTGCCGCGGGCACTGCCAGGGCCCGGGTTCTGCCAGTGCCAGTGTCCTTGCGGGGGTGTTTGGGTTGGCAGGGGCTGTGGGAACCAGTGGGTGCCGGGGCTGCTCTGGCCCGGAGCGATGCACAGAGGAGTGGGAGGCTCTGGCTGGGGGACAGGGGCGATGCATCAGGTCTTGTAAATCATCACCTGTGGGTTTTGCCCCTCAAAATGCTGAGTGTGCTCTTGGATTTGGTCTCCCTCCTGCCAGAGGGGCTGCAGGAAAGCCTCACTCTACATTGCCTCAGGGAAGTCTGTCTCCAGCTCTTTGCTGAGGGAGCATGGTCCAGCAGGGAAGGGAGCTTTGCTCCTCACTGCCAGGAAATTCCAAATGCTGCTTTATGGGAGGACACTGCCTGCTCCACTGCCCACGTTGGCCTCCCTCAGCTGGGCTCCTCCCCGGGGCCTGGGGCAGGCACACAGCGTGCCAGGGGCTGGAGCTGCTGCTGGCGTGCGCAGTCCTGCTGCTGCTGCTGCTGTATAAATAGAAACTTAATGGCTGGGTGACCCACATCCCTCACTCCTGCTGCCCGGCACTGCTGACCCTGCCGCGGGCGAGTCGGTGTCCTGGCACCCTGGCAGAGGCCCTCAGACAGCAACAGGGCTGGACCCCCTCTGTGGTGGCAGCGGGTGCAGCAGCATGGTGTTTACTGTGTATAGCTGGAGTTGTTTAGTGTATTTTTGAGCCTTCCTTAGGGGAGGAGGGTGCCTGTGCGTGCTGAGCTGGGGAGAGCCACGCTAAGCATGGTGGGGCCCCGTGCCCAGAGGATGGTGGCCATGATGGAGTGAGGGTGGCCAAGGGGTTCCATGTGCTCCTGGAGCAGATGCCAGCACTGCGGGGTGGAGTCTGCGTCAAGCCAGGGTGGTGACTTTCCAACAGCTCCTCCCGGAGCCAGGCAGGCATCACCGGGCCATGCCAGCAGTGCTGCCTGGGTGCCCCCCAGCCGGATAACCCTGTGGGGCTGGGGGGCACAGCGTGGTGCTGGTCTGGGAAGGGAAAGAGGAGGTGCCATGCCCTTGGGGCTGCAGGGGAGAGGCTGCAGTGTGCGGCCTTGTGCCAGGACATGGCATGGTTTGACGGCATCACTGGTGGGAGCTGGCAGTGACTGTGTCGTGGGACATCGTTGGCTGCCACCACAGCACGGGCATGTCCCGGTACAGGATGCTGTTTTCCTCCTGCATGGTGCACCAGAGGGACGCACCACACCTTTGCCAGTGCTGGGGAGCCCAGGCAGGGGCGCTGCGTATGGCTGGGGGTCCCTCATGCAAGGTGCTGGCACACAGGGAGGCCTGGCTCTCCCCCAGACCCCACTAAGCTCCCTGGAATGTTTCTGGTCCTAATTTAAATAAAAATGATCCTTTTTGAAACAGGAAATTATAGGCATATTTTGGGCTGCTGCTGTGGAAGCCCATCCCTGGCTGGAGTGGAATGGTGTTGAGCTTTGTGTTCACCATGGGGGGTTTAACCCCCTCCCCGGGTCTGTGCTGAGTCTCCCATGTCCTCATGCTCGGGGCTGGGCAGGGGGAGCATCCGCCGTGTCTCGAGGGTCTGGGCATCAGGGACCAGGTGAATGAAACCCCTTGCATGTCCCAGCCTTGCTCCCGGTGTGGGGGAGCTGGCCTGGCTCAGCTCCACGCTTGTATTTATTTATTTACTGGTGAAATTCCTCAGTCAGGGCCTGGGCGTGCGCCGGCCCGGCACAAATATTCCAGAAATGCCTCTGACCACTCCAGTGCTTTGGCAGGACCACAGGCATCCAGTGGCCACACTGGGGGGGACCCTGAATGCCACGTGTGTCCATTGTCCATGGGCACCCAGATCCCTGGAGGTCACTGTCCTCAGAGTACAGGGCCACTCTGCCACAGCATGGCTGGGTGCCCTGTGTCCCATCAGGNGCCAGAAGTGTCTTCTCTGTTTTTCCATGCTTGGGAAGTTCTTGGTTTGGCTTTTTTCTGCCCTCACTGTGGGGTCGGTGCTGCTGGGGGGTCCCAGTGTGGGGGGGTCCCAAAGGGTCCTGGAGAGGAGGCTGGTATCCACAGGCTGGTGTGTCTCTGCCAAACTTCCTGAAGGAGAATGAGAGGAATATCCTGGCCAGGCAGAAATGCCGTCATCGCCAAACAGATGGGCTGGGCATCCTGGTGGAGGTGGCCTGTGGGAGCCGGGCTCCTCCCTCGTGGTGGCTCTGTGCCCACACCACCTGGGGACACCGGTGTCACCGCAGGCACTCCCAGCTGCCTTGTGCCAGCCCTGCCAAGCGTGTGTGCTGTGGCCTGTCCCCTGTGCACCAGGGGATGCCAGTCCCGGGGGCTGGGCGGGGATGGGTCATGGCAGGGTGCTGGTGTCCCCAGCATGGGGATTTCCAGCCTGCCATCCCTGGTCAGGCCAGGACGCCTTTCTTCTCCTGGGCATGGTTTTGGGTTCAGGACATGTCTGTGTCAGTTTGGTCTGGTGCTGGCTGGGGTCCCGACGGTGCCCGTGGCCCGGTGGTCCCTGCTGCTACTCCGTGCCGCCGGCGTGCCTGGCTCCGTGCCACCGGCCTCCTCCCGGCAGCCCCCGCGCAGGGAGGCCCCAGACCCCCGGCCCCTTCCCCGCCGCCCTGCTCCTGCTGTTTCCAGGGAGACCTTGGAATTCCAGGGGCAGCTTTGCCATGAAAGTGTCTTTACCGTGGGCTGCCGGGCCGTGCTGGGGTGCTCTCCATCCCCAGGAGCATTTTGGGGGGCTGTTGTGTTCATGGGGAAGCCAAAGGACGAGCAAGAAGCATCAGGGCTGCGCTGCCTGGCACGACACCAGGCACCCTGCCCCGACAGTGGGCACTGTGCCACGGCACCCCGCGGTGCCGGAGCGTGCAACCCCGTCCCTTGTGGCACACAACTCTCCCTGGTGCCTCCGGCTCCACAGCTGCACCCAGCCCGGGGGTGTCTTTGCCCACTCCCTCTGGGCGGACAGTGGACGGAGGCCGGGCAGTTCCCCCCGCAGCGGAGCCCACATCACTTCCTCTGGCAGTGGCGGTGGTGACGGCGGTGGTGGCGAGGCCCCACTGCCCGCGTGTCCCCCCCGGCTCTCCCTCCGGCTGCTGCGGGGCCCTCGCATTCCTCGGCTATTTTTAGGGTGGCCCTATCAGCCCAGCTGTCCCCGTGCCGCGGCTGCCGCCCCGCTAGTGCCTCTCCCACCGTGCTGTGCCGCGCTCGCCCCGGCGGAAACCACGCTCCTGGCTCCCTCTGGTAAGGTGGGGACCCCCAGCGTGGCCAGCACAGCTTGGGGGAGCACGAGGGGGGCACGTGGGATGCAGCCCTGGCACTGGGATCGGGGGCCACGAGGCTGAACCCGCCCCTGGGGCTCTTTGGTGGCCGGGGGTTGTTTGTTGCGGGGACCTCTGGGGCAGTGGCAGGATGGCAGGAGGTGGAAGCAGAGGGGGTGGGGGCTCTGGCCCACGGGTGGGTTTGTTTCTGGGCACGTGTGCTCAGCCTGTGCCCCGGTGTATCACACTGTGGTGACGGGGGGGTTACAGGGCACCCCTCAGGGACGAGGCTCTGTGTGCCCAGACAGGTTTGGTGCCCGGGTGCTCCCCCATGCTGTGCCTGGTCCTGGGAGGGGAGTTTTCCCCTGATGGCCCCAGGCACGACCCCTCTGAGTTGGAGTGGGTGCCAGCCAGGGCAGCGGGTCCCACCAGGGCTGCCCGGCTGCTGGCATGGGGTCAGGCTCAGAATAAACCCTGACTGTCAGGGCAAGCAGAGAGCTGGGGTAGAAAATATCCCTTCCCTCACCCTGGCATTTGCTTACCACAGCAGGCTGGCCTGCTCAGGGGAATGGGAGCACAGTCCTGAGGCCTGACTGAAGGGGCTTTTTTTGCACAATGAGTTTTGTTGGGTGTCAGACTGGTCACCTGCCTGTCCTTGGAGCCCTCCCTGTGGGCACTGTTTGTGTGCTGAGCAAGGTCAGGTGGGCTCACGCTCCCATTCCTGAGATTCCCAGGTGGGGAAGGGCACATCCCTGTAGACTGTGCCGTGGTTTGGCGTTCTGTGTGCTGTCCCCAGTCCATCTCACCTCTCCCTCTCTCCCCAGCCAGGACTGCAGCTTCATGAGACATCACCATGGCGTTCTCATCCCGGTTTGCATTCTGGGAGCAGAAGGGAAGTCTCTCTTGCATGTTTGCCTGTGCCCCACATTTGGGTCACGCTGCTGACCAGTTCCCCCAGTTTACCCAGTGCTGGCATCCTGTTTGGGGCAGCACTCCCAGCCTCACTGTGCTGTTGTGCTGGAGGCTGTGCTGAGCAAACGGGGAGCTCGGAGTGGAGTCACCGCATGCACTCACTAACACCATCACTAACCGCTTTGTGAGTGGCTGGTGCAGCCCCTAACACGGCATGAGCCACCCTGGTGCCACCAGCCACCCAGCAGCTGTGTGATGGCAGTGCCACAGGATGCACCACGTGCTGCCACCGCAGTGTCAGGCCGAGTCCTGGCACTCAGAGACGGGGCTCAGGGCAGGGTTTGGCCACCCACCCCCCAGGGACCCCAGTCACCCCGCTCAGCAGGGAGCTGGCACGTCCCACATGCGGCTGCTGCGGAGATTAGCTGGTGACACTAAAAACGTGCTGTGGCGCCTGGGGAGTGACATGCAGGACACAGCCCTGTGGGAGCAGTGATGGGACTGTGTACCAGCTCACTCACTGACTGCACGTGATGAGAGGGCCAGGGCCAGGCGGGCAGATCACGTACCTCTCCCACCTTTGGGGTTTGCCACAACTGGGGAGCATGTCTGCCCTTCCTCCTGCTGTTTTGGCTGATGGGAAGCCTGGGAGGACACACATCCCTGTCCCTGCAATAGGCTGCAGACTGGGACTGGCATGGAGTGATGGTCCTGGTGGGTTTTCTGGCAGCCAGGCCCCACAGTGGGCTGAAACATGCTCCTCTTGTTTGTCTGACCCTCAGGTCAAGGACGAGGACAAATCTTTAGCTGTGAAAAGACCCGTGAAGGAGGACGGGCCTGTAAGTGTTGCAGGGCACGGGCAGGGTGGAACTGTGTTGGGGATGGGGCTCACCCTTAGTGAGAACAGACCCCATGCTGGGGCTTGGGGACATCACGGAGGGTCATGGGCTCAGTGATGCCGTGAACACTGAGTTTTACCCCTGTGTTGGCAGCCTGAGGGTTGATGGGTCCCTGTGTGTGGGGCAGGCAGGTCACCACTGTTGCCTGCCCTGGCGTCTGGTGGGGGTTTGTAGGTTGTCTGGGGAAGGGGACCGGGAGCTGTGTCCCTCAGTGCCAGGGTCTGGCAGGGCACAGAGCCCTGGGCACCACCATGTCCCAGGCAGCGGGTCCATGGCAGCTGAGCCTCCACTCACACCAGTGTCATTGTGGCTGCAGTCAGAGAGCCCGAAGGATGTGGCATCTGAACCCCCGAAACCTGAACCCCCGAAACCCGAGCCCCCGAAATCTGAGTCCCCAAAACCTGAGCCTGCAAAGAGCCCTGAGCCACCTCCTGGGCGAGGGAAGAGCCCGGAGCCGGTGCTGAACGGGACGGCTGTGAATGGGCTGGAGGGCCCGGCTGTCGGGGCACAGGAGGACGATGGCCAGGGGCTGTCCCGCCGCAGGGTGGTCCGGGTGGTGCGCAAGGTGGTCCGCAAAGTCCTGCCAGGGGAGGACACTGGCAGTGCCAAGGAGCCAGGGCGAGATGCCAAGTCTCCCGAGCCCGTGCCACCCCCCAGGAAGGAGGAGACAGGCCGTGCCGGTGTCCCGGCTCCCCCAGCAGCACCGCCTCTCCCCACCACGGTGCCAGCAGCCCCCACCAAGCCAGAACCCAAGGATGAGATCTCAGCAGGGCTCAAAACCCTCATGGCGAAGGGCAAAACCAAGGAGCACCGGCCACGGCTCCGGCCAGGGGACAGGCAGGAGAAGTCCCCCAAGGCGGCTGGTGGGGACACCAAGTTGTCCCTGTCCCCGGGCACCGAAGCCAAGCCAGAGCCGCTGGTGCAGCCTTCGGGAGGGAAGGCGGAGCCAGCAAAGGCATCTGCTGTGAAACCCACGGCCCTGGAGAGGCACAAGGTACCAGTGTGTGCACGGCGGGGGATGCTCTGACCCGGCAGTGGGTTGTGCCCCCGGCTCAGCATGGTGTGAGCTCACCTGCATGGTTTGCAGTGGTTTGGGGGTGAGTGGTGTGGGTGGGGGTCACTCTTTTTGGGCAGTTGTGTGTGCTGTGGCAACCCCATCACGCTGGCCCTTGTCTCCCCTCCATTTCCTATGGAGAAGAAGCAGCAGACCAGTGAGAAGCGGCCAAGTCCTGTGAAAGCTGCCCCGACACCCCCCCAGCAGGTGTGTAGGAGTGGGGACCCAGGTCCCCGGGCACTGTGGGTACCTGCTGGTACCCCAGCTGTGCCAGTGTCAGCGCCTTCACCCCGGTACCCGCCTTGAGCACTGCTGGGTGGCAGGGCTGGGAAGCAAAGGCTTTGCTGGTGCCCATGTGCCAGGGCTGCAGGGACTGTGGGGCAGCCAGCCCGGGGCTAATGGTGCTCTGCCTCCAGGCTGCCCCTGGCCCTGCATCCCAGCTGAGCCCATCCGAGGAAGCGCAGCTCCGACTGGAGAGGATCTTCACTACTTCTGTAATTCCAGGGGTGTTGGTGCTTGCGTGTCGTCTTCCCAGGGATGGGGAGGCGTAGGCAGTGTGTGGCTGCCCTGGACATGCCATGTGCTCTGCACATGGTGACTGTACCCCTGTGCCTGGCTGCCAACCCCATGGTCCCTCTCTGGGTGGCAGCAGGGGATGAATGACCAGGGCTGTTGGTGGGTTTGGGGGTCACTACCCGCACCAGTGTGCCTGGGGCTGGGGAACTGCTGGCATCCCTGTGGGAGCCCAGACACACTGTGGTGGCTGGGATGGATGATGGTGCCTTGTGAATTGTGGTCATGCTGGAGCCCTGTGGCCTCTCAGGGTGCTGTTTCTGCACTCTGCCTCTCACCCCCTCTCTTGTTTCTCTCCTGCTTCCTTGCTGGCATTAGCTGGACCCTGCTGCCTCTGCCTCGGCACCCAGCCAGGTACTGTATCCCCGTCCTCAGGAACCCTCTGCCTCCACCAGCGACCCCCTGCCATCCTCTGTGTGCCGCTGGGCTGGTGTCTGCGCCCGTGCCTCGTGCTGGAGCGTAAGGCTTTCCCATCCCACCCTGCTCTGTGGGCTGCCACAGTGCCCACGGGGCTGGAGGGTGCCGGGGCGGCCGGGGCTGGGTGCCTGCCCCCAGCAGGGCTGTGCCAGGGAGCTGAGCATCCTGGGAGGGTGCTTTCAGTGGAGGTGGCACAGCTGGGGCGGGCAGGGGTGCAGAGCAGGATGTGAAGGGGCAGAGCACTGGCATAGGCAGGATGCATGGCTCGTGCCAAAGCAGCCATGGTGTACAGTGCTGGCAGAGCTCAGAGTGGGTCAGCACAGTGACCCCCAGCTCCACGGCTTTGGCAGCACGGCCTCCTGGCCAGCATCCTTCCCAGCTCTGTGTGTCTCCTGCACAGTGCTGGACATGCCACCCTGCTGCCCACCGCAGTGGCCGTGGCACCGGCTGCGCTCGCAGGGTGTGGCACGGCGGCGCTTTGCCCCCGCTCGCTGCCCTCGCCGCTGTCCGTGCTGTCTCTGGGGCAGGGCTGAGCCCTGCCTGCCTTCAGCCCCATCTCTCGGCCTTGCCAGGGTCCAGTGGACGATGCGCCGGCGGCTCCTCTTGGCCCCGTCCCTGCTGCAGCTCAGGTTTGGCTTTGGGGCTTGCCCCGCTCTGCAGTGCCGGGGGCACCCCCTCCATGCCGGCTGTGCCAGCCTGGCATCTCCTGTGCCGTGGTCCTGTGCCATGTCCTGTGTCCCTCCGTTATGTGCCTGTGGTGTGTCCTGTGTGTCCTACAGCGTGTCCCCACAGCATGTCCCATGTCCTCGCAGCATGCCTGGTGTCCCTGCATCCCGGCATGTGGCTGGCATGGGTGCCCTCTCTCAGGGCTGTGGTTTGGGAGTTCAGCCCCTCCAGGCTTGCCTGAGGTGGCTGTGGTGAATGTGCCTGTGGGTCACTGTGGCTTTATGTCTGCCCTGAGCTGTGGCAGGGCCCTGGTGGTCTCTGCAGTTCTGAGCTTACTGGTGTCCCTGGAGACAGTGGACAAATGGGTGCAGGTGCTGGGAACACTTGTGGCTTGCAGAGGGTGGCCATGGCTGGCCAGCACGAGGCCCCATGACCAGTCAGCCCTGCTCCCTCTAGCCCCAGAGATGTGGGTAGGGGGCAAGACAGTGGGGGACAGGTGACCACAACCACCTCACATCCTGCTGTCCCACAGGCCAAGACAGAGGAGCAGATAGCAGCTGAGGAGGCCTGGTATGAGACTGAGAAGGTGTGGCTGGTGCACAGGGATGGCTTCTCCTTGGGTGAGTCAGGGGTCCTGCTGGGACAGGGGCTGCCCTCCCCCTCCCCTTCCCACAGCACAGTGACCTCCCCTGGCACCACTGTGGTGTCCCTGGGGGCTGCTGGCACAGTCCTGCTGAGTGCCCTGTGCCCCTCGTAGGCAGCCAGCTGCGGCTGGAGGCAGGCAGTCCCCTGCCCGAGGGCAAGGTGAAGGTGAAACTGGACCACGATGGAGCCGTCCTGGAGGTGGAGGAGGATGATGTGGAGAAGGTAGGGCTGCGGGGCGGGGGGACGGTGGGACAGACCCCTGTTCCCAGCCTGACTCCCCCCTTGACCTCGCTGCCAGGCAAATCCCCCATCGTGTGACCGCATGGAGGACCTCGCCAGCCTCCTCTACCTCAACGAGTCCAGTGTGCTGCACACGCTGCGGCAGCGCTATGGTGGCAACCTCCTGCACACCTACGCCGGGCCCACCATGGTCATCATCAACCCGCTGAGCTCCCCCTCCATGTACTCCGAGAAGGTGACCCTGCTGGGGGTGGCACACCAGAAGGGGCAGGCGGCTGGGAGCCATGGCACCACGCAGAGGGAGCTGGCAGGGTGCTGACCCTCGCCCACGCTGTCCCCACCAGGTCATGCACATGTTCAAGGGGTGCCGCAGGGAGGACACGTCCCCGCACATCTACGCGGTGGCGCAGGCCGCGTACCGCAGCATGCTGATGAGCCGCCAGGACCAGGCCATCGTGCTGCTGGGTGCCAGCGGCAGCGGCAAGACCACCAACTGCCAGCACTTGGTCCAGTACCTTGCCACCATCGCCGGCAGCACCGGCAAGGTCTTCTCCGGTGAGTCCCTGGCGGGGTGCAGGATCCCCGTGTGCCACCTGAGCACGCCCCTTGCTTTGCAGCCACAGCCCCCCTGCACGCGGCAGTGGCCGGACACGCACCACATGGGCTGTCACTGTCTCACGCCGGTGCCAGTGCCGTGCTTCCGAGGGCTGCCGTGGTGCGGAGCATGGCACGGGAGCAACAGCAGTGCCCGCTCCAGCTGCCCGCCTGCACAGCCCCTGCACCCCACCGCCCTGCTTCTCTTCCTGCAGCGGAGAAGTGGCAGGCTCTCTACACCATCCTGGAGGCTTTTGGCAATAGCAGCACCGGCATGAACAGCAGCGCTACCCGCTTCTCTCAGATCATCTCTCTGGACTTCGACCAGGCTGGACAGGTGGCATCTGCCTCCGTACAGGTGAGGGGGCCAGGGTGGCCCCCCTTGGCATGGGAGTTGGTCCATCCTTACCGGTGTGGCTTCCCTCAGTGTGGGAACTGATCTATCCTCACTGGGATTTTGCCCAAAGAAGCTGTGGCTGCTCCATCCCTGGAAATGTGCAAGGCCAGTTTGGATGGGGCTTGGAGCAACCTGGGATAGTGGAAAGTGTTTCTGCCCATGGCAGGAAGTTGGAACTTGCTGGACTTTAAGGTCTTTTCCAACCCAAACCCTTCCCTAACTCTATGATTCTCCTAGTGTTTCCTATGCCACAAGCTCTGCTGCAGACCCCCACTAGCTGCTCAGCCATGCTCACAGGAACTCAGCAGCCTGGCATCCTTCTCTTGTCCTTGTTCACACAGACAGATCAGATGGGCTCCCTGTCCCTGCTGAGTTAGTACCATAATTGGGGGCAAAGGGATGTTCTCCAGGTGCCTCTCTGGTGTGATATCAGCAGAGCCCTTGAAGTCCAAGAGAGCTGGTCCATGCAGCTGTAGTAGTGTTCACCCAGAGAGCAGATGCCTGTGAGCTGTGTGAATGATGTTTGCATTCACCCGGTGCCCTGTGGTGGGAAGGAGACCCTCATATCTGTGTGAGGACCCTGGGCGGGCAGCCAGGATGAAGCTGGGGTGGGCTGGAGGGTCTCAGTGGGAGTGGGGTACTTGGGGACAGTTCCCAACTCTCCCACCTCTGCCAGACACTGCTGCTGGAGAAGCTGCGCGTGGCCAGGCGCCCGGCCAACGAGGCCACCTTCAGCGTCTTCTACTACCTGCTGGCCTGCTCTGACAGCACCCTGCGGTGAGCTGGGGGCTGAGGGTGTGAGCCCCGGCCTGAGGGGGTCTCTGGGGTTTCCCACACAGGACAAATTGTGGTGTTTATCCCTGCAGGACTGAGCTTCACTTCAACCACCTCGCAAAGAACAATGTCTTCGGCATCGTGCCCCCTTCCAAGGTCACTGCCATGGGGGGCTGTGGGGAGGGACAGAGGTACCTCTCCTGTTTGAGTACAGGAGGAGGCAGAGCTGGGCTCTGATGGCTCTCATTGTTTTCCACAGCCAGAGGAAAAGCAGAAGGCAGCTCAGCAGTTCAGCAAGCTCCTGGCAGCCATGAAGGTGATGGGCATCTCGGGTGACGAGCAGAAAGCCTTCTGGCTTATCCTGGGGGCCATTTACCACCTGGGAGCTGCCGGGGCCACCAAAGGTAACAATCTGTTTGGGTCTGGGAGCCATTAACGAGTGGAGGTTTGGGACTGATGAATGCAAGGGGTCCCAGAGCCATTGCTGGCACCTTGGCACCTTGCAAGCAACCCCTCCCAGTATAGCCAAGCCCTGGGGGGTGTGGGGGGGCTGTGTCAGCCGAGGGGCAGTACCCTGCCACCATGGGTGTTCTTGGGCACCCAGCTTTGTCCCTGTGGTGGGGGTGGTCCTGTTAACTGGTGGGAATTGAGCATCCCCAGTCCCTGGCATGGCTCCTGGCTGGGGTTGAAGGAGTTGGGAGGTGTACGTGTCCCCCATTCCCAGTATAACATCTCCCTCCATCCTTCTCGCAGAGCCGCTGGCAGACGGAGCTGGTAATGGGAGTGGGGGGTGCTCTGCTCTGGGGGTGCCACGCAGTGCTGGTTGTGGGGCTGAAATGGGGGCCTGGGATGCTGCTGGTGTGCTGGGACCAACCCTGACCCCTGGCTGGGTTCTGGCAATCCCAGATCTGCCTGCTCCCCCTGGGGATCCCCAGCCTGGTCCTGTCAGCACATTTGTGGTGTGGGGCAGAGCTGCCCTGGCACCCGGAGCACACTGTGGGTGCTGCTCTGGCTCCAACAGCACCAGCTTTGCTCTCCAACCCTGGGGATGGTGAATTAGGCTTTGGGAGTGCTCTTCTCCCCCTGTGGCTTCCTTTTTCTCCCAGTGGTGCTGGAAACACCCGTGGTGCTGCATGCTGGCAGGAGGGCTGGGGCATGCACCCCCAAAATGGGCACCTGGAGCTGGTGGCTGACCCAGGAAATTTGCAGCCCTAGGGACCAGATGAATTGGGGATAAAGAGGGAGAGACTGGAGTGGTCTGGGTGTGCATTGGGGTACAGGGTTGGCACATGGGGTGCTCTTGGGCTACAGTGCTGACCCATAGGATGCTCTTGGGGTGCAGTACAGCCCGCAGTGTGCTCTCAGGGTGCAGTCCTGGCCCACGGGTTCCTCTCAGGGCACTAGAGGGCAGCAGGGCCCTGCTGCAGCCACCACAGTGGGTTGTTCGGGCAGCTCTGGAGTCTCTTCATAGCAGGGGCCTTCTGGTAGGGAACCCCAGATCCTGCTGGGGGGGAGCACTGCCACATCCTGCTCGGCATGAGCATCCCACCCCCACCTCTGTACTGCTGCTGAAGCCTGCCCTGCACCGCGTGGGCACTGGGGGTGCTCAGAGCCAGCTCAGTCACACCAGCCCCCCCAGTTTCCTTGACCTCTCAACACTCGCACCGAGCTGGATCTGACAGCTGGTCTCCATGCTCTGGCACAGAGCTGAACTGCTCCCCACCAGTGCCCACAGTGCAGGGAGGCTCACAGAGAGAGGGCCTCCACACTGGGTCACAGCGTCTCGCTGCAGTGATGCCTGGGGAGGGGGCAGGCTTGGCATGTGCGTGGCGTGGCAGCGTGTTTGGGCAGGAGGGCTCCCCGTGCCCCCTGTGCCACGGTGTGCTGTTGTTTCTAACCCCTGTCTCTGTTTGCATGGTGCATGCTGCCCTTTGCAATGCAGACGCCGATGAAGGTAAAGTCCTGTTCTCCACCCGTGTCTCTGGCTTCCCCTTCCCACGTGCCACTGCCATCCTGCTCTCATGTCCCTGCATGTCACCATTAACGTTCTCCCACCTCCCCCAGCATCCATGGCTTTGTCTGACCCCATGGACTGTCCTGCTGCATTGCAGCTGGGCTGCTCAGAGCGTGTCACTGAGCAGGGACATGTCCCCCGTGGGGGGGGGCTCAGCCCCAGAGGTCCCAAGGTAAAGGTGGACAAGGGAACTCTCACCTTCACACACCATGGTGTGGCTCTGGGCTCAGCCCTGAAGTGGCACCAAGCCATTCACCCCCCATCTCTTCTAGACCCCATACATGTCTGTCTCCTCACACCTCAAAACATGCTTCCCAGCCATGTGTTCCCACTGTGCCCAGCATCCCCAGCTACTCTGGGGGTCCCTGAGACCATCCCAGGCCTGTCTGAAAATGCTTCCCATTTTTGGGGATGCCCTGCCTAGCTCTGAAGCCCCCTTCTCCACCCTCCAGCTGGGAGGAAGCAGTTTGCACGACACGAGTGGGCTCAGAAAGCTGCGTACCTGCTGGGCTGCAGCCTGGAGGAGCTCTCCTCTGCCATCTTCAAGCACCAGCCCAAGGGCACCCTGCAGCGCTCCACCTCCTTTCGGCAGGGCCCCGACGAGTCTCCCCTGGGGGATGGTGGAACAGGTAGGGTGAGGTATGGGGAGACACCGGATGGGCCCCGGGGATCAGCGAGCTGTGGACACTCAGGGTTGCCTTGGCCAGGTCCCAGGCTGACAGCGCTGGAGTGCCTGGAGGGCATGGCAGCTGGTTTGTACTCCGAACTCTTCACCCTCCTCATCTCCCTCCTCAACAGGTACATGCTGGGAGGGCTGGGGGGAGAGCTGGGGGGGTGCCTGGCGGTACCCACTCACCCTGCTGTGTGCCTCTGTGTCCCCTCCAGGGCACTGAAGTCGAGCCAGCACTCAGTGTGCTCGGTGACAGTGGTGGACACCCCCGGGGCACAGAACCCTGAGCTGGCGGGGCAGAGCCGGGGGGCCACCTTCGAGGAGCTCTGCCACAACTACGCCCAGGAGCGCCTGCAGCTCCTCTTCCACCAGCGCACCTTTGCCCGTGAGCTGGAGCGATACAAGGAGGTACCGGGGATAGCCAGGGCTGCCATTGCCTCCTCCCCTCCTGCCCTCCCGTCCCCACGTGAGCATCTCCTGTGTGCACCTTGGCTGTGGAGCACAGCACAGGAGAGCTGGGCTGGCAGGTGATGGGGTGGCTGTGAGTGGTGGTGATGAGATCACCGCTGCCGCTCCATCTCAGAACTGACAACCCATGGGGACACTTCCATGTGTCCTGGTTCCCCCTTGACATCCAGCATCACCCTAAACTTCATTGAGACCAATACCCTCATCAGCTCCTGGTCCCTGTCACTGCCACTGTGCAGTGTGGGCGCTCACCTGCCTCTGTTCCCCCTCACCAGGAGAACATAGAGCTCACCCTGGCTGATGCTGAGCCCAGTTCCTCTGGCTCCGTAGCTGCTGTAGACCACTCCTCACACCAGGCACTAGTAAGTACCTGCTGTACTTCCAGCCACAGCACAGCAGTGGATGGGCAACATTTTGGCACTTAGGTGGTAGTGAGGGGGGGGAAAGGGCTGTCCTGAATGCCTCGCTGTGAGTGCATGGGTGTGAGTATGTGTGCAGCCCACATGCTTGGTGCAGCCCCAGTGTGGTTTTCCCTGTGCTGTGGGCAGGGGGCCTGGAGACTGTGTATGATCCTTTGGGTGCTCCAGTCCCTGGCGTGCTCCAATCCTTGAGATGCTCTGGTCCCTGGGATGCTCTGGTCCCAAAGGTGCTCAGGTCTCCAAGGTACACAGGTTCCCAAGGTTCTTTAATCCTGGGCGTCCTCCAGTCCCTGCTGGAGGTGGCTGAAGAGACCAGAGGTGCTGGTGGCACCAGCTCTGTGATAAGTTTCAGCCCATGGGTGGCTGAGCACTGCATTTCCCAGCGAGATGTGCTGCCGGAGTGTCCCATATGGACCCTTTCCCTGCTGGGTATCCACTAAGCAGGAGCCCTCTTGCATGGTGTGAGGTTGCATGCTCCCTGGGTGGCCTGGGTCCCCCGTGTCGCCCCTGCTCCCAGGGACAGTGGTGTGCCAGATCCACTGCCAGGGCCGTGTCCCTGCAGGTCCGGTCGCTGGCCCGCACAGACGAGGCGCGGGGGCTGCTGTGGCTGCTGGAGGAGGAGGCTCTGCAGCCGGGTGGCAATGAGGACACCTTGTTGGAGCGACTCTTCTCCTACTATGGCCCCCAGGAAGGGGGCAAGAAAGGTATGGGGAGAGCCTGGCACTGTGGGGGCATGTCCAGGTCTATTAGACCAGGAGCAACCTGTCTAGTAGAAGGTGTCCCTGCCCATGGAGAGGGAGTTGGAACTTGATGACCTTTAAGATCCTTTCCAACCCAAAACATTCACCATTCTGTGACATGCCAGTGAAGCACCAGTCTCTGGAGCTGCACCCAGCAGTTCTGTGTCTCCCCACAGGGCACAACCCACTGCTCCCCAGTGACAAGCCCCGACACTTCCTCCTGGGCCACAGCTCGGGGACCAACTGGGTGGAATATGATGCCACTGGGTGGCTCAACTATGTCAAGCACAACCCAGCCTCCCAAAATGCCTCTGTCCTGCTGCAGGAGTCTCAGAAGTGAGTGGGGTCCTGGGCTGGGAGCATGGTGGGGGCGAGAGGTGTTGGTGGTGGGTGACGTGCCCTCCGTGCCCCACAGGAAGGTGATCAGCAGCCTCTTTGCTGGCCGTGGTGGGTCGGCGCTGGTGCTGTCGGGCTCGGTGGCGGGGCTGGAGGGGGGCTCCCAGCTGGCCCTGCGCAGGGCCACCAGCATGCGCAAGACCTTCACCACTGGCGTGGCCGCCGTCAAGAAGAAATCCCTCTGCATCCAGATCAAGCTGCAAGTGGTGAGTGAGGCTGTGCCAAGGAGGGGGTCCCCACATCCAGGCTGGGGCGCTGCAGCACGTCACCGCTCACCCCACTCTGCTGTGCCTGCAGGATGCCCTCATCGACAGCATCAAGAAGTCCAGGCTCCACTTCGTGCACTGCTTCCTGCCCAGGGCGGCAGGGGGCGGGGGGGACGCCCAGGCGGTGCCGTGCCGGCGGGTGAGCGGCAGCGAGCTGGAGCTGCCAGCCGAGCACTGCGAGGCCGGGCTCATGCAGCTGGATGTGCCCCTCCTGCGCGCCCAGCTCCGCGGCTCCCGCCTGCTCGACGCCCTCCGCATGTACCGCCAAGGTGAGCCTGGCACCGGCACCAGGGCGAGGGGAGGGATGCCATGGAGGTCCTGGCTGTGCTTTGTCACTGGGGAGCCAAAGACCCTCAGACACCCACTCAGCATGTGCCCTTGCTCTGAGCCCCACTACCTCCAGCCTTCTCCCCAGGGCGGCCCTGTCCCTGTCCCCCCTCCCCTGTGGCACCATTATCTGTGCTGGGGACAGGCATGGCCTTAATTGGGTGTCTCTTCTGGTGCCGCTGGTTCCTGGCATGAATCCCATTGGCATCCAGCCCCTGTCCCACTGGAACAGGGGCCTCTGGGTCATGCTCAGCAAAGCATTTATCGATACGCGTGGCCGGCCGCCCGGCTGAGGGTTTATTGCTTGGAGGCCGGACCCTTCCTGCCACCATTGGAAATCGATGCCACCCACACACCTCCTGGATCGATGGCCGTGGCCAGCCGGCCGTGCCGGGGTCAGTGTCCCCATCAATACCTCGTCGTTAATTAAGATGTGAAGGCTCAGTGCTGGAGCCTGATGCAGGAGTTGGCTGCAGCTCAGAGTGAAGCCAGAGCAGGACTTGCACAGGCAACACACGTGTCCCTGCTCTTCCCCCAAGATGGGATCTGGCCACTTTCTCCCTAGATCCCTGCCAAAATTGCTGGAGGACCCAGCCAAGGAAAACCTCTTGAGTAGGCTCAGGGCATTCCAGCTCTGCCCTCCTGGGCAGCCGTGCCATGTGAGGTGACCCCAACTTCCAGAAGTTGGGCCTCAGCATGTCAGGGCACACAGGTCTGTCCCCAGCATGCCCTGGCTGTCCCCAAAGCCCCACTCTCCTTTGCTCCCCCAGGTTACCCTGACCACATGGTGTTTGCCGAGTTCAGGCGGCGCTTCGATGTCCTGGTCCCACACCTGACAAAGAAACACGGGCGCAACTACATCGTGGTGGATGAGAAGCGGGTGTGTGTCCTGTGCTGGGGCCAGTGCTGTGGTCCAGAGTCCCCTGCACCCCAGGCTGCCACCAGCTCAGTCCTGACACTTCTCCCCACAGGCAGTGGAGGAGCTCCTGGAGTCACTGGACCTGGAGAAGAGCAGCTACCACATGGGTTTGAGCCGGGTATGGTGCCCGACACTGGGTGTGGGCAGGGGTGTGCGTCACGGCTCAGCATGGCCTGGTGGGACAGCACAAGGGCATCACTGTTTGCTCCCACCCACGGCATTCCTTGTGCCTGGAGAATAAAACCCCACAGCGGGACAGGACTGGTGGCTGGGACAGGAGGGGAGAGCCGCATCCCCACCGGTGGGAGGGTGGCACGGCGTGGCTGGAGGGATGCTGGCACCCATCACCATCCTGCCCTGCTCCCCTCTCGCAGGTGTTTTTCCGGGCTGGATCACTGGCCAAGCTGGAGGAGCAGCGGGACACGCAGACCAGCAGGAACATCACCCTCTTCCAGGCGGCGTGCAGGGGCTTCCTGGCACGGCAGCACTTCAAGAAGAGAAAGGTTCGTCCCAGCAGCTCTCCCCTCCCCGCTCTGCTTCACAATTTCGCCTAAAATGGGCAGCGCAGTCTTTCTGCGCCTCCTGGGCCAGCACCTCCTCCTCCCGCCTCCCCCCGAGCCGTGGGGGGCCAGGGGGAGCCGGGGGGCCAGGGGGAACCGGCAGGGAGGCTGCTGGGCATCGCCACAGCAGCATGAATTGATGCATCCGCTCCTACTTTTATCACTAAAGAAGGCGTAAAAGAGGCGTCTCAGCAACGGCAGCGCCTCAGATAGCTGATGCAATTAGCCCAAATGCTAACGAAGGGGAGCATGCTGTGGTGCTGCTGGGGGTGCTGAGCACCCACCCACCCTGATTTGCCCTGCTGGCAGCACCCCGTGCTGACCACATACCCTGTGCTGACCCCGTGCCCCGCACAGATCCAGGATTTGGCCATCCGGTGTGTGCAGAAGAACATCAAGAAGAACAAGGGGGTGAAGGACTGGCCGTGGTGGAAACTCTTCACCACTGTGCGGCCCCTCATCGAGGTGCAGCTCACCGAGGACCAGATCCGTGGCAAAGACGTGGGTATCTGTGCTGGGGGATGTTGGACGGAGCAGGGAGGGCTGGGGGGAGCGTTGGGCCCCACAGTGGGGTGGGATGCAGGACCCCATAGTGGAGTCAGATGAGATGCCAGGAGCTAACAGCAGGGTGGAATGCAGGATCCTGTGCAAAGTGGGATGCAGCACCTTGTAGTGAGGTGGAATGCAGGATCCTGTGGTGGATGGGGATACCGGATCCCACAGTGGGGTGGGATGCAGGAGCCCATGATGGGGTGGGATGCAGGACTATGTCTGGCTATGCCCCGTCAGCGCCGGGCTCGAATTGCTCCCTAATTTGCGAATCAGCATGTCATTAGCATCCCGAGAGCCGGCTGTTGCATGAGCCCAATTACAAGCGTGGAGAATGGAAATGAAACCGTGTGCCGAGAGGCATGTGCGGGGGCTCCGCTCACGCTGGCAACCAGACACTGGTGCACGGAGCCACTGCCTGGCTCAGCTTTCACCCCGACCCGCTGAGGACGGGTGCCTGGGTGGGAGCACCCGGGCCCCCTCCTGCCCCCCTCCCAGCCTGTGCTGGGACCACAGAAGGGGAGAGGAGGATGCTGGCAGCCGGACACGCCTCCCCAGAACTGGCTGGTGTACCCCGGGCATCCTGGTGGGCCCCCTCCCTCCCCACCTGGGCTGGGTGCACCCAAACACTGCAGTGAGTTGCTGATGGGTGGGTTTGCTCCCGCCCCCTCTCCCAGGAGATGGGGGGACCCCCTCTCCAGCTTTTCTGGGACCGCCTGGCATTTCGACACCATTTATGGGGTTGGAGTCAGCACGTCGGAGGAGCGGGTTGGGGAAAGTCCCTGCCCAGCCCTTGGCAGGGGAGAGCAGCCCCGGGGAGCCCCCACCCTGCCCATCCTGCGTCAGGGGGTGCAGGGGGGGGCGGAGGGCTGCCAGGCTCCTGCCCACCAACCTCTTCCCTGCGCCTGCTCCCTCCCTCACCACCCGCTCTGTTGCAGGAAGAGATCCAGCAGCTGAAGAGCAAACTCGAGAAGGTGGAGAAGGAGCGTAACGAGCTGAGGCTCAACAGCGACCGCCTGGAGAGCAGGGTAGGTCCTTACGGGTGCTGGGATGGGGTATGGTGCTGTTGTGGCCTGCCCCAGCCCATGGTCCCATTTTCCCTGCCGCTCCCAGATCACAGAGCTGACATCGGAGCTGACGGACGAGCGGAACACCGGCGAGTCGGCATCCCAGCTGCTGGACGCTGAGACAGCCGAGAGGCTGCGGGCTGAGAAGGAGATGAAGGACCTGCAGGTAAATGCACCTCTCCCTGGCCTCGCAGCATTCCCTGTCCCCCTCCCTGGGTGCTCACCGTGACCATGTCCCCTCCCAGGCAAAGTACGATGCCCTGAAGAAGCAGATGGAGTCGATGGAGATGGAGGTGATGGAGGCTCGGCTCATCCGGGCGGCCGAGCTCAATGGGGAGCTCGATGATGATGATTCAGGTACTGTCCTGCCTCCGGTGCTGGCTGCTGGCACACCCTGAGTGTCCCCCTCTCCACGATGGCCCCGTGCCACCCCAGCAGCCCCTTGGTGACCCCATTTCCCCGCACAGGTGGTGAATGGCGGCTGAAATACGAGCGGGCAGTGCGGGAGATCGACTTCACCAAGAAGCGGCTGCAGCAGGAACTGGAGGACAAGCTGGAGGTGGAGCAGCAGGGCAAGAGGCAGCTGGAGCGGAAGGTGAGTGGGGCTCAGCCCTGGGGACACTCAGTCCCCTCAGCATGGGATGGGCTGCTCAGAGCTGAGGGAGCCCATGGCCAGGACAGCAGGGATGTGGTGGGATCCCGGAGCCCTCACCGACCTGCCCACTCCTGCCCGCAGCTGGCAGACCTGCAGGCAGACAGCGAGGAGAGCCAGCGGGCGCTGCAGCAGCTGAAGAAGAAGTGCCAGCGCCTGGCTGCTGAGCTGCAGGACACCAAGCTGCACCTCGAGGGGCAGCAGGGACGCAACCATGACCTGGAGAAGAAGCAGCGGAGGTGGGGACTGCCTGCTGGCAGCAGAGGGTCACGGGGGATGTGGCATCCTTGCCATGCAGAGAGCCTCTGCCGAAGTGGCATTACCATTTTAGCAGAGATTTGGGCACTTCACCAGCGCCTGCTTGGCTGAGATGTCTCCAGCAGGATGGGACTGCCCGGATTGGATGTATTTGTTGTGAGGGGGATCTCCTGCCCTTTTGGGGGACCTGGAGCTGTGTGATCCCCCCATGTGGGGTCATGCCCCGTGGTGGAGGCTGCTGGTGCCCTGCATGTCTGCTCGGTGTGCGCTGCCATCCCATCCTCGCTCCCAGCCCCAAAGTTTGCTAACGTTATTAAGCAGCAGGGACGCTTTCATCTCATTATGGTAATGATCACACACACAAATACAGCGAGAGAATCCAATCTAATTAATTTCAATTTCCGCGGATTGGAGTCTGTGCTAATGCAGCTGTTTATTACCCAGCGCGAGGAAAAACGGGGATTAGCTGCCGAGGTGTTTAACGCAGGTCACAAACTCAAGCACAGGGTTGTTTTCCAAGCCCCAAAGGCAGAGATTTCAGAGCAAACGCAGCTGATCCCATCCCAGGGGCAATGGGAGAGCTGCCATGGTGCTTCCTGGCTACAGGCTGTGCTGAGCACTCCCCCACCAGGGGTTCGTGTCCCCTCAGGGATGGGACTGGTGCCATCCCAAGTGGGGCCACAGCACTGAGGCGCAGCTGGGGGAGCTGAGCTGCCACAAGAGCCCGTCTCTCCTGGAGACCCCCCAACGTCCTGAAGCCCCTCTGAGTCCTGCTTAGAGGATTTGGTGTCCCTGGCTGCCTCAGTGTAGCCAAGCCCCTGCCATAAGCAGCCATGGCCAGCCCTGCAGAGCAGCTGATGGTTCTGCTAGGGTCGGCACTGTGCTCCTCATTAGCCATTAGCATGGAGTGAAGGCAGCGGGAGGAGTTTCTCCCAGTGACTCCCTGTCACCGTGCTAGCAATTAAAGGCTCATTCACAGCCTGTTTTGAACAAACAGAGCACCACTCTGCCCTTCCCAGTGCCTGCTGCCATGGGAAGGGGATGCTCAGCACAGCGTCTCTGGCACGGGGCTGAGGACTGGGCCCCAGGGTGCTGAGTGCTGGCCCTGCTCTCCCTGTGCAGGTTTGACAGCGAGCTCTCTCAGGCACATGAGGAGACGCAGCGGGAGCGGCTGCAGAGGGAGAAGCTGAGCCGGGAGAAGGATGTCCTGGTGGCTGAGGTCTTTGGCCTCAAGCAGCTGCTGGAGGTGAGTGAACCCCAGCCCCTACCCCAGTGCCCCGATCACTGAGTGCCCAGGGCTCAGGGTGACCCCCTCTCTCACAGGACAAGGACTCAGACATCGCAGGGCTGACGCAGAAGGCAGAGTCACTGGAGGCAGAGCTGCAGGACATCTCCTCCCAGGAGTCAAAGGACGAAGCCTCCCTGGCCAAGGTGAAGAAACAGCTGAGGGACCTGGAGGCAAAGGTCAAAGACCAGGAGGAGGAACTGGATGAGCAGGCTGGGACCATCCAGATGCTGGAGCAGGTACAGCGGGGAGGGGCGAGGTTTCTGGGTGGGGTGGTTTCATGCAGAGCTGTTATTACCTGGGCCGGGCTTGCCCGGGAAGAGGAGGCGGCCGCCCTGAGCCCGGCGTCGGGCCAGGCATCGCAGCGGCCGGCACGGCTCCCGGCCCTCCGTGCCATGGCCCAGCAGGTCACCATGGGGCGGGCGGCCCGGCCAGCCTTGGACCGGGGGGTTTTCTGTGTGAGTGGTGCCAGGGGAGTGGCATGGGGGCTCCCCCCATGTCCCCTTTGCTCTGACCACGTCCCCACCATTTGCAGGCGAAACTGCGGCTGGAGATGGAGATGGAGCGGCTGCGGCAGACCCACGCCAAGGAGGTGGAGAGCCGTGACGAGGAGGTGGAGGAGATCCGGCAGTCGTGCCAGAAGAAGGTAGGGCTCGGCTGCGGCCCCTCTGCCCAGGAAGGCCTGGGGTGCATCCCCGTGCCCTGGCTGGGTGCCAGGAGCTGCCAGCTGGGCACTGTCACGCAGCACCCGGCTCCCACGCAGCCAACCTCAGCCTGGCTCCACCGGCCCGGCAGGTCTGTCCGGTCCTTCTGCCGCCCGGGCCAGCCTGCGCCGGGCTTTGAGCCTCTGATTGCGCAAACTCCCCTCTGGTGGGGTCACCCGGTGTCCCCGGTGTGTGTGGGCACGTGAGGAGGGGTGGGTGTCATGGCCCCTCCCCACTGTCTTGACCGGCTGCCCCCTGGCTGTCCCACAGCTGAAGCAGATGGAGGTGCAGCTGGAGGAGGAATACGAGGACAAGCAGAAGGTGCTGAGAGAGAAACGGGAGCTGGAGAGCAAGTTATCTGCTGTCAGCGAGCAGGTGGGGTGAAGGGCAACTGGGCATGTGCCTTGCTTTGGGGACCCCAGGGTGACCGTGGTGGAGTGGACACTCCTGCAACACAGAGCCCTGGCATGGCCCCCCTTTCCACAGGCCAACCAGAGGGACTTTGAGACAGAAAAGCGCCTGCGCCGGGACCTGAAGAGAACTAAGGCACTGCTGGCTGATGCTCAGATCATGCTGGACCACCTGAAGAACAATGCGCCCAGCAAGAGGGAGATTACCCAGCTCAAGAACCAGGTGTGCATCCAGACCCCCCCTAAAACCACAGCCTCTGAGGGACACGGGATGCCCCTGTGCCCTGGCCGGGTGCTGAGCTGTATCCCTGCAGCTGGAGGAGTCAGAGTTCACCTGTGCAGCTGCTGTGAAGGCCCGCAAATCCATGGAGGTGGAGATCGAGGACCTCCATCTGCAGATCGATGACCTCGCCAAGGCCAAGGGAGCGGTGAGTGGTTTGGGATGCCATGCAGTGTTGTGGGCCTGTGCCCCACTTGCACCCAGGGTGCCAGCAGCGTGACCCCATGCTGTTTGGGGTGGTTTTGGGGGGGTGAATGCCCCACTCCTGGGGTGCAGCAGGAGTCAGGTGTTGCTCTCCACAGCTGGAGGAGCAGCTGAGTCGGCTGCAGCGGGAAAAGAATGAGGTGCAGAGTCGGCTGGAGGAGGACCAGGAGGACATGAATGAGCTGATGAAGAAGCACAAGGCAGCTGTAGCCCAGGTGAGGGGGAGCAGCAGCTGCAGCCACCCAACCCCCCAAAACACCCCTCTTGGAGGCAGCGCAGTGAGATCTGTACTGATGGCCCTGGTGTCTCCCACAGGCATCCCGGGACCTGGCACAGATGAATGACCTCCAGGCACAGCTAGAGGAGGTCAGCAAGGAGAAGCAGGAGCTGCAGGAGAAGGTGGGGAGCACCGACATCAGACAGGGGATGCACTCTGAGTGAAACCAGAGGGATAGGGGTCACCTAGAGACCTGCTGCCACACCATGCACTGTGGAGGTGCAGAGCAGTCCCATGAGAAACTCCATTGGGATGGAAGCAGCATGGCCAGCACCTCAGCTCCAAGATCACAAGGGGGTAGAGAGGCTGTGGTCAAGGCTGAGTCTGTGCCTCCCCCACAGCTGCAAGGCGTGCAGAGCCAGCTGGAGTTCCTGGAGCAGTCCATGGTGGACAAGTCACTGGTGAGCCGGCAAGAGGCCAAGATCCGTGAGCTGGAGACCAGGCTGGAGTTCGAGCGGACGCAAGTCAAGCGCCTAGAGGTAGGCACTGGGCTCTCCCTGCTCTCTGCCCAGGACAGGGATGCAGCAGGATCATGATGAAGCTGCCTGAGAGGCCCCCCCATGCTGCAGCCCTCCCCCCCCGGCAGCCCTTCCCCGTCTCCGCAGGGAGGGCTCCCTGCGAGCGCCGATAACAGTAATCCACCGCCAGCCCGGCAAAGTGCTGCTCTTTCCCTGCATCGACTTAGGGAAATTACAGACTCCCCGGCCCCACGAACGCAGCCTGTTTTATATTCTGCCTCCGCAGCTCTGCCAGGGAGCGCGGCAGCTTAGCTCTCCTCTTCATATTTTCCAAGCTATTATTTCTTTCCCCGCTCTCTCTGCCGGGGCCATAAATATGCAGCGGCTGGCTCAGTGGCTGGGGGAGAACGGGAGCTATTTTTTCCCTACGCTACATCTTTTAATTACTTCACACACAGTTAAATCTATTTTTCCAATTCAAGAAAGCCCTTGCTGTTGTTCTGTCCCTTCCCTGGCCCTGGGAGGGGGCGATTTCTCCTCCCATCTCCTTGTGTAAATTCACAGGGATGGGATCTGTCCTCTCATCAGCCCTTGGTGGGTGTTGGGGCAAGGGTGGACCTGCAGGGTGAGGGGTCCATGGGTGGATGTGGGGTGACCCCGCTGCTCCGCAGAGCCTGGCCACGCGGCTGAAGGAGAACATGGAGAAGCTGACGGAGGAGCGGGATCAGCGCGCGGCCGCTGAGAACCGGGAGAAGGAGCAGAACAAGCGGCTGCAGCGGCAGCTCCGCGATGTCAAGGAGGAGATGGGCGAGCTGGCCAAGAAGGAGGCGGAGGCCAGCCGCAAGAAGCACGAGCTGGTGAGGCACCCGTGACAGGGCCAGGCAGGGGGTGTTCTCTGAGCCACCCGGCTCATCCCGCTCTCCCCCACAGGAGATGGACCTGGAGAGCCTGGAAGCAGCCAACCAGAGCCTGCAGTCGGACCTGAAGCTGGCCTTCAAGCGCATCGGGGACCTGCAGGCAGCCATCGAGGATGAGATGGAGAGTGACAGCAATGAGGACCTTATCAACAGGTGAGACCACCTGGGCCTGGCTCCCACGCGAGGCGCATCCCTGGGGATCACGGCTTCTTCTCGCCACTTTGGAAATGCCACAGGGACCCCTCGGCTCTGCCTGACCCCGGCAGGATGCTGTCCATCCATCCATCCATCCATCCATCCATCCATCCATCCATGCATTGGGCACCTGTGCATCTGTCCATGCGCCCGTGTCTGTGCCAGCCGTGCACTGGGCACCTGTGCACACAGGCATCAGTCCCTGCACCTCTGCACCCACCCCTCTGTCCACCCGCAGCCCCCGTGAGCTTCACCTGCTTGTGGAGGTGCCTGAAATGCATCCTCGGCTGTGTCAGCTGGCTGGAAACAGCCCGGGGAGTCCCATGGGCCAGGGCAGTGCAAGCTGGCAGGAGGTTTTGGATGCTGGGATCCAGCCCAGCCCAGGATAGAATTACAGAATCATACAATTGTTTAGGTTAGGAAAGACCTCTGAGATCATCAACTCCAGCCATTAACCTAGCACTGCTATATTAGCACTAAATCGTGTCCCCAGGTGCCACATCCACATGTTTTTTTGAACACTTCCAGGGATGGTGACTCTGCCACTTCCCTGGACAGCCCATTCCAATGCCTGACCACCCTTTTGGTGAAGAAATTTTCTCTAGTATCCAACCTAAACCTCCCATGGCGCAACTTAAGGCCAAGTCCTCTTGACCTATTGCTTGTTCCTTGGGAGAAGAGATTGACCCTCACCCAGCTCCAACCTCCTTTCAGGGAGTTGCAGAAAGCAAAAAAGTTCTCCCTGAGCCTCCTTTTCTGCAGGCTGAGCCCCTCCAGCTCCCTCAGTCACTCCTTATCAGACTTGTGCTCCAGACCCTTCCCCAGCTCCATTGCCTTTCTTTGAACATGCTCCAGCAGCTGACATGGAACGCTGGAATCCAGCCCCAGTGCAACCTCACTCCAGGGTTGCAGGGTAGCTTCTCCTCCTTCCCCTGGCCCTCCCCCTCCATTTAATTTGTCCCCGTCCCTTCTCTACCCACTTGGATTTTTTTTTAATTTTCATTTGATTTCTTTTCTGTTGTGTTTCTCCCCGCTCTGACCCCCTCCAACCTCTCCCAGTTTGCAGGACATGGTGGCAAAGTATCAGAAAAGAAAGAGTAAACTGTGAGGAGCATCTCTTTCCTTCCCCCCCCTCCCCTAACCCCCACTTCACCCCCGCGGGCCGGGGTCCCGCATGCCACTGGCCCACCTCCGCATGCCCTAACACCACCCATGGCACGGCACGGCACATAACTGCATCCCACACAGGGGGTGGGATGAACCCCTGGCACGGGGTGGGGGATGATGTCCTGCCATGATGATGACTGTGCCAGCATGGGGCAGTGATGGAGCCCCCCTAATTAATGTCCTCATCTGTGGTCGCTCCCACGACCCAGGCCCTGCTTAACTAACGGCATGTTTGCCTGGACATAAAACTGCATTTGATGTGGCATTTAATTCTGTCGGTTGTAAAACCTTAACTGCCCCCAGAGTTTGTTTCTGGGGCTCACTGGGGATTTTTTGGTGTCGTTCTGTGGTTTTTTTTGTTGTTTTTTTTCCCCAAGCCCAGTGTTGTCTGGATGTATTGCAGTGGAGGGAGATGCACAGGATCATTGCTTTGAATTTAACAAGAAGGATTCATATACCGGGTCTATCCCAGCCTGTCCCTTGTGCTGTTTGCTGTCATTCCCAGGCAGGGAATAAGCCCAAAACCGAGCAGATAAAAGGCCTTTTAAGATCCTCTGATATATCCCTTCCCTGGAGCAGCCCAGTGGGAGCCCTCGTTTGGTGGGAGTGGGGTGGGGAGAGGGGACCACACCACTTCGATTTCCGTATAGATCCCGCCGGCGCTGCCGTAACCCTAATGAAAGCAGTAAGCGGTGAGGTATTAAGGGAGATTTATTCAGGGATGCTTTTAACGTGGAGGAATGGATTTTGCAATGCAGACAGCACCTTCTTTCTAAAGGCAATCAATATGGTTACGAACAGCCGTTATAAATTAGATGGTTTAAGCCAGATAGGACTTTTTTTATGCCGGGACGTAAATCAGGGGCTCTCGGGCACGGCAGGGCTGTAAATCTGCCCGTGGTGCTCCTGCGCCCGCCGTGCCGGAGTCGTGGCTGTTCCGCCTGCTAAACTCCTGTTTACCCGGGGCCATCAGCATCGCTCTTCCTCGCTGTAACTCTGCACTCAACGGCAGCCTATAAAATGAACCCACTTATTTCCTTCCGAGTTCTGGAGCTGGAAATCTCCTGTGTTTCTGGAGCTGTGCCCTGCCTGCTGCCCTGCAGCCGTGCAGTGGCAGGGAGGGATGTTGGGTAGAGGGTGCAGGAGCGCCTTGGGCAGGCAGAGGGGTGGTTTGTGGGATTGGCAGGTGCTTCAGGGAGCCCCTAAAATGCAGGCTGAGCTCTGTGCATGCAGGTTGTGCCCCAGAGATGCAGCAGGATCGTGGGATTGGGTTTCACCCATGCCAGGGTGCTCAGGCAGCAGGTGCTGGGGGAGCTGTGGTACCCTCCAGTGCACTTTCACCTCTCCAGCACCCAAAATTTCATTACCCCATGCTCACCTCTTGCTTTCTTCCACCCTGACCGGCTCCTCCGGCAGTGACGGTGACTCGGATGTGGACTCGGAGCTGGAGGAGCGTGTCGATGGGGTGAAGTCTTGGCTTTCCAAGAACAAAGGCTCCTCCAAAGCACTCTCAGATGACGGCAGCCTGAAGGGCAGCAGGTGGGTGCAGGGCTGGGTGTGGGGCTGGCGGGCAGAGGACGGGCTGAGCTGTGCCCAGGCATGGCCAGGGGTGGGTGAGCACATGTGGGATGTGGTGCTCAGTGCTGTGTTCCTGCCTGGTGCTTCTGTGGTTGGCCAGGGAAGGGTTAATGCTGGCAAGTGGCTTGATCCCCACTGGGGCACATGTCCTACCCAAGGGGACCTTCCTGGTCCCCCTTGCCTCATCCCACCCTGGAGGCACAAGGGCATCTGCACCCCCTACCCCATTTGCCTCCCCAGGGCTCATGGTGGGGAGCTCTATCTCTGTGCAGTGTTCCATCATTCCAGGACTGATTCCCTGCTCCATCCTGCCCTCCTTTGCAGCCCCACCACATCCCTCCCCACACCTCTGAGACAATGACAGTAGAGGTGGGGGACATGCCCAGGTGCCCCCACGGCGTAGGGCTGGGGCACACATCCCCATTCCCCTTCCCCGTGGAAATTGCTTGCCTGCTGAGCGCAGATTGCTTTTATCCAAACCCAATTTCCTAGCAGGGCTCCAGGAGTCCCAGGGGACTCCCTCCCTCTGCCGAGCAGGGGGAAAGATCTGAGCTGGTTTCTGTTAATTGGTTTAATTTATTCAGCGGTGCAGATGTAAAACATTTTGTTATTGGAGATAATTCCACCTTTTCTGAAGTCGGGAATCAAACGCAGCGGCTCCAGGTAGCCGACAATGAAATAAATTGCAGGCAACACTTTAAAGGGGAATCAAAGTGCTGGGCTAGAACAATTCCCTCCTTTACGTGACATTTTTCCACGATGCCATTTCCCGCCGGCACAAACTGCTGGTGCCGCCTGGCCTGCTTATGCCCGTGTCTCTCTCGTGCCCCCGGTGCCGGGGGCCGCGGTGCCGCGGCACAGGTCAGCCCTGCCGGACGGTCCCGAGCCCGNGCCCGCGCCTTCGCCGATGCCAGCGGCCGGGCTCGCCAAGGCCTGGACAAGCGCTGGTCCCTCTCGGCCACCGACGTCGAGAAAGCCTCTGTTGCATCCGCCCCAGTGAGCCGAGCATCCTCTGCCTCCTGGCGCGGGCTGGAGGATGGGGATGATGGGGACGAGGGGTGCTCGGTGCTGAGCTTCGCCCTCTCCAGCCCCGGGAGCCTGCGGAGCAGGCGCGGGGGGCCCGAGGGTCGCCCCGAGTCGCGGCTCTCACTGGCCCGCAGCCGCCTGGATGAGGCAGACGAGGCGTCCCGTGGGCAGCCCCCCTTGGGGCGCAGCTTCTCCGTGCCCCCGCGGCCCCGCAGCGCAGCCTCTGAGGAGGAGGGCTGTGGGGATGCCCGCCCCATGGGGCGCCACTCATACCTCGACCCCGACCTAGAAGCCGCCATCCAGGAGGTGCTGAGCTACCGCCCGCCGCGGGCCAGGGGCTGCTCCAGCCCCGAGGCCGATTCTGGGGATGATGGCCGGAGCGTGCGGAGTGTGCGGAGCGCGGCCCCCCTGGGCGCTGCCCATCGCTCCTCCGGCAGCCTGCGCCGCTCCGCGTCCGCCCTCGACTTCTCCCGGCACACCTGCCGGTGCCACAGCAGCTCGGGCTCCTCCGAGGAAGAGGAGGAGCGGAAGAAGAAGAGCGCCAAGAAGCGTTCCAAGAAAGCCAAGAAGAAATCCAAGAAGAAGAAGAAGAAGCAGGAATCATCATCCGACTCCAGTTCCTCCTCCGAGTCCTCCTCGGGCTCCACCAGCTCCTACCGCAGCACTTCCAGTGTCAAGAAGGGCCCACGGGTGGCGGGGGGTGAGGAGCCAACACGTCCTGCCCGGGGCAAGAAGGAGGAGAAGCAGCGGAAGAAACAGGTGGACAACCTGATGATGAAGTACCTGTACCGGCCCGAGAGCGACTGAGGCAGGAGGTGGGAGTGGTGTGTGCTGTGCAGCATGAACCTCCCCGTGTGCCACTAACCGCTCACCCTAACCCTCTCCTGGCTCGGGATGAGCCCACCTCTGCCGGGATGGGGCACCGCTCTGTGCCTGCAGCAGGGCATCCCCAGTGCATCTCCATCCCTGGGGAGACCCCCAGCATGGCCTCAGTGGGACTGGCAGCTGCCCAGGACGCAGCGTGTTCAGGATTAGCGGCTGTGGGGCACTGGGAAGTGCTAATCCTTTCCTGGTTCCCTGGCCACCAGCCAGGACACAGCCGGATTTATTCTTTCAGGAAATGTTTTTGGGCAGAACAGCATCCTGCAGGAGTGGGCAGGAGTGGGACGGATACTAACACGCCCCCACCACAGTGTGTGAGCATGGGGGGAGGCAGCACTGGAGGGGTGACCCAGGGTGGGTGGCTGGAGCCCAGAGGTGCTGCCCTGAGTCCTGTCAGGTGCCTGTGGTAGGAATTTTGTGTGTGAATGGCCTCAACCTGCAGGACTTTGGGGCTCTGCACCCTGTTTGCTGCAGAGGAGGGGATGTGCTGGGACTTGCTGGCAGTGATTTCTGACCTTTCTGATGACTTGAATAAGAGAATGACTGGAGGAAGGGAAAGAAGCCTCTTGGAAATATGGTTGCCATTGGACTGCCTGTTCTGGCACTAGAGGGATGGAGGGGAGAAACATCCCCAGCACCCAGCCCTGGGCTCGGGTACAACTGGAACCCTCAGGCAGGGATATCCATGAGCACTGCTGTTGGCATCCAGGGCCCTGAGCCTTTTCCTGAGTGCTGCGGTGCAGAGTCCCCCTGGGGGTGGCAGCCCCGAGGCAGGCTCAGCTCAGCCCCACCTCAGAGCAGGGGTTCTGCTCAGTGCAGTGAGGAGCTGGTTGCAAGGGAGCATGCCACAAATATCTCAGAAATAATAAAAAAGGAGGCAATCGAGGCTCCCTCCAGCTGGCTGCGAGCGTGCTGGCTCACCGCAGCTCCTGAGCTGTGCTCAGCAACCGAGCCATGCTGGGAGCACGGAGCCCCCGGGACCCCCAGTAACCCCACTCTCTCCCACAGCCCCCCGAGCTCCCGGCACACCTTCACCTACGACAGATGGGACGAGGAGCCGGACGCCGGGGACAGCACACGCCGCTCCTCTCGCAGCTCCCCCAGTGCCAGCGAGGCGGAGAGCCAGGCTGCTGAGACCCCTGCCTAGCCCCCCAGCGCCACTCCCCGGCGCCCCAGGAACACTCAGCTCCACGGGGCCACCCTGGTATTTCTTCTGCGTGGGGTGGGGGGACACACACACAGCTGCCCCCCGGCCCCGGCCATGGGGGGAGCAGCCCGGCCGGCTCGCTGGCTGCACCCCCCACCTTCCCACCTCCTGTCTGTCCTTGGCGGTGGAGTCGGCTGCTCTGGCATCCTGGATTTATTCCTCAGTGCCTGCTGGCTCCTTGTTTTATAACTTAAACTCCCCCTCCCCACCCCTTACACCCCTTTTAGTTGAGCCAAAGACGTCTCTCGCTGGCCAGGCCCTGGGGAGCAGCCACCCGGCAGCTGGGAAGGGGACATGGGACGGGGTGCCACGTGTCCACCTGGGTTTCCTTCAGCCCTCCCAGCCCCCCACTCCTGCCTGGCTGTTTTGCACTAGCCCAGCTGTGCGTCCCACCACACCCCCTTTACTTTCAGTATGAAAATAAACGTTGTTTCTGGCTGGTGATCCTGGCTGCTGCCTGCTCCATGTGCCAGGGGGGTCTCCCTGTTTGCAGGGGTGTTTGCATGGTGGCAGGGTCTGGTGGAACGGATCCAGCCCCAGCAAGGATGCAGAGCTGCATGGTAGGGCCAAGCCTGGCCCCTCCCCTGAGGCTGCTGCACCCATGGGTGCTGGGGAGGGGAGGGGGTGGATGGCCCTTGTGGGTGCTGGTGCTGAATCATTTATCAATCTTCATAAATATGCAGATGAGCAGCGGGACAGAGCCACTGCCTGCCGGCGTTAATTATTTAATGCATTGGAGATGATGATGTGCATTGCTGGCCGCCTGCATGGCTCGGCCTCAGCCCTGGCACCTGCTGGTGTTGTCCCCTGCACCTGGCCCCAGGGACCCCCAGTGCCCCCGCGTCCCTCCCCACTCCTGGGACCTTGGCAAACCAGGTTATTTGATCCCTTTACCCACCATCTCTTGGAAACACATGGGCCAAGCTCGGCGCTCACTGCCATAAAGCCACGCTGCGCTAATGCGCTTTCATTAAGTGGGAGCGATCTAATGATAATAAAATGGCACATTTAACATTAAAACATTTAACTTGACTCCTAAGCGAGTGTGTCTCTCTGCGCTGCTCCAGCTCCATCTTCATGAGGCTGACAAAGCTCCTTAATTTGTTCCCAGGGAGCGGGTGCTTCGTAGAGACGGCTTGGCACTGCATGGCATGGGGGATGCTGGGATGCAGGGAGACTGGGATGCAGGGATGTGGGGAGGCCGGGTACCAGGATGCAGGGATGTGGGGATGCAGGGGTAGCAGGGATGCAGGGGTAAAGGGATACCTGGGTTGTGGGATGTGAAGGTGCAGTGGTGCTGGGGTGCACATATGGAGGGGTACTGGGATGGATTGGTGCCAGGATGCTGGGGGATGTGATGATGGAATGGGAGGATGCAGGTTATCTGGGGTGTGGGGTTGGAGCAATGCAGCATATCGGGACACCAGGGTGCAGAGGGATGGAGGCATGTGTTGATGCAAGCACACTGAGGTATAAGGACAGCCCAGGGTGCCACCAGCATGCAGGGACACAGCTGCAGGCTGGTGCAATGCCATGGGGGCACATCAGGGTCCCCACACCTACGGCACAGACTGGAGCACACCGGGGAAGCGGGTGATGGTGAAGGGGGCCATGCTGTGGGACGGTTCCTCGCCCAGGCTCAGCTCACACAGCAACTTCCCCACCACTGGTGCCAACTTGAACCCATGGCCTGCGGGAAGAAAAGGGGAGGTGGGGGCAGCCACCCCCATGGCCCCGGCCAGCTCTGGGGTGCTGTGTTGGGGGGTGGGTGCCCTCGCCTACCTGAGAAGCCGGCACCGATGACGATGTTGCTGAACTTGGGGTGCCGGTCCAGGATGAAGTCTTCATCTGGAGTGTTCTGGGGGAGCCATGGTGTGAGGGTGAGGGGCCAAGGGTCCCCTCCTGGACCCAAGGTGTGGGGTGCAAAGGGATGGCAAGGTCCTCCTTGGGGTGAGGGTGGGCTCAGGACCCTGCATGCCTGGATCCATGGCCTGTGGGGCTCTCACCGTGTACATGCAGGTCTCCACCACCGCTGGCTGGGGCTCCAGCCTGGGCAGATAGCTGCTGATGAAACTGCTCAGGAGGGCGATGTCGGGGCGAGGGGCACCCGAGGGGACCTGGTCCCTCTTCTCAGGGTCCGTGGGACTGCCGTGGTGGTGGCACAGCTGGGGGACAACTGGTCAGGGTGGGCTGGTTAAGAGACACCCCCACCACCGCTGTACCCCGCTCACCTTGACCATCCCTGGGTACTCAAGGGCAGGCAACCCATAGATGCCGTGCGGGGCTTGGGTCAGCCCCACGGTCAGGAAGCAGGGACTGACAGTGCCCGCAGTGGTGCTCCCAGGTTGCTTCTCTCTCCAGTAGCAGACGTCGATGCGCAGGGGCTGCAATCACTGTGTTAGCTCTGGCCATGATCGTGCCACCCCACCGTGCCACTGACCCTTACCTGCAGCGGCAGGCAGAGACCCAGCGGTTCCACGAAGGCTCCTGTCCAGGCTCCAACTGTGATGATGAGCCGAGGGGTTTTGTACACCCCGGCTGTGGTGGTGACGGTGACCGTGGCCCCAGGTTCAATGTGCAGCACCTTCTCCCCATCCCTCAGGGTGCCCCCGTGTCGACGAAAGACCTCCTGAGTGGGAATGGAAACAGGAGGTGGCTGCAGGGATGGAGCCAAGGGCCCTCCAGCCCAGCCCAGCCCAGCTCAGCCCAGCCCATCCTTGTCCCACATCTCATCCCATGCCCTTGGCAGCACCCACCTGCACTGCCCTCAGTGCCCGGTCAGCGAAGAGCACCCCGCCGGTGCTGTCCAACACGGCCATCTCGCCAGCCTGGAGCTGGAAGCCAGGGAAGTGCCGGGCCAGCGCTGCGGCGTCGAGGACCTTGTCGTCACCCATGCTGCTCCGACAGCTCTCCAGCTCCGGGTCTCCAGCTGGTCCCAGCACCACCAGTCCTGTCTGCCTGCACCCCACCAGTCACGTCAGCTCCCCCTATTTCCCCTCCCTGTGCAGGCCCCCTGCTTGCTTTCCCCTGGGGGAAACTGAGGCACGGTGGCACCAGTGATGCGTGGGACATGGTACACTCTGGTGCTGGGGCACCCCATGGTGAGATGCTGGGTGACACAGGGTGGGTGCAAGGGGTGATGCCAGCAATGTGCTTTCCCCCTCAAACACAGCAAGCACCATCAGCCCTGACCCCGGCACTGGAGGATCATTTAGATGCTCATTTTCTTAATGCCGTTTTCTTCATGGAGCCCCATAAAATATCCAGAGCTGGCAGCTGCCTGCCAGGGCGGCCACATCCCACCCAGTAGCCACAGCCCCCCATCCAGCAGGGAGGGAATGATGCCCTGTGGGGGCTGCATCCCCATTCCTGTCACCTGTAGAGTCTGGTGCCAACCTCAGCCTCCAGCTGCTGCCAGAGGCGGAAGCTGTCGGGCATCATGCGGGAGTAGTACTCCTGGGGGTAGAAGCTGCGGATGATGCGGCTCTGTCCGTGTGAGCTGCCCCTCGAGTGGGGCAGGGGGAACTGTGGGGTAGAGGGGACATGGGGGTGAGCACAGATACCGCCAACCTCACCAGCCCCATGTGCCCTGGTGCTGTGCTGCAGTGGGAACATGGGGACAGCTTGTCCTGTCATCCATAGCACCAGAAAACAGCAGGCAATGGGGGTCTTGGCAGTGGGGACACAGGGCATTATGGATATGGGGGTCCTAGTGGTGAGGACAGGGCATCCTGGCACAGGGGGCTGCAGTGCCAGCAGCAGCAGCTCCACTCTGTGTCATGGTGGAGAGCAGCCAGAGGGCAGCCAGGTCTGCAGGTGCCTGCCCCAGCCGCCTGGGACTGGGGACATGGTGGGACGGGGTCACCAGTACCTGCTCCAGCAGCAGAGTGTCCTTGCGGCGCTGGGCCAGGTGGTAGGCAGTGAAAGAGCCCTGGATGCCGGCCCCGATGACGATGGCATCGTAGGTGGCCTTCTGGGGCTGGCTTGGGGCAGCCATGTCCGTCCTCGTTCCCGTCCCTGTTGCTGTCCCTGCGAGCAGCCGGGAACTGATCCAGGGGGAGGAACGGGGCAGAGTCCAGAGAGTCCAGTCAAGCTGAGCGGGTGGTGGAGCCTTGGCCACCCTCCAGCCCTGTGGGATCACGGGGACACACAGGGCCCACATCCTTCACACCCCCTGGGACTGGCCAGGAACAAGCATCCCCATTCCCCCACCAACACCAGCATCTGGGCCCACCAGGGCAGGGAGCTCATCTGATAAATGTGATGGAAAATTTCTTCCAATAAATCCCCTTTTCCCTCTCCACTGGTCAGTGCTGGCTCTGGCTGCAGTGGGACATGAGACTTGGTAATGCTCCCCTTTGTGTGCCAATGGGAAACCCCCACTTGCTTCCAGGCAAACACGGTTGTTTTTTTCCCCCAGCACAATTTATGACAGCCATAAACCATTTTGTTGCCATCTTCTGTTGTTATTTTTTTTAACAGGAGATAGGGGTGATTTAGGGCTAGACAGAGCTGCCAGGAAGTGGCATGGAGCCCCATGTCCCACTGGCAGTGGTGGATTTTGCAAGTCTGCAAAATTTTAGGGTGTGATTTGGGATTTGGGGACATTCAGTGATTCCTCAGGGTGGGTGATAACGCAGGCAGGAGCTGCCAGCTTTGTCTGCTGCCGACACTGCCCTGTGCTGCCTTACAGCTAATTAGGGGAATTAATTTACTCTGGCTTCTGTGGTGTAAAAGGCATTATTTACTGGTTAATCGTCGTTATTATGAAACGTTAAATATCATTATTTATTTTGCCACTTGCCTCTGGTGATGAATGAAGCTTTGGAAAGCGATGGAGGCCCCCACCAGGTCATGGGGACACCCAGGCAATGTGCAGAGACAGAACTGGCAGCTCACAGAGATGGGGAGGTGAGAGGAGGAGGATGGGGAGCACAGGCAAGGGTTGGGGGCCCCCCCACGCCCCCTATCCATCCTGTGGCCCACAACCACTACTGCAATGAGTGTGTGCCAGTCTCAGCATCACTGCAATGCCCAGGGCTCTGCATCACTGTTAAATCAGCACATCCTCGCCTGCCTTTGATGTTACAAATAATTCACCAATTCCCAAGGTTTCAGCTCACTTTTTTTTGCTTTGAATAGCCCCTCTACCTGCTCTTGCTCTTTTGCTGGAAAGATGAAGAATAATTAATTATCCATGAAATGTTAAATGGTAAAAATGAACTCCTCTCCCGTTAGCAGTGTGTTAATAGAACAGATAGAAAAGCCTGGCTCGTGATGCTACAAGACCATCGAAGTGGTGCTGACGACCATCCCCAGGGCTCTGTGGGACCCCTCAAGCCATTGCTTTCATTTCACAGGTGACCCCAACCAGGGCTGCTCCCAGGCATGAGGGAGGTCTGCACCCCAGGCCCCACAAAGCAGCTGCATGACCTCATCTTGCCTTGGGGTGGATTTTTGTGAGGCTCCCCCAGCCCTGTGCCAGGGTCTCCATCTTCCCTGCCATATCCTCTTCACCTGTTTATATTAACTGGAAGCAATCTCGTGGCAGCAAGAAATCCATTTCCCTAAGCAGCCGATACGGGTCAGGAGAGCTCAGTAAAAATGAAATATTCCCTGTGTGGGCTGGGTGGATGGATGGGAAAACCCAGGACAGGTAATGGCATAGGGAGAGGGATATGGGGGTTTGGGCAACTGCCTGGCACAGGCTGGAGGTGCTGCCCCAGCTCAGGTCCATGTGGGGCTGGGGAACTGGGGAATGAGGAACTTTGGCCAAGGCCAGGCAGGGATCAGCTGTGGCTTTATTGGTATTGGACTCTGCACCCAGTGCACCCATTGTACCTGCTGTACACTGGCATGGCAGCCCAAAGTCCCACCATCCAGCTGTGCTGGCATCATGCTCTGCCAAGACTAGAACAGCACTTAAAAAAGAATTAGGAAGTAACATAATTCCCCAGGGAGCCGAGAGGTCCACAGCATCCTTCCCACCCAGCCACAGCATACTGGCTGCAGTATTTGGCCCCATTTTCCTCCCCAGTCCTCACCATTCCTGATGCTTTGATGGCACCTGCAAAGGATTGTTTGTTTTTTGTCAAAACCAACAGCCTCTGAAGGAAGCCCCTCATTAGCAGTCCAGGTACATGCCTGGGGAAGCATCGGGTGGATTAAAATTATTTGAATATCATAATATTAGAAACTTCAATTTGGCCTCAAAATGCTCATCTTCCGAGCCCTACCAAGGCTTTGCTGCATTAAACATTAATGGAGCTACCGGCGGATCAAAGTTTTGGGTTTAGAGCTGAAAGTGCTCTGTGGGAGAGCTGGCAGCCCCCCTGGGATGAGGAGGATCCTGGCACTGCTGCCACCCCCACTGCCACTGCTGGCACACAGCCCATGCCATGGGCCCGGCCACTGCCCTTTTCTCCCCACGCCAATCCACGGGGCACACGGTTTGCCGTTCCCCACGACAGGAATGATGTGTGCCAGCAAAGCAGGACCTGGGATTAAAGATAACACCGCCAGCAGCGCTGGCTGCGTGGGCTGTGAGTGCCGCGGGGCTGGCCGGGCTGCGGGGGAGCCGGCGACGAGAAGCCATCTGGGCTTTTACAGGGACGGGGAGGGGGTTATTAAACAAAGGGCTGGGGTTTTTTTTATATTTTAACACCCGCGAGAGCCGCCCGCCAGCCAGCGTGAAGCCGCTCCGCGCCGGTGCCAACACCATCTGCCCACTGCGGGGCTGGCTGTCCCCCGGGACCCCGGGGCAGGGGGCTGGCCGGGGGGGGTTGGACCCCCACCATAAGGAACGGGGTTCCATTTCTGTGCTGTGGGGGCTGTCCCGCGTCCAGGTGTCTCTGCCTGGGGGGATGGTGTGCCCAGCCCTAATCTGGGCTGTTTAGGGGTGGGGAAGGGCAGCTGCAGGGAGTTGTGGTGAGCGTCCTGGAGGGTGCAGCGTGGTGGGGAGGCAGGATATGATGGGGTGAGCGCTGAGGGCCTTTCCCAAAGCTGTCCATGGCTCCCAGCCCGGAGGGTCGCCGGAATTCGGGGAGGAAAGGGGGGATCAGGAGATTCCCCTCCCCCAGCCTCCGTCTTCCATCATTTTGAGGCGCCGCACTCGAAGAGTTACGGCGTGGGGGTGGGGTGGCAGGGAAGAGGCCCCCCCCTCTCAGGCTGTGGGATTGAAGGGCGCTGCGCTCGGAG
>VXBX01006541.1:174288-185946 GCA_013400415.1 Scytalopus superciliaris
GCCCACCGGGAGCCGCTCCCGCTCACCCAGCCCTTCGAGCCGCCCTCTGTCTGGCTGCAGCCCCCGCCGCGGGGCTGGGGGCACGGGGGGCACTGGGGTCTCTCCCCCTCCCACCCCCCCTTGGGGTGACCCCTCCGGCTCCGGGAGGTGCGTGGGGGACACAGGGATGGCCGGGGTTGGTCCTTCCCGAGGAAAGCAGCCAACACCCAGCTCTTGCCACCCGTGGGGCACAGGCAGCCTCGATGCCTCATGGCTCCACTGCCCCAAAAATAGGACTGGGGAGATTTAGGGAGGCCTGTCGGGGATTGGGGTGCCCCGGACCGCTGTGGCGATGGGCGGGCCGTGGTCCAGCCCCGCTGGGATGCGGGATGCGGGACCGGCTGCAGGCAGCAGCCGTGCAGGGAGTTACATAAACTCCCCATCTGGCAGCGGAGCCCAGGCGGGGAAGGCGCCGTGGCCCTGCGCCCGCTGCTATTCCCGGCTCGCTCTGCCGCACGGGGCTGCTGCCACAGCCTCCCCCCTGCTCAGAGGGGCGGGTGGGGGCAGCAAGCGGGGCAATGCCCCCGACTCCCACCCTGCCGGAGGGGAGGCTGAGTCGCCAGCTTTGTGCTGGGAGCAGGGCCTTGGGTAGGGCAGGTTTCACCCAGGGGAGGTTGGTGCTTACTGTGTCAGTTTAATGATTTCTAATGAGCAATTACCTTTAGTCAGTCCCCTAATTTCTGAATATCAATAAAGTTAATTAAACTCTGCATGTGCATTTCCCAGAGTCTGAGAAGTAGGGATACCCTGAGATGTGCTTAGCTTTTTCCCAGGGCTGGGACCCCTGGGGTCCTGTCCACTCTGTGCCCACTGTCATGTGGTGGGAGCTGCTTGTGGGGCCCAACCCCCAGCTTCTCATTCCCCATGAGGCAGAATTCCAGGCACTACCCCAATTCCATGCAGCACCACCATGCTCGATGTTGCTGTGGCCTTGGCTTGGCATTGATGGGCTGGAGCATGATGGGAATGAGCCGTGGGTCTGGGGGATGTGAGGACAGAGGGTCTTGGACCCCTTAGCCAGGCTGGGGGGCTTGGTGATGCCCCCTGAGTGCTGGCAATGCAGGGTCTGATCCTGTCTCATTTCTCCCTCTGCCATGGGGCAGAACCAGCCCCTGGTGCCCATGAGGATTTGCCCCAGCAGAAAATGGGCTCTGGACCCTGTGGCACTGGTGCAGCCAGGTGGTGCAGTGCCAAGCGTGCCTCCATTCACCCTGCCCCACTGCAGCCCCTCTCCCCTGCTGTGGCAGACTGGGCTTGTTTTTGAGGGAGTCATCTTAGCCACACTGAAGGGAACTCCTTGTAATTTGGGGTCCCATTGGCCTGGGGTAATGGGAAGCAGCAGGGATTGTGGCAGGGGGCACAGGGCCTGGCTGTGGCCCCCCATGAGCTGTGGCCCAGCATCCACCATCAGCCAGATGCACTGTGCCAATGGGGAAGCCGTATCTAGGGGGCACGGTGCCCCTGGGGATGGGTCCTGGTTGGGGTCTCAGTGCCAGGAGGGGGCTGGGGAAGGAGGCAGGCGTCTGCTCCAGTAATTAACTGTGCATGTGCTCGTGCCCTGCGTGCCTCCGAGGAGTTCGTCACCGCCACGCTGCCGTGCCGCCAGGCTGGGATTATCTGGATAATACTCTTAAGCCACAGAGCAGGAGGGCAGGGCTGTCCCGCGGGGACATGGGGCGCGGGCTGTGCCAACCACCCCCACCCTCTGCCGGGAGCCTGATTTGCTGCAGGGACCGTCTGTGGGTTTGCGGTGCTGGGAATGAATTCAGCACAGGGTGCTGTGCCAGGCAGGGCTGCCAGGCAGAGCCAGAGCGGTGGCAATGTGGGGGAAAATGGGGTGCAAGGACATGACAAGGGCACCCCCAGGCCTGGTGTCCAGCAGTGGGGAGATCCCTCCTCTGTGCTGCCAGGGGGACCCCCGGACTGGCACGCGGATCTGTAGGGCTGTTTCCCCATGTGTAGCTCCATGCCAGGGTGGGGGTCGGGCTGACCCCAGTTTCAGGGTCCCCCGGGAGTACCAACAGCCCCCAGGGGAGGTGGATGAAGTTGTGACTCCAGCGGCTCTGACGGGAGAGGATAATTTCGCCTCCAATCAATTCTTTAAATGTGCACAATTGAAAGATTGCCTCTGAAAGCTGCCTATAACCAGGGAGGTAATGGATTCCCTCCAGTCGCAGGCAGGAGCTCAGGAGCAGCAGCACCCCTCCCTCCTGCTGACGGGGAGATGGGGTGAACTGGGGGACCAGCACTGCTCCCACCATCACCATCTTGGGTGGGTGTGGGGGCTGCCTGAACCCACCAGAGACAGCTGGTCATGCTTCTATCTGCCTGGCTTGGTATCAGCCTGCCCTGTGCTGAGACCTGGCACTGCTCATCACATCCTCTGAGGTGCCAGAGGGGTGCCATTGGCCAAGGCTGGGGATGCACTCGATCCCCAGCCAGTAGGAGAAGCATCAGGAGCCAGTCCGCACGCTCGCTGTGCCAGTAGGAATTATTACATATATAATTTAAATGCAGTAACGAGCTGCGCTGAAGGGATCAAATATTAATCAGCCGCAAGAACGCTGCTCTGACCCTGCAAAAATGGAAAGAGGTGCTTGAAATTCCAGATCAGCTGGTGCTGGGCGATGTGCGGGCTGATGCTCGGGCAGGGTGGGCTCCAGTGGTCCCCAGCTGTCCAGGGAGGTGGCAGCAAGGGGGAATGTGGCCAGGGCATCAGCCCCTGGTGGCTTCTAGAAATGGAGGGATCATCCTATAGGAAGAGCAGTGACAGGGCAGGCTGTGGGGTTGGCTGGGAGGGCCACAGTGCTGGGACCAGCTGGGATTCTGTCTCCGGCAGGAGCAGGCGGCGATGGGAGGGAATGGTGTCTGCAGGAAGGATGACATGGCTGAGCAGCCCAACACAGAGCCCGACAAGCAGCTCTCGCTCGCCTCCCGCAACCGATTTCAATTACTGTCACTGGCAGCAGGCGGGGAAGGGGAGATGCGAGCTGGTAGGGCAGCGTGACTCTGCTCTCCCTGCCTGACTCCTGCCTGGGCTGGGCAGGCACCTACAGGACCCGGGAGTGATCTGAGGGCTGGATGCTCCTCTGTCACAAAGAGGGACGAGCTGTGCTGGGTCCTGGGGGAGTCCAGAGCTTGTGCAGAGCCTCATGTGGGACTGGCGTCCACACCATGGGCATTGTGGGGTGGCACAGAGTGGGTGCTGCCCAGCTGTGGGGTCTCTGTCACAGGGGTTCCTGATGCAGGGCTGGAGGAGCTGATTTGGGTGCTGCTAGCACAGGGAGGGGGGACGTGGCATTGCACAGTGCTTGGATCTGAAATAGCAGCCGACACACAATTTATCACTGCTGCTGCCGTGCAGGGAAATTGCTGTACAAACCCCTCAGCTCCACAGGGAGAGCGGGGAACCGGGATTACATGGGCCGTGAGTGACGAGGAGGGACGAGGGCACCACTGGCATCTGCTGGGTGGAGGGGGAGGAAAGCCCCAGGGACAGGCACTCTGGTGCTCTGCCCTCGTGCCCACCCGGGGTAGGTGGTGCTCGGGGTGCCCGGTGTGTCAGTCGGCGCTCGGCCGCCGTGGGGCTCCAGGGAACCAGCGGCGGTGACGTGACATGTGTCAGCGGGTAAATGACTGTTCAATTCAAGGAGAATCGCAAAACATACAAGGTCAAACGCTTCCCCGCCAGTGCTGCCATGAATATTAAAGCAGAGCTGCTCTGGTAGCTGCCAGGGCTGGCGGCCACACTCGCTGGCAGTGTCCCTGGCCACCGGGACACCCCCTTGGGTCCCCTCCCCAGCTGCTCCAACAGCCTCAGCTTGATCATGGGCATCTGGGGTCAGTGGTGGTGCCAGGGTGGAGGTGATCATGGGGTGGCAGGACATGGATGCCAGAAAGGTGCCGAAGCTCACCACGCTGGTGCCAGAGGTTTGGCTGCATGGCAGTGGTGCCAGCTGGGTGGCAGGGGAGCTGGCTGCACAGTCCTACCTGTGCCCACCCACCCCTGCCTGCACCCTCAAACCATCTGCGTGCTCCTGCCTGTGCACACCCGTCCCTGCCTGCATCCTTACACCGCCCACCCACGCCTGCCTTCTTCCCACCACTGCCTGTATTCCTGCAATGCCTACACCTGTGCACCCACCTGTATTCCCTGCCTGCTCCTGCCCACATTGTTTTTCCACCTGGAAGCAAGCCCTGCTCCCTCTTAGGGGTCTGCAGGGACACCAGGACAGGGGAAAGGTGGGGATCTGGCATCAGCAGGGCACACCCCCCCTCCCGTGCCTGCTTTGGGGTCTGACACCAGTTCGGGGGGTGGGGGCCATGGGTGAGGGACCATGGAGGCTGTGGGAAGGGGGGGAGCATGGTGTTGGCTGCCTGACAGCTCATTCATCACGGCTGCCGGCCCTGGCCATGGGGGTAAAGCCAGATTGGATTTTAAATTGGAAAATAAACCCGGAATCCTGTGAGGCCCTCCTCCTGTGCTCGCGACTCCTCCTGCCTGCCCCCTCCTACAGAAGGGGGGACCGAGGCACGGAACACTCCCGTGCCACAGCAAAGTGAGGGTCCTGGGGCCACCGAGGGCACTGCCCTGTCCCCTCCCTGAGCCGGGCGCTCTGTTATTTCTTGCTCGGCGGGCAGCATCGATCGGGGCTCCCCGGGCGGCCGCGTGCCGCCTTATTTATTTATTTGTGACAGCAGGCAGCATCGATTCCTGCCGGGGGGGCGGCCGCCCGGATTAGTCTCCGGCATCTCCCGGCTGCCGGGAATAAACTCCCGCCCGGCAAAGCCAAGGGGAGGGATCAGGACCCCGTCCCAGCCGCAGCCACGGGCACGGGGCAGGCGTGCCGAGGGACCCCGACAAGCACACGGCTGGTGGGGACGCGACAGCCCCTTTGCAAGGGTCTGTGCCCACCCTGCTGGGTGCAAGGAGGGGCGGCTGATGGATAGCTGGTCCCATGTCACCAGTCCCTGGTCACCTCAGGGACGTGGGAGGGACATAGCTGTGGCACTGGAGATAAGCTGCTTAGAGACATCTGTGGAGGTGAAGGCTCTAATCCTGTGGTGTTTGCGGGGCACGGGTGGCAGCAGCTGGGCACCCGCTGCCTCCCCACGGTGGCCCGAGCGTCCTGCATCCCCTGTGAGCCAAGAGCATCCCGGGCCCTGAGCATCCCCTGGTGGTGGGAGCATCCCGTGGTACCCAGAGCTCCACACAAAGCCCGGGGCGGTGCCTGGTGCCCGCACACTGCCCAGCCCGGGGTGCGCAGTATCCAAATGCCACCTACTGTAGCATCCTTGCTGTGGGGTCTGGGATCACCCAGTGGCCTCAAAGAGGACCACTGTGACCCCCGGCACTCCGGGCAGGCGAGCTGGCCGTGGGCAGGAGTGCCCAGGGAGCTGAGATGATCATCTCTGCCCCAGCCTTCACTGTGTGGGGCAGCCACGGCAATGCAGGGCCCAGCTCTGAGCACTAATCTGCTATTAAAGCCTAACGGAGATTTTGGCGCCCTTCAGTATAAACTCATTAACTTTTATGTTCTAATAAATGGATCCTATTAAAATATAATTCTGGCCTTGCTGGGGGGCAAGTGAACCTTTCGGAACCAATGCAGGCAGGTGTTCACTTCCCTGCTGTGCCTGGGGCATTATTATCGTCCCGGGGCGATGGCAGGGGGGTGGTGGGGACACGGGGTGGGTGGCAGGGGGGTGAGGNGGTTTATTATGGCCCCGGGGCGGTGGCGGGGGGGGGGTGGGGCCACGGGGTGGGTGGCAGGGGGGTGAGGATGCCTCCCAGCATCCCAGCAGCTCCCCACCCTGCTGCACACCCAAGATAATGTCTCTTAATAGTCCCTTAAAAGCAGCAGTCGCGGAGTAATTAATCTTCACGGGGCCCTGCCCTGCTACGGATCGGGATAATTACCCGGTAATTGGCAGTATCGTGTCATCAGTGCCTGTGCACGGCAGCGAGACGTGCCCACGCGCTACCGTGGCCTCGGAGGGATGCTGGGTGCTACCCTGGCATCCTCCCTGCCGTGGCACGGTGGGGCTGGGGAGCTGTGCCCGGCAGGAGAGGGGACAGTGCAGTGCCAGACCCAGGAGCAGGAGATGCTGGGTGATTCATTAGGGCTGATTGAATTCTCTTTTATTCTTGGTCTAAAGGCGGCAAGTGGCTGGGCTGGGCACACCGTGGGTTTGCTCAGGAACTCGGGAGGGACACAGGGCTATGGTGGATGGGAGGTGGGCAGTGTTGGGGGGGGGTCCACTGCAGATTAACATTGCTCAGAGACAACCTGGCTGGAGAGAAGCTGAGCTCACACAGACTCATTGCACTGGTGGCCTGGAGTGGGGTCCCAGTGTCCAGGTGACATTCCCAGTGCAGCCAGTCATGGCAGCCAAGACAATTTTGTACATGCCAACACTACAGGGATGCAGGGTCCTGTGGGACCCTCCGATTGGGATGGCCACTTCCATGCAGGACAACCTGTGACTGGGAACACCCAATCCCAGGGCTGACCCCACCAGAGCTGGTTCATGGGAGGGGTGAGCACCCCTTCATGTGGTACAGACTGCAGCTGTGCATTAATTATCCAGGCCTTAATTGCCAGGGCTGCCCCAGTGAAGGGTATGCTGGGACAAGGTTGGCAGGGTCCCACTTGATGTGGTCGATGAGCTTGTTTTGGAGGACTGTTGGTGTGCAGGGAAGCATTAACATCAGAGAGACACTGGCCTGTGGTCAAAGGTTGGGGAAATGTTGATCCCTGGTGCAGCATCCATCCCTGGTGCAGCACAGATCTGTGGTACTGCACCAGCATTACTCCCCAGTGTGGTACGTGTCCCCAGCCCTGCATCCATACCTGGCACAGCATCAGTCCACAGCCAAGGGTGGGTCCGAGGTGCCACATCGAGCACAGCACTGCTCTGTGCTGAAGCACAATCCCTGGTGCATCACCAGTTCCCCCATTCCGTCAGACCCCAATAGAGCTTCAGTCTCCCCCTGTTCCCAGCATCCCATGTTCTTTCCTCTCTCCAGGCTTCAACGGGCTGGCCAGGAAGACTGGGGAGAGTGCTGAGTTCGAGCCGACAGCACTGCCCACCCCGGCAGAGCGGGAGGCAGAGGCTCACTTTGTGAGCACAGCACCCACGCTGAAGATCCTCAACCACCACCCGCTGCTGGAGGACCTGCTGCACGAAGCCTTTCTGAAGAAGGACTACCTGGCCCAGGCACCATTCCTGCCTGCTGGTGCTGGCCCTCTCCTCCCCTCCGGTGCCCTCCAGCCGGCCCCTGGCCCCCCAGCCCCCAAGCCCTCACCTCACACTCCTGCCCTGCCCCGGCCTGTCTTCCCCACTGACCCACTGACCACGCCAGCAGGGCGTCCTGGGCCATGGGGGGAGGCGTGGGGGGCTGTGCCGGGTGCTGACCCCTCATGGTCCCCCCCGGGGGTGCCAGAGTCAGGCACTGAATCCTCCAGCCAGGCACCCACCACTGCCAGCACATCCCTGGCACCCCACACCGGGGCTGCTGTGGTGCCTGGGGATGAGGAGGGAACCACCACCACCTCCACCATCACCACCACCACTGTCACCACCCTGCAGGGGCCAGGTGAGTGCTGGGAAGGGAGTCAGGTGGAGCTGGGGTGAAGTGGGGCTGAGCTAGGTCTCCTCTGTTGCCAGCTCCCTGTAACCGGTCGCTAGCGGGTCCTGAGGGTTGGCTGGTGTCCCCGGAGCCAGCTGGTGTCCCCTATGATGGCAGCCTGGACTGCACCTACACCATCTCTGTTTACCCTGGCTATGGCGTGGAGCTCAAGGTGAGCTGAAGGCTGTGGGTGGGACAGGTTGCCAAGTGCCTGCAGACAAGTGTGGCATGTCCCCTGTTCCATGCTGTGGCTGGGTGGCTGTACAGGGTGTAGCAAACACATGGTCATGTCCATGTCCTTGTCCCCATTCCTTGTCCCCATCCCTGAGCAGAGCTGGCTCAGGGAATTGCCCACCCTCAGGCCCCAGCACAGAAATGCGGGTGTACGAGCTGGTGGGATGCCCCAGGATGCTCTGTGCTCACCAGGTGCCATGGCTGGCACCCATCACAAATAAGTGCTGTGAGATTTAATTAATGAAGTCCTGATGGAGAAGGTGTAAGCAACGCCAGCGGGTGCCGTGCTGTGGTGCAGAGCCAGGAAGACCCAGCGCCCATCTGCCAGGGGCAGAGGCTGACAGCAAACCCTGCTGTGCTGAGGCCACGTGCTGCTGCCAGCAGTGCCACGTGGCCATGTGTACCCATCTCTGCTGGGTCCTCTGCTGAAGATGTCGCAGAGCATTGCCGTGACTTGCTGGAAGCTGGTGGTGAGCCAAAGGCAGCATCTCCACCATCAGCGCTGCTCCAGCCCACACTCACCAGTGCTGCTGCTCCTCACCGTGCAGCACGGCTTAATTAACATCATTAATAGCAAATTGCTCCAGGGGGCTGGAGTGCACACGAGGCTGTCGGTGTGGGCCTGGCTGTGTCATGGCACTCCGGCAGAGCCACTGGCTGGGCCCGGCTGGCCTTGGTGTGGGGGATGATTTATGGCTCTGCTAACCATGTTTGAAAGGCACTGCCCGGTGCAGACAAGCTCCAGTGCACTATCGACCACAGGGAAGCCACTCAGGGAGCAGCTCTGAGTGGGGCGCCGGGAGCCGGGCGGTGCTGTGGTGGTGGTGACACCCGTGTCCCCTGCAGGTGGAGAACATCAGCCTGGCAGAGGGGGAGACGCTGACAGTGGAGAGCGCGGGGGGCCTGGAGCCCATCCTCCTGGCCAATGAGTCCTTCCTGCTGCGGGGCCAGGTCATCCGCAGCCCAGCCAACCTCCTCACGCTTCACTTCCAGAGCCCCCGGCCCCCGAGCCCTGGGTCCTATCACTTCCACTACCAAGGTATGGGCCACAGGCTCCCCTGTACTGACTGAGTGAAGAACACTCATGGAGAGCTAATCGGTGTGAAAAATTACAGGCTCATTTGGCATCATTCCCAGCATCCACAGGCACTGTGTCACCCACTCCTGCAGCATCCAGGCATTTCCGGGGGGGCTGGGGAGGTGGGAGTTGGGATCTGGAGGGGTGTGTTGCCCCTTGCCCTTGGTAACATTCCCACCTGCCCCCAGCCTACCTGCTGAGCTGCCCCTTCCCGGCACGGCCGGCTTTCGGGGAGGTGTCTGTGAGCAGCCTGCACCCCGGTGGGGATGCCCGCTTCCGCTGTGCCACGGGGTACCAGCTGCAGGGTGCCCGCCGGCTCCTCTGCCGCAATGCCACCCGCCCCTTCTGGAGTGCCCGCGAGCCCCTCTGCCTCGGTAAGCACCGGCACCGGCACCGCGGGGGTGCAGAGCGGCCGGCACGGCACAGTCGGCCACTGACGGTCCCTCTCCCGCAGCGGCGTGTGGCGGGGTGGTCCGCAACGCCACCGTGGGACGCATCGTCTCACCCGGCTTCCCCGGGAACTACAGCAACAACCTGACATGCCACTGGCTGCTGGAGGCACCCGATGGCCACCGCCTGCACCTCCACTTCGAGAAGGTGTCCCTGGCAGAGGACGATGACAGGTTTGGCCCTGGAGCTGGGGCACTTGGGGAGGTGGGGGCACCCTGGGGCAGCCCCACGCAGGGTTGTGTTCAAGGATGGGGGCCATTGGGTACCGCTGGCTATATCCAAGGATGCTATCCATTGGCCGTGCCCAGGGTTGGGTACTATTGGTCACATTCCAGGATGGGTGTCGTTGGCCGTGCCCAAGGGTGGGTGCCATTCACCATGCCCAAGGATGGCCATGGGCACGACAGCACCCTGCTCCTGTCATGCCTTGGCAGGCTCATCATCCGCAATGGCAACAACGTGGAGGCACCGCCGGTGTACGACTCCTACGAGGTGGAGTACCTGCCCATCGAGGGGCTGCTCAGCACCGGGCGCCACTTCTTCGTGGAGCTCACCACGGATAGCAGTGGGGCGGCTGCGGGCATGGCATTGCGCTATGAGGGTATGGGGCTGGGGTGTAGGGGGGCACCCAAACATCCCTGTGCCCTCCTGGCCCCTGCAGACCTTTGCCCCTGTGTCTGCAGCCTTCGAGCAGGGGCATTGCTATGAGCCCTTCGTCAAGTATGGGAACTTCACGGCCAGCGACCCCCGGTACCCCGTGGGCACCACCGTGGAGTTCAGCTGCGACCCTGGCTACACCCTGGAGCAGGGCTCCACCATCATCGAGTGTGTCGACCCCAGTGACCCACAGTGGAACGAGACAGAGCCAGCGTGCCGTGGTGAGTGCCAGGACTTGGGGGCCAGGGGGGCTTAGAGATGGGACTTCAGTGGGTGCTGGGGCTGGAGGGTGCCATGGGCTCTGGGGGTTGCTGTGCATGCTGGAGCTGAGACATGAGAGGTGCTGGAGACACCCTGCTGTTGTGTGTGCTGGAGCTGAGGGACATGGTAGGAGCTGGACCCAAGGGGCATGGTGGGTGCTGGATTAGGTGCTGGACCTGGGCAGAGGGTGCTGTGGTGGGTGCCCTGCAGTGGTGCCAAGCCCAGGGTGTGCCCACAGCGGTGTGCAGTGGGGAGCTGACGGATACAGCCGGCGTGGTGCTGTCACCCAACTGGCCGGAGGCGTATGGCAAGGGCCAGGACTGCATCTGGGGGCTGCACGTGGAGGAGGACAAGCGCATCATGCTGGATGTCCGCGTGTGAGTGTGGGGGTGGCCCGGGGTGGGGATGGAGGGACGGAGGTCCGTGCAGCTCCCACCCTCACGGCTGCGCTGCCCCAGGCTGCGGCTGGGCTCGGGGGACATGCTGACTTTCTACGATGGGGACGACCTGACGGCGCGTATCCTGGGCCAGTACACGGGCGCCCGCGGCCGCTTCAAGCTCTTCGCCTCCACCGCTGATGTCACTGTCCAGTTCCAGTCAGACCCCGGTGCCGGCGCCTTCGCCTACCGGCAGGGCTTTGTCATCCACTTCTCTGGTGAGCCCCGTTGGTGGGGCAGCATCACCAGTGTCCCCGGTGTCCCCACTGCACCGCTCACCCCCCATCCCCACAGAGGTTCCCCGTAACGACACCTGCCCCGAGCTGCCGGAGATTGCCAATGGCTGGAAGACATCCTCGCAGCCAGAGCTTCTCCATGGCACTGTGGTCACCTTCCATTGCTACCCCGGCTTCCAGCTGACTGGCACGGACCTCCTGATGTGCCACTGGGACCTGACGTGGAGCGGTGACCTGCCCTCCTGCGAGCGGGGTGAGTGACACCCAGCAGCGCTCCCCTGCCCCACTGTCCCCAACCACCGTCCCCATCGCTCACTCCCTCCTGCAGTGACAACCTGCCGGGACCCTGGGGATGCCGAGCACAGCCGCAGGGTGGTCTCCAACCCCAAATTCCCGGTGGGAGCCACCGTGCAGTACGTCTGTGACAAAGGCTATGTCCTGGCGGGTGCCGGCACTCTCACCTGCCACGACCGTGCCGCGGGAGGGCCCAAGTGGAGTGACCGCCTGCCCAAGTGCATCCGTGAGTTGGGTGCCCCCTCCCTGGGCATGTCCCCCGAGCTGACGGTGATGGCTGATGCCACCATACCCCCGCCCCGCAGCAGAGACATACGAGCCGTGCCACAACCCCGGCGT